>JAFEMH010000472.1:600000-760957 GCA_022495995.1 Adenophora triphylla var. japonica
TTCATTTGCTGGAGATATGTACGATCTCACATTGATGGCCGTTTGACTTTTATCCGCTGGAGAAGGGGGTTCGGGCTTACTTTGATGGCCGGTTTTTGTTTTGTGTTTTGTGTTTCGGAGGCATTTAGTGCCTTGAGATTTGGGTCCGAAGGCGTTCGTGCCTTGGAGTTGGTGTTTGAAGGCGTTTTGTGCCCTTGGGATTTGTGTTTGAAGGCGTTTTGTGCCATATTGTGTTTGTTTTGCCGTTTATTTGGCGATATCCGGACTTACGATGACGGTCGGGGTTCATTTTGCTTTGCATTTTGAAGGCGTCTGGGCCTTGAGACTTGTGTTCGAAGGCCTTGGTGCCTTTTTGTGTTTGTTTTTCCGTTTACTGGGCGAGATCCGGACTTACGATGACGGCCGAGGCTAATTTTGCTTTGCGTTTTGAAGGCATTTGGGCCTTGAGACTTGTGTTCGAAGGCCTTGGTGCCTTTTTGTGTTTGTTTTGCCGTTTAGTGGGCGAGATTCGGACTTACGATGACGGCCGGGGTTAATTTTGCTTTGCGTTTTGAAGGCGTTTGGGCCTTGAGACTTGTGTTCGAAGGCCTTGGTGCCTTTTTTGTGTTTGTTTTGCCGTTTAGTGGGCGATATCCAGACTTACGATGATGGTCGGGGTTAATTTTGATTTGCATTTTGAAAGCGTTTGGGCCATGAGACTTGTGTTCGAAGGCCTTGGTGCCTTTTTGTGTTTGTTTTGCCGTTTAGTGGGCAAGATCCGGACTTACGATGACGGCCAGTGTTTGTTTTGTTGGTTTAGGGACCAAACTGCATGAATCCTGCTGGAAAATGCATTTGGACGGACAGGGGCAAAGATTATAAGGGCAAAAGAGGAATTTCTCCTGGGATGCAAAGTGGTCCGCGCGGATTCACCTTGCATGCAAAGTGATCCGCGCGGATTTGTCTTGAAATCTGATTTTCTTAAATCAGAATCAGATCCCAGCGATGACGCCCACTCCATTTTCCATTCTTCTGTTGAGGAGAAAGAGAGAGAGAGAGATAGAGAGAGAGAGAAAGAAAACTTGATTTTCTTCAAGATTTCCTTGATTGAATCCTTCCGAGTTGCTAGATTGATATCATGGCGGAAAGAATCGGGCGAGGCCGTTGTTGTGAATTACCCCATTTTTTATGCGAAAAGGGCCGAGTTCACCTCAGTTGGAAGACACCATATTTATGGAAAACGGAGTCGCCACGCCATTTTGATTTATCCTCAAAACTTAGAAAAAAAGGAAAAGGGTTTGGAGGTTAAGTTACTCCTTGGGAAGAACGTTTTGCGTTCACCCAAGGAGCCTTGCAAAAGAAAGTCCTAAAAGGTCAAAAATTTGTGCTTGTTTGTGTGCATGTGTGATTGAGAAAAGAGAAAAGATGTGCCAAGTTTATTATCCGAACGTAAGAACCATTTTAAGAAGGTTTTAGTTCGGAATACCTTGGACTTTGGTGTTTTTGGGATTTTGATCCCATACTCACTTTGAACTTATGATCATCATTACGGGACCTATCTACCCTCCCATTAGATTAATCAACCAACATAGGCGTAGTAGCCTGGTATGTCTTAATCTAACTTTCCTTGGGGATTTTAGTCAAATGTGATCGGAGAACTTGTTTTTAAGTCCAAGAATGAGACTTTTTAGAAAAAGAATGAATCTTTGTCCATCAATCCGACATCTTGAGACAATGATGGTTCATATGGATATTTTGTGTTTGTCTCAAGTGATTATCGGAGATTTTGGGACCAAGACTCATTGATTTCTAAAGGGACAAAGATTATGGCATTTTGTAATGGGATTGAGGTAAAGATGAATTCTTTACACCAATCCTCACTATGGAATGCTCAAGAACCATGGGACTAGGAGAATGGGATGTAAAGATTGGATCTTTATGTTCATCCTATGTCTTTGACACCTTAGTAGGCTTTTTAGACAATCCTTGGAGAAAGATTCAAACTTTAGGGATATGGGGAGAAACAATATTAACATAAAGATTGCATTTTTAACATGGAAATACAAAGTGTATCGTTAATCTAAGGATATAATGTAAAAGGATGATCTTCATGGCCTCTCCTATGTCCTTAATACCTCATTAGGTGGACAATCCTTGGAAAAACTAGATCAAGGGAAGGGGATGACATATAGTAAATAAAGCTTGCATTTTTATACATAAATGTAAAGGGGGATCACATCCTCATTTGGTAGATCATCCCTAGAACAAGCCACTTGTGGAATCTTGTTCATCATAGGGAGAGGATCTCCATTGAGTCATTTGTGTAGGGAGTGGGAAATAGAGAATTACATTGCTGAAGATTGAAGGTTTATGATATAAATAAAGATAAACAATAAGTAACAATGGAATAAGAGTATATAGGAATGTTTTAAGGGTGAGGGAATGAGAGATTACCAATATTGGTTTTTCTCTATCTTCCAAGGGAGGTTTTCCTAGGCTATATCTATTAGGAATAGATTAAGGTCGGATTAGTATATGTTAGAGAGTGATTTTATGTGTTTTTTGGGACTTTAATTCGAGTTGTGATTTTTGTAGAGTAACAGTGCTTAAAATTCTTCTTTTAAAATGAATAGAGGATGCCTCTATTTATAGGCTTCTGGTGTGCTTCTTATAAGGCCGCCCGGCTGGACCAATCTGGTGAACTACCGAGATGGATTGGGATTAGGTGACCAAGGAGGTCGAGTGGCTGAACCTTTGGAAGGCTACCTACGTATCCCGAAGAGGAATCAAGCCAAATCGTAGTTCTGGATCCGCTGGGGAAAGGATGTCATGTGTGACGGATTGGCTGAACCAAAAGTAGGCTACCTACGTATCCCGGGGGAATCAATCCATGATCGTAGTTCGGAATATCCGATGGGGCATGGAGAAGAGAAACAGGTCCCTTGCTTTGAAGAAAGAGAGGAGGTGACCTAAGAGGTCGAATGGCTGGACCTTTTAATAGATTCGCACACCACTGAGGAGATGGTAAAGGAAGGGGGTAACCAATGTGGTCGGATGGCTGGACCTTTTAATAGGCTACCTACGTATCCTCGGGAGGAATCAAGCCACGATCGTAGTTCAGGATCACCACTAGACAGTTAAGTAACAGGTAATCCTTGGAGTTTTGACGGTTAATGGAGGAGTCACCTAAGAAACTAAAGCTTACGGCGCTATCTCCTTCTAAGGAGATAGAGGGAGCTAAAGCTGGATACTAAAGCTTACGGCGCTATCTCCTTCTAAGGAGATAGAGGGAGCTAAAGCTGGAAACTAAAGCTTACGACGCTATCTCCTTCTAAGGAGATATATAGAGGGAGCTAAAGCTGGAAACTAAAGCTTACGGTGCTATCTCCTTATAAGGAGATAGAGGGAGCTAAAGCTGGAATTTTGACAATTTGGAGGCTGCCGCCTGACGCTATTCCTTTCTAACGCAAGTAATGGAAGCTAAATCTTACGGCGCTATCTCTTTTGATAGAGATAGAGGGAGCAAAAGCTGAATTTTGACAATTTGGAGGTTGTCGCCTGATTAGTTTGAACATTTTGAGGGATCACCTAACGTTATTCCATTCTAACGGAGATAACGGAGGTTTTTGGGAGACAACGTTACTCCGTTAGGAGACAACGGGGGGTTATTTGCTCAATTGGAAAGTCCAAGGGTAAAAGTGTAAATTCAGCCTGAGGCGAATAAGGCCGCTCGGCTAGGGATGGAGAAAAAGAGGCCGCACGGTTTAAGACTCCGTTGCACCAGATTATTTAAAACAGAAGGAAGAACGGGCAGTGGCCATCGTTGATGTTGTTTACCGAGGAGAGAAGAGAGAAAAGAGAGAGAAAAACGTCAAGGTCTTCAAAGTCTCTAGTTTCTACCACTCAAATGGACCAAGGAGGACACATTAGGCCCCGCCAAGCGCGTCGTGATCTATCACAAGCCGCGAAGTTGAGGAGGAGGGAGTTTGTGAGGACCGACCGAAAGTATGACTTTGCGGTGCCTACCTCTCAGTTTTATCCCGATAAAAGGGATCACAAGTCAATGAGACCTCAATCTATAGGGGTAAGCACTTTCGATTTGCTCGATTTCATTGACTTTGATTTATTTTTGATTGATTAGGGCTAAATTTGAATTTTGGGAATTTCTTGGATTTTTTGTTGATGATTCTATGGATTTGATGATTGACCTATGAAGCTAGGCATATAGGTAATCATGCATGTGCAATTTATTTGAAGAAATATGAGTATGACTCATTTTTTGAAAATAAAGTGAGAAAAATAAGGCCAAAATGGGACGGAGTTCTTGCATGTGCTAGAACTAGGTTAATTCCTGATCATGGATGCGGGAATGAGATTTTGGACGATGAAAATGATTCATGCATGCCTGTTTGAAAGATTAAATTTGTATGAAAATATTTTGTGAAAACTGAGATGTTTTGTGCTTATTCTTGCTTTGGGAGAGCGTGTGCTCGGTGTGACGTGTTTCAAATGATGAAAAACGCAAGTTCTAGGCAAATGATGCTAGAAAATCTCTTATCAATGCTTTACTTTGGAATGTGTGCAACACTTTGTGAACATATGTATATTTTTGAGATAAGTTGAAGGACTAACGTATCTTTGCTGTGCTTACCTACAAGAGAGCAAATCTCGAGGACCCGCTGAGATTGCGGTGAAGTTGTGGGCGAGGATGCCCGACATCGAGAAGGATGGTTACAACCCTAAGCAGCGAGTTGAGGCTATGGGTCTCCATGCCTTTGTTGAGGCTATCAGCAGAGGTGTTCATGTAACGAACAAGAGTAAGGGGCTGACCCTAGCTCTTTCTGAGTTTTGGTGGGATACCACCCATAGTTTTCACTTGAACTGGGGAGAGGCTACTGTGACCCCTGCCGATTTCACGGCTATCACAGGCTTGCGGTTCACCGATCGGCCTGTGACTTGGAGAGACCACATTTTTTATGCTGAGTTCAGGGATTTTGTGGGGTTTGACATTCGTCCGAAGGGTTTAGGGTTGGAGACTCGTCTTGTTGAGATCGAGGTTCTCAGGTGCATGGAGGGAGATCTCTTGGGGGTGAGGCCAGATTGGCGGAGCTTTATTTTGCTTTGGATCTGTACAACCGGAACAAGGCTGCTTCTGTGGAGTACTTTTCTTTTGCTTTGGAGGTATTCTCACTCTTCTTTCTATTCTTTCCTTTTTTCTGTATCCTTAGAATTTGTGAAAGAAATGACCTTTCTGTTCTAGCATGCAGGTTTGGTTTTGTGAGGTGATCGGGTTCTTTCCGTGGAACCAGCAGAGTGATCCCGCTATCTTCCCAACTATGGTACGCTGGAGGGGTGAGGCTCGGGACAAGTTCAACACGAAGACCCGGATCACCTTTGATTGCAAGATGGTGAGGCCTGTGTGAACATACCCCATATGAAAAATTTTATGTTTTGGAAATGGGACGGGAAATATGTAAAGTGAAAGAAAGGAGTAGCCACGCCGTTTTATGGAAAACATTGAAAAACCATTTGTGAAATCAGAGAGAGGGTTTGGGGGTCAGGTTACGTGTTGGGAAGAACTGAGAGTTCACCCAACACGCCTCGTAAACGAGTCTTTCTATAAAATAACATCCAAATCATTCAAATGTGTGTGCAAATATGTAAGACGAGAATGTGTGTTAATGCTTTGCTTTTATTGATAAACTGAGAAAAATACAACTTGTGAGCCACTTGGTGCGGGGGACCACATCCCAATTACAAAGAACTGAGAACAGATTACAATTGGAAAGTAGTTTCTACAAACTGGCTAATGTTGTCGCGTGACACAGGACTTGCCTAGTCAAGTGTGTCGCGTGACACATATAGCCACTTGCAGAGACTTTTACAAAGCTGGATACAGAGACAGAAAGGCAATAGCAATATCCAATTACATCATAAATGGATCTAAGAGATCACAACAGTCAACAAACAACATTCAAGAGAGTGTGGATATGAGAGATCCACACTCATCTTGATGAACATGCACCATATATCAAAATTGACTTATAAACAAAGCAATAACATGGAACAAGGAACGATCTACAAAATTAGAGATTTAAATAGAGAGATTACGATTGAAATCCTACACTAATTGCCTCAGATCAAGCATGATTAGCAGATTAAGCAATATATTTGCATGAATGAGAAAGGAAGGGAGAGAGTGTGTTACCCTTGTAGTCCACGTTCCTATACCAAGTTATGTATAGGAATCTTCAGATCAGCTTCTAAAAGCTTCTCTTCAGCTCTGAATTGTGTGAGGAAGAGTTGGGTAGTGAATTTGTATAAGGGAGAGGGATGATTGTAGGTGAGAGAGGGAGATTGTGTGTGTTTGTGTATATTTATTGTGTGTCTACAGCAATTTTGGCAGAGAGACCTTGATGTAGCGAGTATCGAGACGGACCAAGATGGTGTAGCACTTGGCGAAATTGGTAGTTAAACAACCAAGCAAGACTGCAGCACGGGTGCTCGGCCGAGCAGTTTGTTAACTCGGCCTAGGGGAAGAAGTCAGAGGCTTGGTGTTTTGGGTCAGCGATGCTCGGGCGAGTCAGGCCATTGCTCAGCCGAGCTACTCTATTGCCTCAGCCGAGTGACTCCTGAATGTTGCTGGTGTCTGTTCATTCATAGCTGTTCAAACCAAGAGTCATACTGTTTATTGTTCGTGGCTGTTCGTTCATGATTGTTCACCAAGAGTTGTACTGATTAATGTCCATAGTTGTTCATTCGTGGCTATTCACCAAGAGTAGTGGTGATTAATGATTGTGTCTTTCAACAACAATTGTAAATAGGTTCTTCCTTATTATGGAGTAGAATAAATACTTTCGTCCATTATCTTTGTGAATTCAATTCAAGTTATATTCAATCAAATTATTGCTTTGCAATTATCGTCCCTTTTTCGGTTATTAATCTAAGTTAAAGTTTAACTTTGGGTTGTGTCTTTATTTTAATGGTTCTTATCTATTCGGTGGATTCCGATTAGTGGCGAACATTTCTTCCAATTCCGTATCCTTTTGGTGGATTCCAAGGATGGTGAGTTGTTATAGGTTTTTGAAATTTCCCTTGAAAGTCTCATTTGAGATTCGCTAAGCGATTCTCTTTAAACTATTCCGCTG
Source organism: Adenophora triphylla var. japonica (assembly GCA_022495995.1). Classification (NCBI taxonomy): domain Eukaryota; kingdom Viridiplantae; phylum Streptophyta; class Magnoliopsida; order Asterales; family Campanulaceae; genus Adenophora; species Adenophora triphylla. Next base: position 607,128 of record JAFEMH010000472.1, read on the forward strand.
CGTATACATCAGTTGGTATCAGAAATTGGTCAATCCTAGGGGTTCTCCGACGAGAAGATGACTAACAATGGAGGAAACAACGGTGACAGCACGGCTATTCTAGAATGCATGGCACAGCAGGAACAAGAGGCCAGAGAGCGTAGCGAACGTCAACATGCTGAATTATTGGCAGCATTGTTTCGGATGCAGGTTGGTGGTGGTGTCAACCCACAGAATCGGGCTAATCATCGGAGACGTAATGTCCACCAAGATGAACCTGTTGATGAGGAAGATTCTGATGTTGATCAGGAAGAAGAAGAAAACGTAGAAGCACCTCGGAACGAGCAACGTCCTAAAATTAGGGCGGATATTCCACCCTTTTCGGGAAATTTGAAGATGAACGAGTTCGTAGATTGGCTAGCAGAGGTTGAGAAATTCTTCGACTTGATGCAAGTTGAAGATGATCGTAAGGTTCATACGTAGCATATAAACTACGTGACGGAGCATCCGCATGGTGGGAACAACTATGTAAGAAGCGACATCGTAAAAACAAAGCACCTATTCGTTCTTGGGCTAGAATGAAGAGGGAGTTACGATCTCACTTTTTACCGGATGATTACGAACAAGTAACTTATCAAGCCTTTTTAGAACATAAACAAGGCGCTCGTTCGGTTGAAGATTATGCCCACGATTTTCATGCCCAATCAGCACGGGCAGATTTGGATGAAACAGAGGCTCAAGAAGTCGCAAGATTCGTTAGTGGCCTTCGGGTCGGCATTAGGACTCAGGTCAAGTTGTTTACAAACCGGTCCGTGAGTGAATTTATAACTCGGGCTAAGAAGGTCGAAAGGCAGCAGTCCTACAGAAATTTTTCTACGGCTTCTTCGTCAAGTTCCAAGAATCCAGTAACTGGGTCAAGTACGGTGACGGGTTCTGAGAAAGCTCCTGTTATAGAAACCGGTCGAAATGAAGGGAAGAAGATGGCCCCCACTGATGTTCAGAATCCACCAGTTCGACGTAACACCAACACCACTAATCGTGGTCCACAAAATCAGAACCCTTATACTAAGACTTTTAGTGATAAGTGTTTTCGATGTTTGCAACCAGGGCACATGTCTAGTCAATGCCCTATAAGGCGAGGAGTCAACATGGTCGAAAGAGATGACGACGCAGATAATGACGAAGGTGTGATAGATCTTAATGAGGAGATGGCAGAATCAGATAACCATGAGTCTTTGGTGGTTCGACGTCTTTTGTTGACAACACCTAGTGGAGATGATGATCCGCAACATCGCAATATCTTTCGAACAAAAGGAAAGGTCTGTAATATTGATGCTACCGTAATTGTGGATAGTGGCAGTAGTGAAAATTTGGTGGCCCGTGGTTTCGTGAAATCGTTGAAGTTGGATATTCACAAACACCCGACCCCTTACACAGTTGGTTGGATCAACTCGGGCGGCAACATAAAGGTACATGAACAATGCATTATTCCTTTCACTATAGGGAGTTACAAGGATGAAATTTTATGCGATGTTGTCGATATGACTTCATGCCATGTTTTATTGGGAAGACCATGGCAATATGATGTGAATGTGGTATATAATGGACGAGATAATTCTTTGCTTTTTACAAAAGATGGGTTTCGTTTTCAATTACGTTCATCACTTGATTTGGGTGGACAGGGTACTACAAAATCTAAACCTATTGTTTCTTTGTGTACGGCTAACGAGTTTGTTAAGAATTTAGCCGATGCCCCTGTTATATATGCTGTCGTGCAGAAAGGAATTTCGGGACACACTACTTTACTTCCAAGATCATTACAGTCGGTTTTGGATGAGTTTCAGGATATTATGCCTGATGATCTCCCTCCGGGGTTACCACCCCTACGAGATATTCAGCATAACATCGATTTTGTCCCCGGTGCTTCATTGCCTAATCTCCCTCATTATCGTATGAGTCCTGCGAAGCACGATATTCTCAAAGAACAGGTTGAAGAGCTATTGAAAAAGGGGTATATACAGGAGAGTTTAAGTCCTTGTGCAGTCCCAAAGTATTTTCAAAGATTGATCTAAAGAGCAGATACCATCAGATACGGATTCGACAAGGCGATGAGTGGAAAACCGCTTTCAAAACTAAGGAGGGGTTGTACGAGTGGCTAGTAATGCCTTTCGGTTTGTCCAACGCCCCAAGTACGTTTATGCGTCTGATGCACCAAGTTCTCAAACAGTTTAATGGGAAATTTCTTGTGGTGTATTTTGACGATATATTGATTTATAGCAAATCTGAGGAGGAGCATATCGGGCATGTACGAAGTGTTTTGCAGGCATTACAGGTGAACAGATTGTATGTTAATTTGAGGAAATGCAGTTTCATGTTGAATGAATTGTTGTTTTAGGGATATATTGTTTCGTCGGATGGCATTCGGGTGGACGATGAAAAGGTCCGTGCTATTCGTGATTGGCCAACTCCCGGAACCGTTAGTGAAGTCCGAAGCTTTCATGGGTTTGCTACTTTTTACCGGCGTTTCATTCGAAATTTTAGCACTATTATGGCACCAATAACAGATTGTATGAAGAAAGGAGGATTTTCTTGGGGTGACGAGGCCGTCGCATGTTTTGTGTTAAGAAAAGAGAAGTTGACTAATGCCCCGCTCCTGGTGTTACCGGATTTTTCCATCCCATTCGAGTTGGAAACGGATGCTTCAGTGGTTGGCATTGGGGCTGTTTTGATGCAAAAGAAGAGACCGATTGCTTTTATGAGTCAAAAATTAGAGGAGGCAAAACGGAAGTGGACAACTTACGAGCTTGAGTTCTATGCAGTGGTGCAAGCTATTAAACATTGGGAACAATAATTGCTGCATCGGGAGTTCGTCCTCCATACCGATCACGAGGCTTTGAAATACTTGAATGGTAAGACGACCCTTAATCGCATGCATGCACGTTGGGTATCTTACTTACAGCAGTTTTCTTTTGTCATTCAACACAAAAGTGGACAGCTTAATAAAGTGGCGGATGCCTTGAGTCGACGGGCTAGTTTGTTGGTGACAATGAGCACTTCGGTGGTGGGGTTCGATTGTTTGAAAAGTTTGTATGCGACAGATGTTGATTTTGGGGAGATATGGGCCAAATGTCGAGAGGGTGGTCTGGTTGGCTTATATTTGTTACAAGATGGGTTTTTATTTTTTCGTGACAAGTTGTGTATCCCTCACGGTTCCATTCGCAAGAGCCTTATCGCGGAGTTACATAAAGATGGTCACCTTGGTCGTGACAAGACAGTTGAACTTGTTTTTCGGAGGTATTTTTGGCCACAACTTCGCAAAGATACGCACACTTATGTTCGGAAATGTATGGTTTGTCAACGTAACAAAGGACAGTCCCAGAATACGGGATTATATTCTCCATTGCCTGTTCCGGATGGTCCATGGGAGGACATATCAATGGATTTCGTTTTGGGGCTACCTCGGACACAGAGGGGGAATGACTCTGTTTTTGTGGTGGTTGACCGTTTTTCTAAAATGGCTCACTTCATTCCTTGTCGAAAAACTTCGGATGCTTCACATATCGCCGGTTTGTTCTTCAAGGAAGTGGTTCGCCTACATGGGGTGCCTAAGTCGATCACGTCGGACCGGGATACAAAATTTCTCAGTCACTTTTGGCGTACTCTTTGGCATATTTTTCAGACTTCATTGTAGTTTAGTAGTTCCTTTCACCCTCAAACAGATGGTCAAACGGAGGTGGTGAATCGGAAGTTGGGTTCAATGGTTAGTTGTCTATGTGGTGATTTTCCAAAAAAATGGGATTTAGCGTTGGCCACGGCTGAGTTCGCATTCAATAACATGGTCAATCGTACTACGAAGAAGACGCCTTTTGAAATCGTTTATCAAAAGCCTCCTTCGTATACGCTTGATTTGATACCTTTGTCGAAGATTCCAGGATATAGCATTGCAGCTGAACATATGGCTGAAATGATCGAGGCAGTTCAATCAGAAGTTCGGAGAAACATTGAAGAATCCAATGCAACGTATAAGGAACATGCTGACAAGCGTCGTTGTTTGAAGGTCTTCGCCGTGGGTGACTTGGTAATGGTCCATTTACGCAAGGAGCATTTACCTCAAGGTACTTATAGCAAGCTCCATCAAAAGAAACTTGGCCCTTGCAAGATTGTTCGGAAAATCAATGACAACGCTTATGTGGTAGAATTACCGCCTGGATGGAACATCTCCCCAACATTTAATGTAGCGTATTCGGTTGCTTTCTACCCGGATGACCCTCTTTATGAAGACATGGATTCGGGGATGAATCCTTTTCGAGTGGAGGCGCATGATGTAGCGCGTATCGAGACGGACCAAGATGGCGTAGCACTTGGCGAAACTGGTAGTTAAACAACCAAGCAAGACTGGAGCACAGGTGCTCGGCCGAGCAGTTTGTTAACTAGGCCGAGGGGAAGAAGTCAGAGGCTTGGTGTTTTGGGTCAGCGATGCTCGGGCGAGTCAGGCCATTGCTCGGGCAAGCCAAAGCAGTTTGCTCGGCCGAGCTACTCTATTGCCTCGGGCGAGTGACTCCTGAATGTTGCTGGTGTCTGTTCGTTCGTAGCTGTTCAAACCAAGAGTCATACTGTTTATTGTTCGTGGCTGTTCGTTCATGATTGTTCACCAAGAGTTGTACTGATTAATGTCCATGGCTGTTCATTCGTGGCTATTCACCAAGAGTAGTGATGATTAATGATTGTGTCTTTCAACAAAAATTGTAAATAGGTTCTTCCTTATTATGGAGTAGTATAAATACTTTAGTCCATTATCTTTGTGAATTCAATTCAAGTTATATTCAATCAAATTATTGCTTTGCAATTATCGTCCCTTTTTCGGTTATTAATCTAAGTTAAAGTTTAACTTTGGGTTGTGTCTTTATTTTAATGGTTCTTATCTATTCGGTGGATTCCGATTAGTGGCGAACATTTCTTCCAATTCCGTATCCTTTTGGTGGATTCCAAGGGTGGTGAGTTGTTATAGGTTTTTGAGATTTCCTTTGAAATTCTAATTTGAGATTTGCTAAGCGATTCTCTTTAAAATATTCCGCTGCGTATACATCAGACCTTAAGGAGTCGAGAAGGGATCTAGAAATGGGAGGAGGAGGCCTCAATTTATAGTTACATGGGAGTGCCAAGGTATGTCGTACGATCTTGCGTCTCCATTTTCCAGATGGCACGATGTGTCGCGGGACAACATGCTTCCATTTTTAATGGCACGATATGTCGCGGGACAGAGGGAGCCATAACCATTTTTGGCGCCAATGAACTGCCTGGAACCTTCCTTGTTTAATTCCTTATAGGTCCTTTTGCATTAAAGAACTTACGAAAAGTCCTCGAAAGTTCCGGAATAAAATATGAATGTACCAAAATGCCCCCAGTGCACTTTTATTACGTAAGAAGGCATTGTACGGGTCGCGAGTTGGATTGGGGTACTCACAGTAGCCCCTCGGCAACGTCACTTAAGGAAGAAGTGGGGTTGTCGATAAGAAAGAACCCCAAGCCTAACGAGTGGCTGATGGGAAGAAAGAAAAGACCAAAGTGGTCAAATGGGTGGACCTTTTGTGAAAGGATTCCTACGTATCCCTAAGAGGGAATCAAGCCGGATCGTAGTTCGAGGAAGTGAGAATGTGTGGTGCATCAAACCGAAGAAAGACCAAAGTGGTCAAATGGTTGGACCTTTGGAGAAAGGATTCCTACGTATCCCTAAGAGGGAATCAAGCCGGATCGTAGTTCGAAGGAGTGACTATTGAGGGGAAGTCGCCTGGATTTTGCCTATTGAGGGGGAAGTCACCCGAGATTTGACTATTGAGGGGGAAGTCACCCGAAGTTTGACTATTGAGGGGGAAGTCACCCGAAGTTTGACTATTGAGGGGAAAGTCACACGAAGTTTGACTATTAGGGGGAAAGTCACCCGAGATTTGACTATTGAGGGGGAAGTCACCCGAAGTTTGACTATTAGGGGGAAATCACCCAAGATTTGACTATTGAGGGGGAAGTCACCCGAGATTTGAATATTGAGGGGGAAGTCACCCGAGATTTGACTATTGAGGGGGAAGTCACCCGAGATCTAACTATTGAGGGGGAAGTCACCCGAGATCTGACTATTGAGGGAGAAGTCACCCGAGATCTGACTATTGAGGGAGAAGTCATCCGAGATTTGACTATTGAGGGGGAAGTCACCTGAGATTTGACTATTGAGGGGGAAGTCACCCGAAGTTTGACTATTTAGAGGGAAGTCACCCGAAGTTTGACTATTGAGGGGAAAGTCACCCGAGATTTGACTATTGAGGGGGAAGTCACCCGAGATTTGACTATTGAGGGAAAGTCACCCGAGATTTGACTATTGAGGGGGAAGTCACGCGAAGTTTGACAATTGAGGGGGAAGTCACCCGAGATTTGACTATTGAGGGGGAAGTCACCCGAGATTTGACTATTGAGGGGGAAGTCACCCGAAGTTTGACAATTGAGGGGGAAGTCACCCGAGATTTGACTATTGAGGGGGAAGTCACCCGAGATTTGACTATTGAGGGGGAAGTCACCCGAGATTTGACTATTAGGGGGAAGTCACCCGAGATTTTTGTGACAAGAGGGACGGACCCGATGATTTCGGTGAAAAGAGTGGGATGGACCTGATGCTTTTGGTGAAAAGAGTGGGACGGACCCGATGCTTTTGGTGAAAAGAGTGGGAAGGACCCGAGGATGAACAGGACGAACCTAAAGGAATTGCAGGATGAAACCAAAGGATGATCGAAACTAACTCAAAAGTAGCGTGAGATGAACTCAAAGGACATGAAATGATTTTTTCGAGAAAGCAAATATAAGACATGATGATTTGCAGTTGAATGAGATATGCTTTCATACCTGTGTTGTGTTTACATGTAGCTGCCGAAAGAACTGAGACTACGACTGATGATGATGAAGAGCTGTTGGCTTGCCGTGGAAGGGACGGTCTTTATTGATGATTTGTCGTGCAAAACGGGCCTTTGATGATGATTCGCCGTGCAGAACGGGGTTTGTGATGATGATTTTCCATGCAGAACGGGCTTTTGATGATGATTCGTCATGCAGAACGGGCTTTTGATGATGACTTGCCGTGCAGAATGGGCTTTGTTGATGATTCGCCTTGCAGAACGGGCTTTGTTGATGATTCGCCGTGCAAAACGGGCTTTGGTGATGATTCGCCGTGCAGAACGGGCCTTTGATGATGATTCGCCATGCAGAACAGGCTTTGTGATGATGATTTGCCGTGCAGAACGGGCTTTTGATGATGATTGCTTGGAGACTTAGGCAGCTAAGGATCTTTCAGATGATGCTGATAAGTCTGAAGATGATGAAAATGACGAGCATTGTTTGGAGACTGAAGCAGCTAAGGCTCTTTCAGACGATGCTAATAAGTCTGAAGATGATGAGGATGATGAAGATAATAAAGGCAGAAAACACCACCTGCAGGATTTGAATTCTTTGTCCAGATTGTGATTGAGGAACAGTCTCCATAATCAGATTATGATCATTTGATTATTATACCCTGTGGAGGAAAAACACAACACTTTAGGCACTTTACACGAATTTGAACTCAATTATTGTTAATTTTATGCATTGTTAATCTTGTTTGCACGAGTCCATCTCAATCGAGAATGAGAATGAAGAGAGGATTTTGTAGATAGTGATTGTATGTATGTAGCAAATGATGGATTGTATATGGGATGAATGTGTGTATGTATGATGATGTATGGGTTGTGAATCCTCTCCCATGAATTTGAGAAGTGTATTGGTGATGATTGAGGAATATATGGATTGAAATTGTCTATGGCTTAGCAAAGTAAGACGAAACTCACAAGTGTTATCCTTAGTGTTGGCAACACTAACAACAACACACACCAATTCGAAAACAACAAATAAATAGAAATAAATCTAATTTGCAGCGGAAGTAAATAACAATACGCAAGAAATATAATTTTATCAAGTTATATAAATATATAACTTGATGGGTGCCAGGACAGGAGGGCAAGACCTTTCTATATATAATATGAATTCAATACAAGGTCAAAGAAGTTCCCTTAATGATAAATAATCATTAACTCAAGGAACAATAAATAAAGAACTCTCTCTCTAAATACAATCACTCAAAACCTCACGAAAATATAAAAAATATATGTGAAACTCTCGAGTGTCGGACAGAGTGTTGCCAACACTGAATGGCAACACTTGAAGAGCAGAATTATTTTCTTGTGCAGATTTGCGTTTTCTGAATTGGATGATCACTAAGCTGATCGACTGCACTATTTATAGGCCTCCAAAACTTGGAGCCTACTCAAAATAACCAGCTAATAGCCTTGAATTTGTTTCCACCTTTTTAGCTCCCATTAGCCTCAATTATAGAAGACTTGGTCTTCATTGCTTCTTTTGCTTGTACACCTCTATTGTAGATACCTTGTACTCTGACTTTATCTCCCCCTGAATAGCTAAACAATATCTCTTTTACTTGGTCATTAATTAATCATATAAACAACATGTTTATATATTAATTTCTTCATCTCCTGGTAAGTCACGCCTGGACACTTTCTGTTGACCTATTCAAGCTCATAAACAGCAGACTAACAACTGTTATTTAAACATTAATTTACACATTATTATTTGTGAAAAATACAGTAACTATTCTTGTGTTGCCAAATCCAAATGGCAACACTTGTGGCAACACCAGTGGCAACACTGGTTTGCAACACTAGGGACAACATACATGGCAACACATGTTCTAACAATAACAATCTCCCCCTTAGTTACTGATTTCTTCACAAAATACCAACATGATGTTCTTTACAAAACAGTTAGTCATACTTAGAAAGAATCAAAAAATGCCACATTCTTATTAGTGACAACATAAACCTTCAGGCAATGTTAAAATATTTTTCAACCAAAGTATCATACTCACACAAGTGGCAACATAAACCTCCAAGCAAATATAGTCACATTATTTCGAATAAATCCCCCCCTTAATCACGAAATTAATAACTAACCAAAATAATTATTAATATCTCCAAACAACCACCCAAAGTTTTAGCAAAACCACCCAACAAAGTTTGAAGAAAATTCCAGCCGAAACAAAGACAAAAAACATAAATAAAATTGTTTAAACACCACAAACCAAATTTAAAACAAATAAAACTGTTTGTTCAACCAACCACCAAATCAAACAACCTTTCAACCTTCTGCATTTCCAGCTCCTTCTTCACCTCCCTCGGCTATGCCACTTGGTCTAGCTCCATCAGCTCCATCATGCCTTCGCCTCGCTTGATCTCCCCCTATTTTGGAAGAAATCAATTCCACCATATTCATCATATTTGAACGCATGTCCAACCACCCCTACATAACTGAGTCGATGTGCTTCACCTGCCTATTGAAAAAATTCAGTACCATAGCAGCATCTATCATAACTGGAGCAGTGTTGCCTGGAGTGTTGCCAATTTCAGGGGCAACACTTAGGGCAACACTGGTAGTAGGGGCAGCCTTTGGAGGAGCAGCTGTAACCAAAACCCATGGCAAATCTCTGTGCCTATAACTTTCAGTAAAATGCTTGCTAATTCTAAAGTAAACAGGCTTTTCAGAGATGTTGTCCGCATTCCATGGTTTAAACTTTTGAAACACAAGGACATTATTATGAGGGAAGGGAATATGTAAGAGGAGGTTTTCTTCTTTCTGGCCCATGCAACAAGGTGTGAAAATATCAACCTTCCAAAGTTGACTCTCTGTTTCTTACCTAATTTGTACAACAAAGTGGCTTGCTCGAATGTCACCGTGTTTTCATTGGCCGTAGGGAGCCAATTTGTAATACAAATTTTATGAAGCACACTAAACAGAGATGAAAGATGGGTAGATTTAAAGTGGTCACTCCAAATTGAGATTCTCCCTCCAGTCAGAAAGCTAGCTAGGGTATTAGGTTCAACATCCAAACACTCATCTTCTACATTAGGAAGGCCAAATAATTTGTTGATGATAGAAGGATTAAAGTCATAAATTTTTCCCCTAACAAAAATCTTTCCATAATGAGGGGTGTTTCTATCATCAATGTCCTCCCTAAGATGAGAAAAAAATTCCTAACCACACTTTTGACATAAATGGAAACCTTAGTAACCGTAGGTAAAAAAATTTTGTCCTCGAGAAATTGGTACACCCCTAGTTCCTTGAACTGAGCCACATACATGTTCCTTTCATTCAAGATATTTTTATCCGAGTCTTGAACCCACTTATCTAAATTAGATTCATAATAGAACTCTTCGGAAAGGAATGGACGTTCATAGTAACCAAATGACTCATAATCTGATTTGGACTCTTGAGAATGAGTAGGGGTATTTACCTCAGGCCAGGAGATGGGAGAATAAGATGGAGAGCTTGACTGGGCTTTAGACTTGGCTGCTGGTGTTGTCTCAGGTGTTGCCATTGGATTGGCAACACTTGGGGCAACACTAGTCTGAACTTTCTGCCTCTTTGCAATTTTGAACTGAGCTTGAGCCAGGGTTTCTTCATCCTCAAGCCATGCTTCCTCATCATCGTCTTAAGTAAATGAGGGCTCCTTTGTTTCTTTGAAAATTGAGTCCGAGCCTTCTTCAGATGAGACATTGAGGGGGGAGCTTGAGCTATCTTCCACTTCTATAGGATCATCAGCAGTGTTTGATGGATTTTTGACCTAAACAATGTCTTAATCCTTTCGGATTGTCGACGAACTCCACCTCGAAATGACGAAGAAGCATCAAGGGCTTTTTGTTTCTTGGTTGTCTTTTGGGGTGCAAAGGTGAGTTCAATGGAAGGGGTAGCTTCAGGAAGACTTATAGGAATGGGAATTTGAGGAGGGTTGTAGACAATGATGTCTAAAATTAGAGAGGTTGAGGGTGTTGCTGAGAATGTCGCCGGAGGTGTCTCCATTGGAATGGCAACATTCGAAGCGACACTAGAAGGGGCGAGAGGAGAAATTTCCATGGGGGATGAAATTTGGGGAGAATATGAGGGATTCGCCAAGGAAGATCGAAGGAAGAAGATGACGAGGAACAGGGGAGAGGGTTAACGCCTAGAGAGAGAGAGACGAGGAGAGAGAGAGAGGGTTTAGGAGGATGGGTAATTGTGAGTACCCCAATCCAACTCGCGACCCTTTACAAGTGCCTTTTACACAATAAAAAGTGCACTGGGGGCATTTTGATACATTTATATATCATTCCTAGACTTCCGAGGGCTTTTCGCAAGTTTCTTGGGCTGGAAGTACCCGTAGGATGTTAATCCTGGTCTAAGGACCTATGGGGAATTATCCAGTTTGGACCTTTAAGGAATTGTTCTAGAAGATTCCAGAGCTGCCACCTTGCATGTTTCTATAAAGAAAACGGTTATAGCTTCCTATGTTGTGCGACGAAATGAGCCACTGGAAAAGCTACTCGTTGTGTCGTCCGACACTCTTAGCCACCTCCCATGCAGCTATAAATTAGACCCTTCCCCTCTCATTTCTTGATCCCTCTTTCACCAACTTAGCGTTACTCTGCCAAAATACGCCCAGAAACTCATCTCTCTCCTCCTACACACCACAAACACACACAAATTCTCTCTCAATTCACTTTCTCATACATCATTCACTCATTTTCTCTCATACACTTTCACACATATTGAAGATCCAATTCTCCCATAACTTCTGAGTTCGAATCCAATTCCTAAAGCTGAATTGAAGGTCCTTATAACTAACTTGGTATAAGGATTGAGGATCAACGAGGGTAACGAATCCTAACTCTCCTTCTCTTTCTCTATCTTCATGATTCATTGCTTATTACCATATTTAATCTGATATTCGATTTAGAATCTGATTAGATTTTCCATGTTCTAATCTCAGATTGCATTTAGTATGCTTCGATTTGTATGTTTGTGATCATTCCTATCTTAATTTTCTTGAACAACAAGTAGAGTGTGGATTCCAATCTGTAGCAGCTTCATTTTCAGCTGTAATCTGTCCAATTCATTGTAATCGGGATGTGACCCCCCACACCAAGTGGCTCACAGATTGTATTTATCTCATTTTTGTAATGAAAAGCGAAGCACATAAACACATATTCTTGCCTCACACAATTGCACACACTCATGAATGTATTGGATGTTTTCATTGAAAGACTCATTCGCGAGGCATGTTGGGTGACCTCTCGGTTCTTCCCAACACGTAACCTGACCCCCAAACCCTCTCTCTGATTTCATGGTTTTTCAATGTTTTCCATAAAACGGCGTGGCGACTCCTTTCTTTCACTTTTACATATTTCCCGTCCCATTTCCAAAACTTAAAATATTTTATACAGGGTATGTTCAGTGGTGACTCCGCTGGGGACTTGAAACTTGTTTTCAAATAAAAGGGTCAAGCTTTCGTTCATGTTAACATCCAATTTGTTCATTTGTGTGTGTATTGTTTGTGACATTTTATGTGTGCATTTTATGTGCTTGTTTTCCCTGCTTCTCTATTTTTTCTATATTGTACTGAGGCTTGGTTGTGAGCTCTTTCATTTGCTTGGAGGCTAGGGCTGGTTCTATTTTTTGGTCCTGGAAACATGTCTCTGTATGTCGTGCGACTGACTCTGCCCAATCCATCCTGTGTCACGCGACAACATTGGCCTTTCTCCAGGGTTTGATCTTCTTGGTGCAGATTGTAATTGTGGGACAGCCCCATGATCAAGTTATGATCATTTGGTTTGTTGTAATCTGTGGGGTTTGGTGTGTGTGTGTGTGTGTTATTTTCCATTTATCACCCCTTTTCAAATAAAAAAAAATCAAAAAAATCAAAAAATCATTTTCGCAAATAAAAGAACATAGTCAACCGCACACTACATCACTAGATCTAGAGCCCATTTGGTGCGATTGACGGCATCGCGGATGGTGATGTATGTCGCCTATGCTTGAGCGCCTATCAATCATTTCCCCTTAGCGCATCATAGGTGGAACCACACTTTTTCAGCTTACCCAACGGTTGGTTTTTGACACAACATTTTCAAATAAACTAAAATGAATTGTTTCAAAATTAATCAATAGACTTTCATGCCTATCCCAAAACCTACCACGTGTGGGCATGTTGCCAATGCAACATGGTTTCACGTATGAACATGTCGCTCTCACAACATGTTCTAACGAGAGAGCATGCCGCATTGTCACCGTGCACCGACGAGAGGTCATGCCGAGTTTTTTCTTGAAATTCTTCGAGAATAGCCGTCATGCTGCCCAAATTTCTCCAGAAATTTGGACGGCTCGTCCGTCCCATAAATGCTTAGGTTTTACTTAGGTATTATTGCCTATTATTAATTTTTGACCAATCCATTTGGTATATTTTGAATGGTGTGTCCCTAGGTTCCCCTCGAGGTTTAGATTGCAAGAATAAAGTCTTGTCCTTTCCCAACTGTTCTTAGGACTTAAAAGCCATTGATTTCTACTTGAACATTAATAAGATGCTTGCACGAGTTCATTTCCTTCCCTATTCTTCCCTCTTCCATACCTTCTTAAGGTTCTTCCCCTCTACCACCTTCTCAACGATCTCTCCTCTACAGCTACGGCAAGTTGGGTGCGTGCTCCTGTTCCCGATGCTCGTTTGGTCCGTGTTCCCGAGACGGAGGCATTTCAATTGTCTGAGTGGTCTTTATCTGATTCAGAATCCGGGATGTCTGGTGCAGAGAATGGGTTGGTTAGCTTGTCTGGATGTTCCCCTGCTTTGGGTCAGCCGGGTTTGAATGATTTGTCTGTGGAAGAATTGAAGGCTACCCTTGAAGCCCCTCTCACTCATGAACGTGAGGTTCAAATACTTGCTCATGCTGCTAAGGCTAGGACAGATGATGTACTTGCTAGGTTTGTGGAGGCAATGCGTGTCCGAGGGATTGCCGTCATTCGTCGTGTAGATGGGTCCTATGAGGAGATCACCAATGCGAGCAATACTGATTGTGGGGCTGGAAATGTTTCCCTCCCTCTTCATCCTACCTGTAATACTACACCTCATCCCGCTTATCAAGCGCATATTCCTCCTCCAGCATCTCAACCCAGCCAAGCCCAAATTCAAGGTGTACAACTGATCCCCAATGCTTTCAGGGCTCCTAATCAGTTTCAATATCCAGGACCAACTCCGTATTTGAATGCTAGTGCTCCGCTTCGAAATCAAATGTCCTCCGTTCCCGTCATGACTCCCATTCGGCAAGGGGTGCCAATACCCGAGTCACCTCCAAAGCTGGCTCAGAAGAAGAGAGAAAAATAGCACTTTGATGTTGTGGGGATGCCTATAGAAGAATTTTTTGAAATCTTAGTAAACGGAGGACTTGTTCAGCCACAGGTAAACTTTATCCCTACTCATCCCAATCCCAACCTGGATAAGGGCAAGTACTGTCGCTACCATCAATACCCTGGTCATACTACCAATGGTTGCATGGTTTTGAAAAGGATAATCCAAGGGCTCATGGATGACAAGAAGATTGAGAAGGGCCTTCAGGGGAGAAGTAATGTTCCGAATCATGTTTGGTTTCCACCTCGCAAGCAGCGAAAATTTGATGATCTTGGGACAACTACCGAAGAAGCATTCGATGATTTGATTCAAGTTGGAATGATTAAGCCGCTTGATAATTACAGCCCTGCTAATCCCAATCCCAACTTGAATAAGAGCAAGTACTGCCGCTTTCATCAATATCCTGGTCACACCACCAATGACTGCAACTCTTTGAAGGTGGCCATTCAAAAGCTTGTTGATGAGGGTAAGATTGAGAAGGCTTCTTGCCCCAACATTGTCACCAATCCTCTTCCATGATATCAGCAGAATCTAAGGGGCCCTCCCATCCAAAGTTGATACAGTCAATCAGTCTTCGTAGGGTCTAGATTGTCTTTCTTTTCATTAGTGAAAGTCCCTTTGTGAACATGAGTCCGTTGAGTCCACTTTGGACCAGTTTTTGCTTTTGCAGTAATAAAAATCTTTATTTCTCTTCTTGCTAGACCTGAGACATCACTTGCACACCTTCATTACACCTAAATGAAATGGTTTTATTCTATATAATCACTTGTGCTGCTCAACCACTAATTCATTGAAATGATTAATATTTAAATTAATCGGAGTGCGAAAATCAATTGATATCCTTCTCAAATTGGGGCTCATCAATTCCCCATTTCGCATTTCATTTGCTCACACCTCTTTCATCATGCATATCTTTTCGTTTGCTCAATGAATTTGCATTAATTTTTTGCAATTAAGCTTAAGCAAGCAATGAAGACTTTATTTCTTTTAGGTCATCCGGTAGGGATTGCAGCTGAAGCCTTTCACCATAGGAAAGCCATTACCTCACCCTCACCAAAAAATATCCTTTCATTTCAAGATCGGCATGTTTTGAAACCCCGTTTAGCCATCTCCAGAAGAAAGAAAGCCTATCCTCGAGGGGCTCCCATAACTCAAAAGACGTTTGACCGCCTCCAAGCTTAAGAATGGTGGAATGCAGTGATCCACCCTAGGGGCTGACAAAAGTTCTCTCTCAATAAAAAAAAAAAACCTAATCCCTAGCGGTTCTCTCAAAACAAATAAGGATCTAGTTGTCTACTTAAAGGGAGTCTCAAAGCAAATAAAGAGGCAACATGGATTTCCCCTCGCCTTCACCTTCCAACCAATTCCAGCAATCCTCTCACCTTTAGAGGGTACTCTCAAAGCCAAATCTGGACTCTCATCCTTAGAGGCAGTAAAGATGCAACCGCAATTTCCTCACAATAGAAATCCCAAGCACACCCTTGAGAACCAACCTCTCATCTTTAGAGGTTCAGTCAGTAAACGGTCTAGCCGACCTCTCATCTTAAGAGGTCATGATTCAAACAAAGATCCAAATCACCAGATGGCCGATCGAAGCCCTAAAACCCAGCTACAGTTCCTACCGGATAGCAGTTTCAATCCCAATTTCATCTAGATCTAAATCAAATTAATGCTTCATTGCTTGTTTAAGTTGGAACCAAATCCTTGGTTCAATACCATCAATCAGAGATTATGCAAATCCAATTCATTTGACATTTCATGTGAGCATATTTCATTTCTTCTCCACAAACACTTTCCATGGATACCTCACTGGGGCTTCGCGTCCGTGTCTTTCATTGACACTCCAAGGAGACATGTTCTTCAATTCTCCAATTCTCAAAAGATCCTCAAATTCCTCAAAGGTCCTCAAAATCTCGAATTTTCACATTCCTTCTCTTTTCAATCGGGATAAGCCCGAACTACGGCGACCTGAGCTCCTCACAATGAGAGGAACGTAGGCAACCAGAAATGGTCCGATCACAATCACAAGCAAATCTCAGAAGATTCAGTCTCATCAATGACCTCTCTTTCCTATACACAAATCCTCTTTCCATCTTACCAAATTTGATCCGTGATATCAGTTGGTTCTTTCCTCGGTATTAATCAAAATATT
Organism: Adenophora triphylla var. japonica; assembly: GCA_022495995.1. Taxonomy (NCBI): domain Eukaryota; kingdom Viridiplantae; phylum Streptophyta; class Magnoliopsida; order Asterales; family Campanulaceae; genus Adenophora; species Adenophora triphylla. The sequence goes on from JAFEMH010000472.1 coordinate 623,555, forward strand.
TGTTCATATCAAGATTAGTGGTTGAATAACCCGAACATCAATAAAGGGTTTTAAGCAGTCTTGTGATCATTGTGAATAAGACAAGTTTTCAAATGTCTCGACAAGTCTTCTTTTTCTATATCATAGGAAAATAGAGCCAAACACTGTCTTTCTGTCAGCAGGGGCTTCCATACACTTTTCCACACTTTGTTATGCTTATACTCTCTTAAAAGAGTCCAGCCCAAAGCGAGTTTATTACACAAAATTGGGTTTCATTCCCAGTTTTCGAAAGATGTGCCCCTGCACCTGCACATATACATTTCTGAGTCTTTTCCAATGACTGATTGACTAAAGTTGGAAAGATGGGTGCCTCCTTGGCCACATGATGATTCTGTCTGCAATAGGGCTGCATTGGATCTCTTCAAGATGGGGCTTTGCTAAGCTATTCTCTCAGGTTCTCCCGTATCAGTATTTTTGCCAGGACACTCTCTGCATTCACTCTGCTATCTTGCCATTTTGGGCGCGTGACACATCTTGTTCTTATCAGCCAGCGACAGAACTGCTGCAATTTGTACTCTCAGGGCACGCCCCGACTTGCTTAGGCTGCCCCATATCATCCATCACCCATACACTTCTCAAATACATGGGAGAGGGTTCGCAACCCATACATCATCATACATACACACACTCATCCCATATACAATCCATCATTTGCTGCATACATACAATCACTATCTATAAAATCCTCACTTCATTTTCATCCTCAATTGAGATGGACTCGTGCAACAAGATTAACAGTGCATAAAATTAACAATAATTGAGTTCAAATTCATGCAAAATGCCTAGAGTGTTGTGTTTTTCCCCACAGGGTACAATAGTCAAATGATCATAATCTTATCATGGGAACTGCTCCCCAAATCAAAATCTGGGCAAAGAATTCAAATCCTGCAGGTGGCATATTCTGCCTTTATCATCTTCATCAGTCTCATCTTCTTCATACTTATCAGCATCGTCTGAAAGAGCCTAGCTGCCTCAGTCTCCAAGCAATGCACATCAAATTCATCAGCCTGAAACTATCAACAAAGTCCGTCTTGCATGGCAAATCCTCAACAAAGTCCGTTTTGCATGGCAAATCATCAGCAAAGTCCGTCTTGCACGGCAAATCATCAGCAAAGTCCGTTTGGCGCGGAAAATCATCAACAAAGTCCGTCTTGTATGGCAAATCATCAATAAAGTCTGTCTTGTATGGCAAATTATCAGCAAAGTCCGTCTTGCACGGTAAATCATCAGCAAAGTCCGTCTTGCGCGGTGAATCATCAGCAAAGCCCGTTTTGAAAGGTAATTTAACAGCAAAGTTCGTGTTCTACCCAGCAAATGCTTCCAAAGTTAGCCAATCACCTTAAGCAATCCTCTCGTGTGCGCAACCCTCGAAGGTAAGCACAGCTCAGGTATAAAAGCATATCTCATTCAACTACAAATAATTTTGTCTTATGTTTACTTTCTTGAGAAGTCATTGCATCTCTGTTTGGTTCGTCATGTACTTCTTTAGGTTCGTCATGTATCATCCTTTGGGTTCGTCCTGCAATTCTATCAAATTCACCATTTTGCCCTTGTTGGCCTGCACTACCATTTTGCCTTCGTTGGCCTGTACTACCATTTTGCCCTTGTTGGCCTGCACTACCATTTTGCCCTTGTTGGCCTGCACTATCTCTAACTATGATCCGGCTTGATTCCTTTTTAGGGATACGTAGGAATCCTTTCTCGAGAGTTCCATCCATTCGACCATTTTGGTCTTTCTTCCCATCAGCCGCTCGTTAGGCTTGAGATCCTTTCTTATCGACAACCCCACTTCTTCCATAAGTGACGTTGCCGAGGGGCTCTGTGAGTACCCCAATCCAACTCGCGACCCTTTACAAGTGCCTTTTACACAATAAAAAGTTCACTGGGGGAGTTTTGGTACATTTATATATCATTCCTAGACTTCAGAGGGATTTTCGTAAGTTTCTTGGGCTGGAAGTACCCGTAGGACATTAATCCTGGTCTAAGGAGCTATGGGGAATTATCCAGTTTGGACCTTTAAGGAATTATTCAAGAAGATTCCAGAGCTGCCACCTTGCGTGTTTATAGAAAGAAAACGGTTATGGCTTCCTATGTCGTGCGACGAAATAAGCCACTGGAAAATCTACTTGTTGCGTCGTGCGACACTCTTAGCCACCTCCCATGCAGCTATAAATCAGACCCTTCCTCTCTCATTTCTGGATCCCTCTTTCACCAACTTAGCGTTACTCTACCAAAATATGCCCAAAAACTCATCTCTCTCCTCCTACACACACAAACACACACAAATTCTCTCTCAATTCACTTTCTCATACATCATTCACTCATTTTCTCTCATACACTTTCACACATATTGAAGATTCAATTCTCCCATAACTTCTGATTTGAATCCAGTTCCTGAAGCTGAATTGAAGGTCCTTATACCTAACTTGGTATAAGGATTGAGGATCTACGAGGGTAACGAATCCTAACTCTCCTTCTCTTTCTCTATCTTCATGATTCATTGCTTATTGCCATGCTTAATCTGATATTTGGTTTAGAACCTGATTAGATTTGCCATGTTCTAATCTCAGATTGCATTTAGTATGCTTCGATTTGTATGTTTGTGATCATTCCTATTTTAATTTGCGTGAACAACAAGTAGAGTGTGGATAAATCCATATCCACACTCTCTTGGTTGTTTATCTCCATCTTAGTTGTTGGTGTGATGCCCTAGGCTTTGGTTATGTTTAACTTAAATCGTTATGTATCATCTTTATCCTTGATTATAGAGAATGTTAATTATTTAATTATTATATATTTTGCATATTTATTGTAATAATCTCCGTCCCTGATTATTAAGTGAATAATTAGTATAAAAGTTAATGGATAATCATATGATGATTATATTCATAGAGATGGACATTAAATTTATGGGTACTTGTTAGTGAACAAGTGACTGGACTTGACCCGTATGAGATTTATGTCATGGTCAAATGTCATAATTAAATCTCATATGGTCACTTCATTTAGTCTCTAGACCTGAGATTATCATGACCTTACATATGATGATAATTATGTTTGATTTTAGTCAATCGATATCTTAACAGGATATTTATAAAGGCTATCTTTGGCATGATCGGATTCATGATGGGAAGGATGATAAGTCAAGATGGAATTTGTCCCTCGAAAGAGAGATGTTTTGCTTGGGCCCCTCGATGAGTGATAATGATGAAAGTGTATGGCCATACCCAATGCGATTGGGTTATCATTATACTCAATATCGAAAAAGCATTGAACAAATAAAAGTTGACGTGGACCATGACTTGTGTTCAATATAACATCGTGAGACAAAGGGAGAAATGGAAGTGTACCATTGGAAACTTGAACTCTTACGTTATATTAATTGGGTAGACATAATGGCTTGCTAGAGTTCGCTTATGTTTTATGAGGGTCGATAAGATCGAGCTCATTGCCAACATAATATAATCCTATTGGGTCACACACAACTAGAATGAATTGGTTAAACCAAAGGAAGAAAATTGAGAGTTCCTCATCAGGCATAAGTCATCGCGCGACAGATCTTGTCAAGAGGACTCGTCTGGTCGTGCGACAGATCTTGTCCAGAGGACTCGTCTGGTCGTGCGACACTTCTTGCCAGAGGCGGTTTACAGCTTGTTTCCTAATATGATTAGGGCACAAACTCTAATACTAATGTAGTATATATATGAGTCTGTAAGCAGCCAAAACCTAGCCGAATTTTCTAAGGAAAAATCACAACAAAGGTTTCTCAATATTCTTCCTAGGGTTTAAGGATCTAGCAATCCCCAAGAACTATTCTTGGTTTATTCTAAAGTGTGGATACTACTAGAGGGTCTTCGCTCGTACGACGATCAAGGCCTAGAGTTCGAATCTGAAGATTCAAGTCTTAAAGATCGAAGTTTGTGATTCATAATCACATTGATAAATTGTTCGATAGCTCAAGAACGGAAAGCAATTAAGGTTGGTAAATTCTATCTCATAGAAATTTAATTTAATTGTATAGAACGGATCTTAGGGCTTTTGGTTTTTGTGTTATTAGATGCTTAATTCTGCTGCGCATGGACCCATAAAACCCAACAGTGGTATCAGAGCCCCGTTCGTATGGTTAAGTTTGAATCAACATGCTAGAATGATTATATAAATTGTTTATATATTCGTTGCATGTTTTGTATGCGGTAGATTTTAATTTTTTATTTGAAACAATGTGCCAAAATCGTTTTCTATTCATATTGAATTAAATCTGTTAAAAGTTGTTTATTTGATTTAATTGCTTTATGATTAGAATTGATTGAAGCTGGAAAATCTGCAAATCTGGTAACTCAGTGTCATGCGACAAAGTTGGTTTGTGTAATGCGACAGAGTTGGCTTGTGTCACGCGACAGAGTTGGTTTGTGTCACGCGACAAAGTTGGCCTCTGTCACGCGACAAACCTAGCCTGATCTGGGCAGAATCAGTTTGTTAATTTTTCTTGCTAATCTGTGATTATGTTTATAATCTGATATGTTTCTGTCTTAATCTGGATGCTATAAATTTCTGGAAATTAAATTTATAGGGCTATGCTAGATTAATTCATTGTTTATGCATGCTTAATTAATTGGAATCTTCATTTTGATGAATCGGTCAAAGAGTTTGACTTCATCAAATACGAAGATGAATCTTGTGTATGCATGAAATTCAGTGGGAGCGTAGTATTATTTCTATTTTCTTATAACAATGATATCTTACTCATTGGAAAAACGAAGTTCCGACACTTAAGACTATCAAGTATTGGTCAAGGAAAGGTTTCTCAATGATAGATATGGGTAAAGCCGCTTACATCCTTGGCATCAAGATCTATAGAGATAGATCTAAAAGGATAAATTGGTTTGAGTCAAAATACTCACACTGACAAGGACCTTAGAAGATTCTAAGAAAAGTAACTTGTCAATGGGTCATGATGTTTCTCTTAGCAATACTCATTATCTCAAGACAACTGATGAGCAAAAGGGAATGAATGAAACTCCATATGCTCCGGTATTTGGATCTGTCATGTATGCCAAGATTTGTACTAGACCCGACGTCTCGTATGCTTTAAGCATGACGAGTCGATACCAATCTGATCCTGTTGAGAACCATTGGATGGCAGTCAAGATGATCCTTAAGAACTTAAGAAGAATTAAGGATACGTTCTTGGTATTTGAAAGGTTGGAAGATAATCTTGTTGTAATGGTTACATAGATGCTAGCTTCCAAACTGACAAAGTTAATTTAAAATCGCAATTAGAATTTGTGCTTATGCTTATTAAAGGTGCAGTTTTGATTGGAAGAGTTCCAAGCAGAAAATTATAGCCGATTCTACTACTAAGGCTGAGTTCTAGCAACATATGATGTAGCAAGAAGAGGCAGTTTGGATCAAAAGTTCATTTAGTGTTTTGAAAATGTTCCAAGTATCACTAATCGATGGAACTTTGTTGTGATAAATATGGTGTCATTTGTGCAAAACAATGGAACCAAGGTCACAACGGTGATCCAAACACATACTTAGACATTTTTCGAGAATTCATAAAGAATGAGAAGACGTTAAGATATGCAAAGTATCAACCGATGATGACATTAGAGATTCACTTACAAAGAACCTTGCACAGGCAGAAACATGATGGTCATGTTAGGTCCATGAGTATTTGATACATAGATGGAGCCTAGTGCAAGTGGGAGATTGTTGGTGTAATGCCCTAGGCTTTAGTTATGTTTAACTTAAACCGTTATGTATCTTCTTTATCCTTAATTATAGAGAATGTTTATTATTTGATTATTATATATTTTGCATATTTATTGTAATAATCTCCGTCCCTGATTATTAAGTGATTAATTAGTATAAATGTTAATGGATAATCATATAATGATTATATGCATAGAGATGCACATTAAATTTATGGGTACTTGTTAGTGAACAAGTGACTGGACTTGACCCGTATGAGATTTATGTCATGGTCAAATGTCATAATTAAATCTCATATGGTCACTTCATTTAGTCCCTAGACCTGAGATTATCATGACCTTACATATGATGAAAATTATGTTTGATTTTAGTCAAACGATATCTTAACACGATATTTATAAAGGCTATCTTTGGCATGATCGGATTCATGATGGGAAGGATGATAAGTCAAGATGGAATTTGTCCCTCGAAAGAGATATAATTTGCTTGGGCCCCTCGATGAGTGATAATGATGAAAGTGTATGGTCATACCCCAATGCGATTGGATTATCATTATACTCAATATCGAGAAAGTATTGAACAAATACAAGTTGATGTGGACCATGACTTGTGTTCAATATAACATCGTGAGACAAAGGGAGAAATGGAAGTGTACCATTGGAAACGTGAACTCTTACGTTATATTAATTGGGTAGACATAATGGCTTGCTAGAGTCCGCTTATGTTTTATGAGGGTCGATAAGATCGAGCTCATTGCCAACATAATATAATCCTATTGGGTCACACACAACTAGAATGAATTGGTTAAACCAAAGGAAGAAAATTGAGAGTTCCTCATCAGACATAAGTCATCGCGCGACAGATCTTGTCCAGATGACTCGTCTGGTCGTGCGACAGATCTTGTCTAGAGTACTCGCCTGGTCATGCGACACTTCTTGTCAGAGGCGGTTTTCAGCTTGTTTCCTAATATGATTAGGGTAGAAACTCTAATACTAATGTAGTATATATATGAGTCTGTAAGCAGCCAAAACCTAGCCGAATTTTCTAAGGAAAAATCACAACAAAGTTTTCTCAATATTCTTCCTAGGGTTTAAGGATCCAGCAATCCCCAAGAACTGTTCTTGGTTCATTCTAAAGTGTTGAAACTACTGGAGGGTCTTCGCTCGTACGACGATCAAGGCCTAGAGTTTGAATCTGAAGATTCAAGTCTTGAAGATCAAAGTTTGTGATTCATAATCACATTGATAAATTGTTCGATAGCTCAAGAACGGAAAGCAATTAAGGTTGGTAAATTCTATCTCATAGAAATTCAATTTAATTGTATAGAACGGATCTTAGGGCTTTTGGTTTTTGTGTTATTAGATGCTTAATTCTGTTGCGCATGGACTCATAAAGCCCAACAGTGGTATCAGAGCCCCGTTCGTATGGTTAAGTTTGAATTAACATGCTAGAATGATTATATAAATATTTTATATGTTCGTTGCATGTTTTGTATGCGGTAGATTTTAATTGTTTATTTGAAACAATGTGCCAAAATCGTTTTCTGTTCATATTGAATTAAATCTGTTAAAAGCTGTTTATTTGATTTAATTGATTTATGATTAGAATTGATTGAAGCTGGAAAATCTGCAAATCTGGTAACTCAGTGTCACGCGACAAAGTTAGCTTGTGTCATGCGACAAAGTCGGCATGTGTCATGCGACATAGTTGGCTTGTGTCACGCGAAAAAGTTGGGTTGAGTCACGCGACAGAGTTGGTTTGTGTCACGCGACGGAGTTGGCCTCTGTCACGCAAAAAACCTTGCCTGTTCTGGGGCAAAATCAGTTTGTTAATTTTTCTTGCTAATCTGTGATTATGTTTATAATCTGATATGTTTCTGTCTTAATCTGGATGCTATAAATTTCTGGAAATTAAATTTATAGGGCTATGCTAGATTAATTCATTGTTTATGCATGCTTAATTAATTTAAATGTGATTTTATTAATTGTTACGATGCATGAATTATGTACTCTTATGTGTTAAGAGCTTTGTTAGATGTTTAGTTGAAACATTGAATTGTAATTTCCTGAATGTTTAGTTGAAACATCAAAATTTTGGTTTTCTGATTGTTTATGAGAAATAAGTAAGTTTACGCAAAATTTAAAGGAATCTAATTGTTTGTAAGAAACAAGTCAGTATACAAAGTATTGATTATGTTGCAATCAAGCTGATATTGTATTTGTATATGTCAAGGAGAGTTCTGTCGAAGGAAAGATTTGGTACTTAAGTAGTCCTTGTGGCTCACCTATTTTCCTGGGAACTTACCTGGTGTATATTATAATTATCTTTGTTGATATGCTTATAATCTTCTTTAAAGAACCTTCATTTGACTTTTAAGTTATTTATGCCAATCCATGATTAAAACACTTGAGACCACTCGGATAGTTTTGGGTGGGCTTGCCATAGCAATGTACTTTGATTATATTCGTTGTGCGAGAAAGATGAGGAAATGGTGGTTCCTATACTTTTAAAGTGGATGAACTTAATTGGGTTATCAAAATGTTTTTGGACCCAAGGCATAAGATGAGATTAAAATATGTTTAGACATATGATGTCTTAAATAAATCTCATAAAAGATCTAAGAGTCATATACGATATGATTGATGTTTTCTACCTAATTAATTTTAATCTTGAGCGGTGCGCCATAGTGTACTTGAGATTAAATTAAAGTTGGATCTTAGCCCATTAAATGTATATTATGCTTATTTGCATTGGAAGGTGTATAATTTAGTGGGAGTATTTGTGAAATACATGATTTGCTCTTAAATGATAAATGTATTGATATTAATATGTGTTCATATAGTTTGCATATTTTGTTGTAGAAGTAGCATTACACAATAAATTGCGATTCGTCCTTATGAAGGACAAAGTTCGAAAGGAACGGTACAGAAAATTCTTATTGGATCAGAAGCCTAAAGAATGGTTCTTAGGCAAATGTGTACGTTCTTGATGAATCCATTCCTGCTGAATCTACTGCAAATGTTGTAAAGGACAAATAAGAAGCAACATTAGAAACATGTTGATGATTCTAATAATATTGCTTGCCTTATAATTGCCACCATATTTAAAGGCTCTTATGAAGAACCTTGAACCTATGAAAGTCACTTTTGTTCTAGCACAACGCACAAAAGAAATGTTCCAAGTGCAAGCTAGGCAAAAGATGTATGTTGTGGTGAAGGCTCTTAATTCATGATATGAAAAAGGAGCAATTCGCAAGTGTGTTAATGGTTAACACAAGAAAGGGGTTCATAAAGGAAAGGTAAAGAAGGTAAAGCAAAGTTGCTAAACCTAGGGCAAAAGTTGCCAAAGCGGAAGAGGCTAAACCCAAAATGTCTCAAAAGGATTCATTTTGCTACCATTGTAATAAGATTGTCATTGGAAGCAAAGTTGCAAGGCTTATTAGGAAGGCCTAAAAGGTGAAGAAGGGCAATATGATTGCTACTACTTCAAGTATCTATATGATAAATATTTTCTTTTTCGACTTCTTGTTCTTGGGTATATGATACCAGACATGGATCTCACATTTGTTGAAATGTGCAAGGAATAAAGAATAGAAAGCTACTCAAAGAAGGTAAATTAAACCGATGCGTGGGATGAAGCAAGAGTTGCTGCATTAGCCATAGGGACTTATGAAGTCAATTTACCTAATAAACTAGTACTTGTTTCGAACAAATGTTACTAAGTTCCGGATTTGAGTGTGAGTATTATTTTCGTTTCTTATATGGATGATGAAGGATATAATTTTCTTATTTAGAATAAGAAGTTTTATATTTATTTAATGATATGTCTTATTGTATTGCATATGTCATTGAATGGTCTTCATATCCTTGATTATGAGAAACAAAATAATTTTGAAGATATCTATAATATAAATGGGAAATCTAAACCGAATAATATAAACAACGCGTTCATATGGCATTGCCGGCTTGGTCAAAAAAAAAGAAACGTATATCTAAACTCCATTAACATGGACTTTTAGACTCATATGACTCTGAATTATTTGAGGAATGTGGATCTTATTTATTAGGATTATTGACCAAACCACCCTACACTTAGAGTAGTGGGAGGGCTAGTAACTTATTGGTCATTATACATTAGATGTATGTGGACTATTAAGCAGCATTGCTAGGGGAGGATTTTGGTGAATCATCACATTCACTGATAACTTATCTAGATATGACTATGTCTATCTGATGAAGTCCAAAGGAGAATCGTTTGAGATGTTTAGAACATTTCAAGATGAAGTACAAAACCACTTGGCAAAACTATTAAGTACTTCAATTTGATCGAGGTGATGGATATTTAAGCCAAGAGTTTGACAATCATCTCAAAACTGTGAAATCGTTTCTGAGTTGACTCCACACGGAATACCACATTGTATGGTGTGTCTGATAAGAGGAATTGAACCTTGTATGACATGGTTCATTCGATGATGTGTCAAGTTGACTTTCCTAATTCCTTTTGAGGATATGCATTAGAAATGATGCGGTTACACTGAATCGAGTCCCTACTAAATCGGTTCCTAAGGCCCCACATGAAATGTGGTATGAAAGAAGACTTAGTTTGTCTTCCAAGAAGATTTGGGTTTGCAAAGCTTATAAGAAGAGACTTGTCTCTGATAAGTTAGCAACAAATCTGACAAGGTTATTTTCGGAAATTAATCTTACAATCACAAAGAGAACAAAATGTTTGTTGCTCTACACAATTCATTTCTTGAGAAATAGTTTCTCAATAAAGAATCTAGTGGGAGGAAAATTAATCTTGAAGAAGTTCAAGAACCCGAAAATAATATGGAACCAAGAGTAGAGACGGAACCCAGTTTCACAAGGAGTTATGGAACCGGTTCAAGATGCACAAGTCCATCGTAGATCGGATAGGTTAGGATCCGAACTCAAGAAATATTGATTTCTCGTATCGGAAAGTAATAAGGTGGAAGTCATTGAGAATGACGATCCTACTCCTATCTTGAGGCGACGTCCACTCCTAATTCGGATAAATAGTTAGGAACCATGGAATCCGAATTACAATCCATGTTTGATGATCAAGTTTGGAACTTGATTGATCCACCTAAAGGTGTAAAAACTAAAGGTGCAAGTAGGTCTTCAAGACTGACATGGATGGGAAGGTGTATACTTTCATGACTAAGGATTGTAACAAAAGAGATTTAGGCAAATTCATAGTACTGACAATATTGAAACCTTTTCGCCAGTTACAATGCCAAAGTCTGTTAGAGTTTCAATTGCCATTATCGCATATTGTGACTGTGTGATATGACAAATGGATGTCAAACGGCTTTCTTTAAATGGAAAGATTATTAAGGATGTGTATAGTACACAACCCGAAGTTTTTTCGATCCAAGAAACTCTAATAAAGTATGCATGTTGCAAAGATCCATGAGATGGGTTGAAGCAAGCTTCAAGGAATTGGAATCTTCATTTTGATGAATCGGTCAAAGAGTTTGACTTCATCAAATACGAAGATGAATCTTGTGTATGCATGAAATTCAGTGGGAGCGTAGTATTATTTCTATTGTCTTATAACAATGATATCTTACTCATTGGAAAAATGAAGTTCCGACACTTAAGACTATCAAGTCTTGGTCAAGGAAAGGTTTCTTAATGAAATATATGGGTGAAGCCACTTACATCCTTGGCATCGACATCTATAGAGATAGATCTAACAGGATAAATTGATTTGAGTCATAATACTCACATTGACAAGGGCCTTAGAATAGTCTAAGAAAAGTAACTTGTCAATGGGTCATGGTGTTTCACTTAGCAATACTCATTGTCTCATGACAACTGATGAGCAAAAGGGAATGAATGAAACTCCATATGCTCCGGTATTTGGATTTGTCATTTATGCCATGATTTATACTAGATCTGACGTCTCATATGCTTTAAGCATAACGAGTCGATGCCAATCTGATCCTGTTGAGAACCATTGGATGGCAGTCAAGATGATCTTTAAGTACATAAGAAGAATTAAGGATACGTTTTTGGTATTTGAAAGGTTGGAAGATAATCTTACTGTAAGGGTTACATAGATGCTAGCTTCCAAACTGACAAAGTTAATTTAAAATCGCAATTAGAATTTGTGTTTATGCTTATTGAAGGTGCAGTTTTGATTGGAAGAGTTCCAAGTAGAAAATTATAGCCGATTCTACTACTAAGGCCGAGTTCTAGCAACATATGATGTAGCAAGAAGTGGCAACTTGGATCAAAAGTTCATTTAGTGTTTTGGAAATGTTCCAAGTATCACTAATGGATGGAACTTTGTTGTGATAAATATGGTGTCATTTGTGCAAAACAATGGAACCAAGGTCACAACGGTGATCCAAACACATACTTAGACATTTTTCGAGAATTCATAAAGAATGAGAAGACGTTAAGATATGCAAAGTATCAACCAATGATGACATTAGGGATTCACTTACAAAGAACCTCGCACAGGCAGAAGCATGATGGACATGTTAGGTCCATGAGTGTTTGATACATAGATGGAGTCTAGTGCAAGTGGGAGATTGTTGGTGTAATGCCCTAGGCTTTAGTTATGTTTAACTTAAACCGTTATGTATCATCTTTATCCTTGATTATAGAGAATGTTTATTATTTGATTATTATATATTTTGCATATTTATTGTAATAATCTCCGTCCCTGATTATTAAGTGAATAATTAGTATAAATGTTAATGGGTAATCATATAATGATTATATGCATAGAGATGCACATTAAATTTATGGGTACTTGTTAGTGAACAAGTAACTGGACTTGACCCATATGAGATTTATGTCATGGTCAAATGTCATAATTAAATCTCATATGATCACTTCATTTAGTCCCTAGACCTGAGATTATCATGACCTTACATATGATGAAAATTATGTTTGATTTTAGTCAATCGTTATCTTAACACGATATTTATAAAGGCTTTCTTTGGCATGATCAGATTCATGATGGGAAGGATGATAAGTCAAGATGGAATTTGTCCCTCAAAAGAGAGATGTTTTGCTTGGGCCCCTCGATGAGTGATAATGATGAAAGTGTATGGCCATACCCCAATGCGATTGGATTATCATTATACTCAATATCGAAAAAGCATTGAACAAATACAAGTTGACATGGACCATGACTTGTGTTCAATATAACATCGTGAGACAAAGGGAGAAATGGAAGTGTACCATTGGAAACGTGAACTCTTACGTTATATTAATTGGGTAGACATAATGGCTTACTAGAGTCCGCTTATGTTTTATGAGGGTCGATAAGATCGAGCTCATTGCCAACATAATATAATCCTATTGGGTCACACACAACTAGAATGAATTGGTTAAACCAAAGGAAGAAAATTGAGAGTTCCTCATCAGGCATAAGTCATCGCGCGACAGATCTTGTCAAGTGGACTCGTCTGGTCGTGCGACAGATCTTGTCCAGAGGACTCGTCTGGTCGTGCGACACTTCTTGCCAGAGGCGGTTTACAGCTTGTTTCCTAATATGATTAGGGCACAAACTCTAATACTAATGTAGTATATATATGAGTTTGTAAGCAGCCAAATCCTAGCCGAATTTTCTAAGGAAATATCACAAAAATGGTTTCTCAATATTCTTCATAGGGTTTAAGGATCTAGCAATCCCCAAGAACTGTTCTTGGTTCATTCTAAAGTGTGGATACTACTAGAGGGTCTTCGTTCGTACGACGATCAAGGCCTAGAGTTCGAATCTGAAGATTCAAGTCTTGAAGATTGAAGTTTGTGATTCATAATCACATTGATAAATTGTTTGATAGCTCAAGAACGGAAAGCAATTAAGGTTAGTAAATTCTATCTCATAGAAATTCAATTTAATTGTATAGAACGGATATTAGGGCTTTTGGTTTTTGTGTTATTAGATGCTTAATTCTGCTGCGCATGGACCCATAAAATCCAACATTAGTGATCTTAGTGATATGTAATCTGATCCTGTTTCATTGCATTTGTTCATTGCTTTCTATGTAATCAAAATCTGTAAAAGCTTCTGCAGATGGCACATTGTGTCACGCGACACACTTGGCCAGGCCATGTCCTGTGTCGTGCGACATTACTGGCCAATCTGCAGCAGCTTCATTTTCAGCTGTAATCTGTCCAATTCATTGTAATCGGGACGTGGTCCCCCGCACCAAGTGGCTCACAAATTGTATTTCTCTCATTTTTGTAATGAAAAGCAAAGCACATAAACACATATTCTTGTCTCACACAATTGCACACACTCATGAATGTATTGGATGTTTTCATTGAAAGACTCGTTCGCGAGGCGTGTTGGGTGAACTCTCGGTTCTTCCCAACACGTAACCTGACCCCCGAACCCTCTCTCTGATTTCACGGTTTTTCAATGTTTTCCATAAAACGACGTGGCGACTCCTTTCTTTCACTTTTACATATTTCCCGTCTCATTTCCAAAACTTAAAATTTGCATACGAGGTATGTTCAATAATTAAATGGGTGAATAGTGAGGGATTTTAGTTGATTTGACAAGTTCAAATCAATTTAAATCTCATTATCCCTACAAACTCAACACACTTATCCGGCCATTTTTAAAAAACTGATTTTTTTTAAATATATAATAAAAAATAATTTTAGAAATATCCATAAAATTTTGTTTTTCAAAATTCAAATGAAAATGAATTTTAAAAAATAGATATTTCTAAATTACATTTAGTTAGACAAAAAATAAATATTTTTGCTAAAAACCTTTTAAATTTCACAAACTCTAAATATATAAAAAATAGACTTTTGGAAATTCAAAATTTAATTAACAAAAACGAAAATAAGAAATAAAAAATTAATGTAGCATCTACTAATGTGTTACTAGCAATGTTGCATGACACACAAGACAACATTTTAAATAAAATCCCCTTGATATTTTTTAACATATATAACTTATCATTCCTTAGGCAATTTTAAGCAAACTTTACACTTCCTTTATTTACAAGGAAGCATCGTAGTAGCGAGCTCCGTGTCCCGAGTTTTTTATTAAAGTGTAAAGCTATATGTAGTAAGTTTTATACCTTTCAAGTAGGGTACACTGTAGTAGCGAGCTCCATGTCCCTAATACTTAGTATAAAACAACTATATTATACTCCCGTTTTGGCAAGGAAGTATCGTCGCAACGAACGTCGTGCCCCTATTTACTTTGGGAGTATTTTAACAAGCTTTGCCTATTAAATATCAACAACAACATAAGTGATTTTGTCACTTTAAGCACAAAGGGGTATTTTATCAAAAATGTTAACCTTAAGTATATACACATACTAGAACAAAAAGGTTAGTAAATGCCCCCATTTGGGATTATACTAAATGTATAAATAATTTTTTTTAATATAAAATATACAACAAAAACACAGTGTTGCTGTCAGTGTTGGCAACACAGACGGCAACACTTGAAACCGCAGATTTATAGAAAACACAAACCAAGAGATTTTTTCAAACTTGAAAATCTCTCATGGTCCAGGGCTTTGGTCAAAATATCAGCAAGTTGATGTTTAGTATCAATATGCTCTATTTGGATCAAGTCCTTTTCTACCAAATCTCTCAAAAAGTGATGGCGGATATCTATATGTTTAGTGCGTGAGTGTTGTACTGGGTTTTTGGATTTATTGCACTCAAATTGTCACAATACATGGTCAAGATATTACTATCAAGAACATAGTCGTCAAGCATATGTTTCAACCATATCAACTGTGAATAACAACTCCCGGCTGCTACATACTCAGATTCAGCAGTCGAGAGAGAGACACAGTTTTGCTTGCGACTGTACCACGACACATGATTATTACCCAAGAAAAAACAACCCCCACTAGTGCTCTTTCTATCATCTATATCCCACCTTGTCGAGTCACTAAAACCAACCAAGTTGGTATTAGTGTCTTTGGTGAACCAGATTCCTAATTCACTAGTCCCGGACACATACTTAATGATTTTCTTGACAGCATTTAAGTCAGAAATTTTAGGAGCAGACTGATATCTAGCACACACACCTACTGAGCAAAATATCGGGACAACTGGCAGTAAGATAAAGAAGACTACCTATCATGTATCTATACAGAGTTGGGTCAACATCCTCCCCTGCCTGATCTTTGGTTACCTTAAAAGATGATCTCATAGGTATTTTTGAGCTCTTTGCACTCTCCAATCCAAACCTTTTCACCAGACTCTTAGCATACTTGCTCTGAGAGATAAAGATTTCATCATCTGACTGTTTTACCTGCAATCCTAGGAAATAATTAAGTTCACCTATCATGCTCATCTCGAACGTTGATGTCATAGCTTCCACAAAATTTTGTAAACACATTTTAGATGTGGAGCCATAAACTATGCCATCAACATAGATCTGAGCAATGACAAGCTCTTTATTTTCCCTAAGTATAAATAATGTCCTATCGGCTTCTCCTCTAACAAATCCATATTCAAGAAGGAAACTTGTTAGACGCCCATACCATGCACGAGGAGCTTGTTTCAAGCCATATAAGGCTTTATCAAGTCTGTATACATGATCTGGGTGGAATGGGTCTTCAAACCCTTTAGGTTGCTCAACATAGATTTCTTTATCTAAGTACCCATTCAAGAAAGCCGCTTTAACTTCCATTTGATGCAATGTGATTTTAAGGTAGCAGGCTATAGCAAGAAGAAGTCGTATTGACTCAAATCTAGCCACAGGTGCAAAGGTCTCGTCAAAGTCGATTCCTTCCACTTGTGTATAGCCTTGAGCCACAAGACGAGCTTTATTATGAACAATATTACCCAATTCATCAGATTTATTTTTGTAAATCCATTTAGTTCTAATTATATTTGTATGTAAAGGATGTGGAACTAAATACCAAATCTCGTTACGAGTAAATTGTTCAAGCTCTTCTTGCATAGCTTGTATCCAGAAATTATCATTTAAAGCCTCAATCACATTCTTTGGTTCAAGAGATGAAACAAAACAGAAGTGTTTTACCTTGGAGTATGTGGAGGACATACACACATACCTTACCATATCTCTGTAGTCAACTGGCTCCTTATTTCTTGTTCGAACCCTTCATTAACATCACCAATTACCTGAGTAATGGGATGATAATTTCTAATTTGAGCTAGGGGATCTCTCCTGCCTTGATGGTTCACCAATCCATCTTCTTCTTCTGAGTAACTACTCTCTGAATTTCCAGCCACTGTTATGTTCTCCAGTGTTGCCTCATGTGTTGCCGTTTCAGGGGCAACAATTGAATCTGTGGCTGTACTGGTCGAACCAGTTTCTGTTCCAGCCCTTTGTTCAACTTCTTCCAGCAAATTCAGAGGTATATCTTCGGCTGGTTTTCCTATAGAACTCAAGTAATCATTAAATTCAATATTTACCGAATCTTGAATCACTTTTAACCTCAAATTATAGACTCGATAAGCATGACTATTTTGAGAGTAGCCAAGATTTGTCACTCTTGGAATCTAGTTTTCCTAAGTATTCCCGGTCATTTAAAATATAGCACAAACACCCAAAAATATGGAAATAGTGAACGGTAGGTTTCTTTCCATTCAAAATCTCATAAGGTGTCATAGTTGTATCGAGTCTTAAGAAAACTCTATTCGTAGTGTGACAGGTTGTGTTTAATGCTTCTCCCCAAAAACCTTTAGAAATATTCCTAGCAATTAGCATAACACGAGTCATCTCTAACAGAGTCCTATTTTTCCTTTCAGCAACACTATTTTGTTGTGGTGTTTTGGGTGCTGAAAATTCATGGTGTATCCCCTTTTTACTACAAACTGTAGAGAAGGAGATGTTTTCAAACTCTCTACCATGATCTGACCTTATACGAAAAACAGGAGAACAAAACATGTTTTTGATTTTAGAAACTAAGTGAGTAAATTTATCAAAAGTTTCAGATTTTTCTTTTAAGAAATAGACCCATGTAAACCTAGAAAAATCATCAACTATAACATAAACATACTTCTTACCTCCCAAGCTTTCTACCTCAATAGGACCCATCAAGTCCATATGTAAAAGCTGAAAACAATGTGTTGTTCCTGAGTGTTGCTCATTGTGTTGTCCAACACTATGAGCAACACGAGTCTGCTTACCCTTTTGGCATTCATCACACATCGTGGTGCCTTTGAGGTTTAATTTAGGAACACATTTGATGGCATTGAGTTTGATAATCTTCTCAAAATTCCTATAATGAGAATGACCTAACTTTTGATGCCATAACCTTATGTCATCAAGTTTTGTCAAATTGCACACTGGTTTATTGCCAACAATGTAGCAATTATCACTTGATCTTATTCCAGTCATGACACAAAAGTTAGTATTATCAAACACTTCACATGTATTTTTATTGAATTTTACCTCCAAATTGTCATCACATAATTGGCTAATGCTAATTAAATTAGCAAGTAGACCATCTACATGCAAGACATTTTTTAAAGGAGGAAAACCAACAATATCCAGTGTTCCTTTTCCAATTATTTCACTCTTGCCTCCACCTCCATAGGTTACTGAGCCACCTTGAATAGGTTGGTACTCCGTTTGGAATGATCTTGTTCCCATCATATGACGTGAACAACCACTATCAAAGTACCAAGCACCTGAAATGTTAGTCCTTAAAGCAGTGTACACAACATAGCATTTCAGTTTTTCTTTGGGTAACCATGCCTTTTTTGAAAATCTGGATTTCTGTTCACCAGTGTTGTCTTGAGTGTTGCCCTGAGAATTTGGCGACACTTGAGGCAACACTTGTAGACTGGACATTTTCTTTTGAAGAATAAAGCAATCAGATTTTTATGTCCAAATCTGTGACAGTATTCACACTCAATGGATTGATCAGAAGTATCACTAGAAGTACTATCCTTTTCCTTGACAAGTTCTTTTACAAAACGATTTTTAGTTTCAACGTCAAACAAGGAAGAGGTAATATTTTCTAGTGATTCTTGGAACCCTAGACCAGCTTTAAGAGGCTTACTCAAGTTGAGTATCTCATCCAATTTGGATGAACTCGTGTTGAGTTTTTTGAAGGTGGATTCGGCTAGGTTGAGTTTGGCCTTGAGTTAATCAAGATCCAAATCTCTCCTACTGAGTTGAACCTCTAGCTGAGTCAAGGAGTTTTTAAGATCATGATTTTCCTTTTTCAAGAAAACCACCATCTTATTCTCCTTTTTCCATTATACGAGGAGATTTTTATAGAGGTTTTTTAATTCATGAATGAGCTCATATTTATCAAGTTCATCCTCTATAGACTCCTCTGAATTTAAACCAACAGAACCATACAAGCAAATATCAGTTAAAGAATCATACCTGCTGAGTGTTGTGTCAAGTGTTGCCATTTCTTGGACGACACTTGAGGCAACACATTCTGAAGAAGTCACAAGTTTTGTGTCAGGTGTTGTCATTTTTGGGACAACACTTGAGGCAACACCTTCTGTCGAAGGCAGCTCCTCTACTGTGGCCATCATGACCACTTGATCGACCTTTTCATCTTTCTCCGTTCCTTCCTCCTCTCCATCACTAAGAGACGCCCACATATTTTTTCCCGCATTTCTCAATGTATTAGCACATTCATTGGGATAGTGACCCCAACCAAAACAAGCGTGACATTGTATAGATTCAATGTACTTAGGATCGGACCGGGACTTTTACGAGGATGCATGTCTAGGTGAGGTGTCTTTTTGGGGTTTGGAGGAGGAACTCTTCTTGGCACAAAACTTGACGTTTTAGATAGTTGGTCCTTAGCTTTCACCTCCACACTGTTAAATTTCCTAAGCATGGAATTATATTTCTTTGCAAGTAAAGCTATACTAGTATATTCATCTAATTCCTCTAAGGCTTCATCTTCATCATCCACACATGCCCGAAGATTCAACTTTTAAAGCAATGTTTTTGCCTTTTGAAGCCTCGGTTGGCTCATTCAAATTTAATTCGAATTTCTTTAAAATACTCATCAAGGAATTAATGTCCATAGTTGAAAGATTATGGGCCTCTTCAATGGCTGAAACTTTGATATTAAAACGTTCGGGAAGAGTACGAATGGCTTTTGAAACAAGTTGTTTATTATTAGTAAAAGGTTCTCCTAATACTTGACAAGCATTTGAAATATCAATCAACTTTTCAAAATAAGACGAAATGTTTTCACGTATTCTTAATCTTTCAAATTTACTAGTGAGACCCCTAAGCTTTGTTTCTCGGACACTACCATCTCCTTCACAAAGTCTTTGTAAAGTATCTCAAGCATCTTTTGCAGAGGGAATATTTTGAATGAGTTTGAACATATGCATGTTAACCCATTCATAGATAGCATTTAGTGCCTTTTCATTGAAACTAGCAAGATTATTTTCTTCAATTGTCCATTCAGATTCAGGTTTGACTTGAACGTCACCATCTTCATCCGGAAGGAGTAATGGAAGAGAATAACCATTTAAAATAGATCGCCAAGCTCGAAGATCAATTAATTTGATATGCGAGCGAAGGCGAATCTTCCAATAAGCATAATTTGATCCATCTAAAATCGGTAATCTCTTTTGATTAGGGTTGGCAGGATCATAAGCCATGACAAAAGGATCAAGACACTTAGTATATCAAGTGCTAGGCTCTGATACCAATTGAAATTTTCTATGGCTTAGCAAAGTGAGACAAAACTCACAAAGTGAGATGAAACTCACAAGTGTTGTCCTTAGTGTTGGCAACACTAACAACAATACACACCAATTCGAAAACAACAAATAAATAGAAATAAATCTAATTTGCAGCGGAAGTAAATAACAATACACAAGAAATATAATTTTATCAAGTTATATAAATATATAACTTGATGAGTGCCAGGAGGGAAAGACCTTTCTATATATAATATGAATACAATACAAGGTCAAAGAAGTTCCCTTAATGATAAATAATCATTAACGCAAGGAACAATAAATAAAGAACTCTCTCTGAATACAATCACTCAAAACCTCACTAAAATATAAAAATATATGTGAAACTCTCGAGTGTCGGACAGAGTGTTGCCAACACTGAATGGCAACACTTGAAGAGCAGAATTCTTTTCTTGTGCAGATTTGTGTTTTCTGAATTTGATGATCACTAAGATGATCTACTGCACTATTTATAGGCCTCCAAAACTTGAAGCCTACTCAAAATAACCAGCTAACAGCCTTGAATTTGTTTTCACCTTTTTAGCTCCCATTCACCTCAATTATAGAAGACTTGGTCTTCATTGTTTCTTTTGCTTGTACACCTCTGCTGTAGATACCTTGTACTCTGACTTTATCTCCCTCTGAATAGCTAAACAATATCTCTTTTACTTGGTCATTAATTAATCATATAAACAACATGTTTATATATTAATTTTTCATATCCTCGTAAGTCACGCCTGGGCACTTTCTGTTGACCTATTCAAGCTCACAAACAGCAGACAAACAACTGATATTTAAACATTAATTTACACATTATTATTTGTGAAAAATACAGTAACTATTCTGGTGTTGGCAAATCCAAATGGCAACACTTGTGGCAACACCAGTGGCAACACTAATTTGCAACACTAGGGACAACATACATGGCAACACATGTTCTAACATTAACAATGGATGATATGTTGCAACCTAGGCAAGTCGGGGACGCTCCCAGGTGAGTGCAGATTGCAGCAAGTTGTTGCTGGCTGATGTAGGCAGGGTGTCTTGCATGACACAAAACAGCGAGTGGCAAAGCGAGTGCAGAGAATGTCTTGGCACAATGCTGATGCAGGAGAAAGCCTGAGAGAAACAGCTTAGCCAAGCCCCATCTTGAAGAACTGAGTAGACGAAATCCAGATTTTGACGAAGTGACTTGGTAAAGCCCCAATCTAAAGAATTAGCTTGACAAAAGTACTCCCCGCTTGAAGAGTTTCAAATGCAACCCTATAGCAGATAGAAATGTCATGTGGCTAAAGTGGCAACCCATCATTTCAGACCTTAGTCAGTCAATCATTGGAAAAGACTCAGAAATGTATACGGGCAGGGGCACATTTTGAAAAGTGAGAATGAATATGATTTTGTGTAAAATCTCGCTTTGGGTTTAACTCTTTTGAGAGAGTATAAGCGTAACAGGTGTGGAAAAGTGTATGAAAGCCCCTGCTGACAGAAAGACAGTGTTTGGCTCTATTTTCCTATGATGTAGAAAAGAAGACTTGTCGAGACATTTGAAAACTTGTTTTATTCATGATGATCACACGACTGCTTAAAACCCTTTATTGATGTTCGGGTTATTCAACCACTAATCTTGATATGAAGAAATATTCTGATTAATCACGAGGATAAAACCAACTGATATCAAGAATCAAATTTGGAAAGATGGAAAGAAGATTTTTGTATAGGAAAGAGAGGTCATTAATGAGACCGAATTTTCTGAGATTTGAATGTGTTTGTGATCGGACCATTTCTGGTTGCCTACGTTCCCCTTATTGTGAGGAGCTCAGGTCGCCGTAGTTCGGGCAAGTCCTGATTGATAAGGCATGAGCTTTGGAATTGAGAAATGAATGTGAAATTTTGAGATTTTGAGAACCTTTGAGGAATTTGAAGATCTTTTGAGAATCTGAGAATTAAAGAACATGTCTCCTTGGAGTGTCAATGAAAGACACGGATGCGAAGCCCTGAGGCATCCACGGAAAGTGTTTGTGGAGAAGAAATGAAATATGCTCACATGAAATGTCAAATGAATTGGATTTGCACAATCTTTGATTGATGGTCTTGAACCATGGTGGATTAGGTTCTAATTTAAGCAATAAATGAAGCATTAATTTGATTTAGATCTTGATGAGATTTGAATGAAACTGCTATCTGGTAGGAACTGTAGCTTGGTTTCAGGGTTTCGATCGGCCATCGAGTGATTTGGATCTTTGTTTGCATCATGACCTCTTAAGATGAGAGGTCGGCTAGGCCTTTTACTAACTAAACCTCTAAAGATGAGTTGTTGGATTTTGATGATGTGTTTAGGATTTCTATGGCGAGGAGATTGTGATTGCATCTTCAATGTCTCCAAGAACGAGAGTCCAGATTTGGATTTGGGAGTACCCTCTAAAAGTGAGAGGATGGCTTGGGATTGATCAAGGCAATGGGAATGTCCTCTAAAAACGAGAGGATGGTTTGGGATTGGTTGAAGATAATGGTAGTATCCTCTGAAAATGAGAGGATGGCTGGAATTGGTTGGAGGTAATGGTAGTATCCTCTGAAAATGAGAGGATGGCTAAAATTGGTTGGAAGGTATTGGTGAGGGGAAATCCATGTTGTCTCTTTATTATTCAAGAGACTCCCTTTAAGTAGACAGCTAGATCCTTATTTGCTTTGAGAGGATTACTAGGGACGAGGATTTTTTTTTTTTTGAGGGAGAACTTTGCTAGCCCCTAGTGTGGATCTTTGCATTCCGCCATTCTTGAGCTTGGAGGTGGTCAAACTTCTTGTGAGTCCTGGGAGCCTCGAGGATAGACCCTCTTTCTTCTGGAGATGGCTAAACGAGGTTTCAAAATATGCCGATCTTGAAATGAAGGATATTGTTTGGTGAGGGTAAGGTAATGGCTAGCCTATGGTGAAAAGCTTCAACTGCAATCCCTACCGGATGATCTAAATGAAATTAAGTCTTCATTACTTGCTTAAACTTAATTATGAAAGATTGATGCAAATTCTTGATCAACAAAACGTTGTGTATGATGAAAGAGATGTGAGCATATGAAATGCGAAATGGGGAATTGATGAGCCCCAACATGAGAATGATATAATTTTATTTTCTCACTCCGATTAATTTAAATATTAATCATTTCACTGAATTAGTGGTTGAGCAGCACAAGTGATCATATAAAATAAAATCATTTCATTTAAGTGTAATGCGGGTGCGCAATTAATGTCTCAAGTCTAGCAAGAAGAGAAACAAAGACTTTTATTATTGAAAGAACAATAACACAGACACAACAGACTCAAAACTCAAAAGGGACAATCTAGACCCTATGAAGACTGGTTGAGTGCATCAACTTCGGATGGGAGGGCCCCTTGGGATTTCGATTTTCCAAAACTCGATGGCATTCATAACTCTATCAAGTTGACCTCAATTTTTGGTATGTTATTGACAAAGTTGGGGCGAGAAGCCTTCTCAATCTTACCCTCATCGACAAGCCTTTGAATGAACAACTTTTGAAGGGTGCAGTCATTGGTGGTATGACCAGGATATTGATGGTAGCGGCAGAACTTGCTTGTGTCCAGCTTTGGGTTGAGATGAGGAGGGCTGTAATTATCAAGGGGCTTGATCATCCCAGTCTTAATCAAACCATTAAACGCCTCTTCAGTAGTCATTCCCAAGTCATCATACTTCCTTGGCTGGCGAGGCTGAAACTTCCCACTATTATGAGTCTTTGAATGTGCAGTCCCATCAAACTCCATCTTGGGCATTTTGAACTTGTAAGGGAGAGGTTTTACTTGTCCCGGATTGACAACCTTAAGTCCGTTCGATCCTGCAGTTAACTTATCAATTTTCTGTTGCATCACTTTCATTTGTTCCCACAAAAGAGCAACTTCTGGAGTGACATTAGAAGTCTGAGGAACGATGGGAGACGCAGTAGAGGAAGGTACAGAGTTGGTCGACTGGAAGAAGGGATTCTCACAAGCATGTGTTGTTGGCAAAGCAGTTGATGACAAACCAAAAGTACTTGGAACATTCAAGCTACTGTCAAACAACCCGACTGAACTTGGTATCAGAGCAGACATATACTCAAACTTATTCGCACCGGATAGCGAACGAGACTGAGCATTCCGAACTGAAGGATTTTGAAATGGAGCACTGACTGCTAGGTACGAAGCTGGCTCCGGATACTGACTTGATCCCAAAGGACGCTGCACGGGCGATGAGCCAAAACCAAATGATGACCCTATCATATGATGAGAAAATCCACCTTGAAACTGGGGCTGATTGAACTGAGGCTGTAGAAAACCTTCTCGAGTGAACTAATTACCGTAAAAGTGATACTGACCTTGGTACTGGGAACATGGAGGCCAAAAGCTTTGGAGACCTTGCTGAGGTTGAGAATTCAACTGTAGTCCCTGACTCTGAGTGTGATATGACTGTGCACCCTGACCCTGAGTTTGGATGGGCTGAGACATTGGAGAAGGAGTCATGCCTTGTTAATTTATATTCATCTCATTCATCCCATGCGTTTGATAAGCGAGAGGAGATGTAGCATTATAAGCGGGCTGAAGAGGGAGAGAAACATTGTTGGATCCTAAAGCAGTATCATTAGCATCGGTGATCTCCTCATAAGACCCATCTTCACGACGAATGACAGCAATCCCTCGAACACGCATTGCCTCCACAAACCTAGCATGTGCTTCCTCTACTTGAGCCTTAGCAGCTTGGGCGAGCAATTGAGCCTCATGCTCACGAATCAAGGTGGCCTCAAGAGTAACCCTCAGTTCTTCCACAGATAAGTCATTCATACCCCGTTGATCCAAAGCAGGAGAACCTCCAGACTGGCTAGCAAACACATTCTTTGCACCAGACATTTTGAATTCTGGATCAGATAAAGACCACTTGGACCCTTGAACTGCCTCCGTCTCGGGAATACAGACCAAACGAGAGCCGGGAACAGGAGCACGCACCCAACTTACTGTAGTTGTAGAGGTAAATAGGTGTATAAGGTGTAGGAGAGGGAAGAGCCTTAAGAAGGTATGGAAAATGAAAGAGGGAAAGGAGATGGACTCGTGCAAGCATCTTATAAATATTCAAGTAGAAAGCAGTGTCTTTTAAGTCCTAGGAATGGTTGGGAAAGGATAAGCCTTTATTCTCGCAATCTAAACCTCGAGGAGAACTTAGGTACACACCATCCAAAATATACCAAATTTATTGATTAAAAATTAATAATAGGCAAATTTTTGGAGAAATTTGGGCAGCATGAGGGGTATTTCTGAAGGATTTCAAGAAAAAATCCAACATTACCTCTTGTCGGTGCACGTTGACAATGCGACATGATCTCTCGTTAGAACATGTCACGAGAGCGACATGTCCATATGTGAAACCATGTTGCATTGACAACATGCCCACATGTGCTAGGTTTTGAGGTAGATATGAAAGTCTATTATTAATTTTTGAAACAATTCATTTTAGTTTATTTGAAAATGTTGTGTCAAAAACCAACCGTTGGGTAAGCTTGAAAAAGAGTGGTTCCACCTATGATGCGCTAGGGGGAAAGGATTGATATTAGGCGCTCAAGCGTAGGTGACATACATCACCGTCCATGATGCCGTCAATCGCACCGAATGGCTCTAGATCTAGTGATGTAGTGTGCGGGTGACTATATTCCATTATTTGCGAAAATGATTTTTTTGTCCATTTTGAGTTAGTTTAGAAAATGGTGACAAATGAAAAGCACACACACACACTGGAAACCCACAAGATACAATAATCAAGGTATCACAATCTGATCACGGGGACTGCCCCGAATCAGAACCAAGTCAAACAAATGAACTTCTGCAAGATGGCTCAACCTGTCGCACTACACAGGATTGACGTGGCAGAACCTGTCGCACGACTGGCCAGGCCAGAATTCCAGAACCTTAAGCAGAAGCCAGAACCAAGCCTCCTAGCAATGCAAACACTCATACCATAGACTCAGAATACCATAACAAGAACGAATACATAGAGAACATGACAATCAATGCAAGCAAAGCATATGTACACATAAGGTCACACAACAAAGAACACGACAAATGAATGAGAAGGATGTTAAATGAGAACGAAAGCTTGACCCTCTTATTTTGCAAAAGCAAAAATTTTCCCCAGCGGAGTCGGCACTGAACATAACCCCATATGAAAAATTTTATGTTTTGGAAATGGGATGGGAAATATGTAAAGTAAAAGAAAGGAGTCGCCACGCCGTTTTATGGAAAACATTGAAAAACCATTTGTGAAATCAGAGAGAGGGTTCGGGGGTCAGGTTACGTGTTGGGAAGAACTGAGAGTTCACCCAACACGCCTCATAAATGAGTCTTTTTATAAAATAACATCCAAATCATTCAAATATGTGTGCAAATATGTAAGACGAGAATGTGTGTTAATGCTTTTCTTTTATTGATAAACTGAGAAAAATACAACTTGTGAGCCACTTGGTGCGGGGGGGCACATCCCGATTACAAAGAACTGAGAACAGATTACAATTAGAAAGTAGTTTCTGCAAACTGGTTAATGTTGTCGCGTGACACAGGACTTGCCTGGCCAAGTGTGTCGCGTGACACGGGACTCATCCTGGCAAGTTGTGTCGCGTGACACATATAGCCACTTGCAGAGACTTTTACAAAGTTGGATACAGAGACAGAAAGGCAATAGCAATATCCAATTACATCATAAATGGATCTAAGAGATCACGGAAGTCAACAAACAACATTCAAGAGAGTGTGGATATGAGAGATCCACACTCATCTTGATGAACATGCACCATATATCAAAATTGACTTATAAAAAAAGCAATAACATGGAACAAGGAACGATCTACAAAATTAGAGATTTAAACAGAGAGATTCCGATTGAAATCCTACACTAATTGCCTCGGATCAAGTATGATTAGCAGATTAAGCAATATATTTGCATGAATGAGAAAGGGAGAGAGTGTGTTACCCTTGTAGTCCACGTTTCTATACCAAGTTAGGTATAGGAATCTTCAAATCAGCTTCAGAAAGCTTCTCTTCAGCTCTGAATTATGTGAGGAAGAGTTGGGTAGTGAATTTGTATAAGGGAGAGAGATGATTGTAGGTGAGAGAGGGAGATTGCGTGTGTTTGAGTATGTTTACTGTGTGTCTACGCCAATTTTGGCAGAGTGACCTTAAGGAGCCGAGAAGGGATCTAGAAATGGGAGGAGGAGGCCTCAATTTATATCTGCATGGGAGTGGCAAGGTATGTCGCACGACCTTGCGTCTCCATTTTCCAGATGGCACGATGTGTCGCGAGATAACATGCTTCCATTTTTAATGGCACGATATGTCGCGGTACAGAGAGAGCCATAACCATTTTTTACGCCAATGAACTGCCTAGAACCTTCTTTGTTTAATTCCTAATAGGTCCTTTAGCATTAAAGAACTTATGGAAAGTCCTCGAAAGTTTCGGAATAAAATATGAATGTACCAAAATGCCCCCAGTGCACTTTTATTGCGTAAAAAGGCATTGTACGGGTCACGAGTTCAATTGGGGTACTCACACTGTGCTCAATGGGGACAGCTGTGAGAGGGTAAGCTTCTACCCTTGGGGGCAGTATCCTGCGGCTTTGATGGGCGATACCATAGCTGTGACTCAGCAGAGGAGATGGCTGACATGCTTGACCTGTGATGTTATATATCTGGGTGATCGATTTTACAGGCAGCATGGTCACGTCCCTCCTTTGGGCGCCATTACTCCCCACGTTCCTCCTCCTTTCATGCTGCAGCCTAAGTATTGGACAGAGTACGAGAGGGATAGGTAGAGGACTACTTTGATCACGCGACTCCGTACGCCACCTTTATGGAGGAGCATTTGAGGATGCCACAGAGGCTGGTAAAGATAGCTGCTGCTCAGGGGTATGGAGAGGTAAAGCCGACCAATCCACCTGTTCCCTCACCTCATCTATCTTATGTGGTGAGTAGGGTGCCAAGGAGGCTGATGGTGCCCATTTCTGACACAAGAGATGCCGAGTTTACTTTACCGATTGACAGCACTGTAAGTAAACTCTGGATTCCTTTTTTCGGGTTTTCCATATTATTTCTGCAATTCTAAATCCTTTTCTTTCTCGCAGGTTCTTGCTCGCACCTATGACACTTTGGTGCGGCAGAACAGGGGATGGAAGCAACTGGCTCGGTCTCTCTTGCGGAAGCTAGCTTGTGCTTGGGCTGTGGGGAATGCGCAGGAGCCTGAACACAAGAGGAGGCATATCGAGAGTGTTGCCTCTACTTCATCAGCCTCGGAATACCACTCGTCTTCGACCAGTGGCGTGCCTCGGGGGCACGGGCTAAATATCGACATCCACACTACAAGAAAAAGGACTATTTACGGCGGTTAAAATCTGTTGTATATAAAACGCACCCCGCCGTAAATAGTATATACGGTGGACTTTCCGCCGTAAATAGTCCAACGTATAAAGCCTCGCCGTAAATACTATATACGGCGGTATAACCGCCGTAAATACTATATACGGCGGAAATACCACCGCCGTATATAAATGTAGTATTTACGGCGGAAATAACACCGCCGTATATAAATGTAATACAATACGTATTTTAAGGCGTATTTGAGTAATCTTTATACGGCGGTAGGTGTAACCGCCATAAATAAGAGACGAGTCGTCCGCTCCGTAACGAGTCGTCCCAATTGTACCCCCCACTGGTTCCCTCGTCCCCCCTTTGTAGACGAGTCGTCCATGGCCATTTTATACGGCGGATTTAGTCACCGCCGTAAATAACTTGATAGAGACGACTCGTCCCACATGGCACGAGTCGTCCCATTTGCACCCCCTACTGGTTCCCTCGTCCCCCCTTTGGGCACGAGTCGTCTAGGCCTTATTTACGGCGGATGAAGGGTTCCGCCGTAAATAAGCCTATTTTTTTTTCCCAGGCCTGTATAATTCACTTTCCCCAAAAATACGTTCACAAAAACCAAATTCAACCTGTACACACACAAATGTAACCTGTATATAACCAAAAATACACAAATGCAATCAATGTTTACAATCTACATATTAACACAAAATTAATGTTGAATGTATCCAAACATAATAACCATTATACAAATAACGTTTGTCGTTTCCAAACATAATAACCATTAATATTGAATGTATCACAAAAACCAAATTCACCAACTATTGATTACCGTCTTTTCCACGTTCCATCAAATAACGTTTCAAATCATCAATTTGTTGTTGTAACTGTTGTTGTAACTGTTGTCGTTGCTCCTCATTTTGTCAGCGTTCCTCCTGAAGTTGTCTTTCAAAATCTGCTCTGACGGATGCCACCGCCTCCAATACAGTTGTCTGAGTAGTTGGGGATTTACCAAACACCTTAGTTTTGTTAACACCGCCTCCCATACATCGCACTCTCCCGTGGTCATCAGTGCCCATCATACCAACAAAAATCTTTTCACGCGCCGTAGGAGAGTTTTGTTGCTCCTCTGGCAGCTCATCAATTGCATCATTAAGCGTTTGCTGTAACAAAAACAACATGTTCAATATAAATGTTTTAACTTTAATTAATATTATGAAAATGAAGTTAGAAATGAAAAAAGTATTTTATAGAATAACAAAACTGAAACAGAAAAGGTTGAAACTTTAACTTACGATCATTTGAGTGGTTTCTTGATCTGCAGGTGTTTTGCCCGTGCGCGTGGCTATGAACAAGCTTACGCGATCAGTTGGTAAACCCTTGTCGTCTCTCTACGATTTATAATAGAATCATTTGACCAAAAAAAAATATATTTATATACGATACAAAAAGAAACATTAATTGACAACTGAGAACTAAATTGAACGATGACAAACCTCTTTTATGAGTTTGGGATGGGACGTTTTTCTGGTCTGGTTCATGCACGCTTGCTTTTCTCGATTCAATTTATTTGTTTCTGATATTTCCTGGAAAAAAAAAAAGATAATATTAGTATTAATTTGACTACTTATATAAGACATTCACGATAATAGATTGAGATTAATTTGAAATATACCCGAGCCTTGTCCGTACCCCACATCGCAACAAGTGCAGCCCATTGATCCGCAACGCCACGCTTTACTGAGAGAAAGATTCATAACCGGGTAATACTCCGGAGGCGCATTTGTATTATCCTATATACACAATTCAACAAAGAAAAAAAAACAATTGTTAGAGAATCATAAGACTTTTGACTACGTACTAGAGATTTATGTAAGAAATATGGATTACAACTTACCAAAATGTCATTCCATACGACATTTATGCACTCATGGTCCATCTGAGACCACTCTCTAGTTAATGGGAAATGTTCCCCATTTCTAGCAAAAATTCCTATCTGAGTAGCTAGTTTTGCCATTTCCCCACCAACTAGTTGACCATATTTATTCCATATTATATCCAATTTCTCTTTACCCCATTTGCTGGTTGGTTTTTCCAGCCCTCTTCCTTTAGGGTTCGAGCCCTGACCTGTTAATAAATTTTTCTTCGGCGGCATATCTGTCATATGACTATTCAATTATAGCACAAAAATTGGATAAACCAAGTAAAGGACCCAAAAAAACAGTCTTATAATATATGTATAAGACCTATAAATTTATTATAGGTCTTATGTATCTTATATAAGACGAAGATTTATGAATTTTTACTATTAAAAGTCAAACTTTTAAAAGTGGCCCTTAAATATGAAAATGTCATTCATTTTGGGACGGAGGGGGTATGAAAATGTCAATCAATATCATATATATGACCATAGTGGCGATGCTGTGTAACATACACAGTTAAACACTAGATAAGAATTAATCTGAACAAAATAGTCATTTTGAGTAAATTAATTTTCATACTATTCAAAAACACAATAAGGCTAGCCGAAACACCAAACTGAGAAAGTATATGTGTTGTACAAATGTCGCTACAAATGTCATGCTCAACCGTGGCCAACAATAGTGACTCATTAAAGATCATATTCATAACTAAGCATTTGGTTTCTTTTTAATTCCAAAATGCTTAAATGCAATCATAAACTTTTACATTATAACATGTTGTATATGCAATTGAGAAAGTATGTTTTCCCTTCTTCGACATAGTAGAAGTGTTTATGCGCACTGCTTTAAGAGGTTTTGAAGGAGAAGATGTGATAACGGTTAGAATTCTATAATTTACTAGTTTACTCCTTAGCCCCAGACCATTAGACCATTATTCTAACAAATCTCTTATCAAAAAAAAAATCTAACAAATTAGACGATGACGGAGAGTTTAAAACAGCAATTGGACAATCAAGAAAACCACTTCCTTATGCATTGCAATTGTCATAGGGGCATAACAGACTCCTCATCAGCATAAGCAAAAATTTAATCTAAACTAAAATTGTAGTATACACACACACATACACACACATACACACACATATATAATATGACCAACTTTGATGCTATAGAAACGTTCACGTGATTTCAGGAATAAAGACAAAGCACTGACCAACAAGCCTTCTTGGAGTGCCAACTGTTTTGCCGTTTCAATAGAATCTTCACTCGAAATCTGGAACAAGTTAAAAAAAAACATGTCTTAAAATTAGGATATGGTAAACAGAAAGGGTTGTTTTAAAATAAGTTTACAACGCTAGATCACAACACACATACGTACATGCTCCCTTTGTCCCAAAAGATTAGTCTCACTTGACAAAACCTATTCATAATGTCCCTTAAATGAAATTTGGACATTCATTTAGGGACGGAAGGAGTACTACTTTTAGAAATGAAGTGGGACCATTTCTTTGGAATGGAGGGAGTATAACATTGAAGGGCATGTCCAATCAAATATGTCGTAGAGTTGATTTAAAATCTCATCAAGGCAAGCTACAAAATAAACTGGCAGGATACTTGACAAATGCATTACGTTTGGAATAAACCATCACAGGCTAATCACAATATTAAGGTTGCCACTTGCTTTGTTAAGAAATTATTAGCATACTACAAGAAACAAATACCAAATTGACCTACATGATTTAAATGTGATCAATAACAACAAATACCATAAACCATGACATTACACTAACATTTCCAATGAGACACGCCTATATTCAAGCCTCCCCCCCCCTAATTGAGAACATTCATTCGTTCTCTCTCGCAAGCCTCCCCCCCCCCCTAATTGAGAAGCTAATTTAAGGAACTAGGTTGAAATTTGTGGTCCAAACTACTAGAAAACGAGACACGCCTATATTCAAGTTAGATTCAATCATCAGTTGTTATATACTTACACAATTTCCATCTCAAAATGTGGCATGCATACACTTACATGATTAATGAATACTTGTGGTCCTATAAAGCTACTACTTGAATATAAAATCATTTCAAAAATAAATTGTCAAGAAACCTTTTTAATTCAACATCTAATTCCATCCACTCTTCATTAAATAATAGTCATCTTCACCCAAAAACGAAAGAACTTACAATAAAAGATATCATATAGAAATTTGATACGTAAATATCGTTGTCGTATTTAACTCGGAAATCATATACTTGAGTTGCCTCAATACAAACCCCAAAAAAACCTAACTAGAAAATCATCAACACTAGAAACATCAAATGGTTATAGGGTTGGTTAATCACACTAACAACAATCGTCATAAAATCCCAAAACAATCCTAAAATTGCAACAAGAGCATACAAATGTATAGAAATTGAAAATGTACAGATTCACTAGTTAGCTAGCTCAAATTCAGGTCCCAAAGTCTCCAAAGAACAATATATTTCCAGATTCAGATGTATACAAATTGAAAAAAATGCAACAAGTTGAAAAAATTGCAACAATCCAGATCTTCAGTGTAATCGAGCAATCAACTAACATAAATGCAAGAATCCCCAAATGTATACCAACATAGAACAACCCAGATCTTCTCATTTACTCAAGAATATAAAAATGCAACTAAGACCCACAATCACAGTAAACAGAAAGCTGAAGAATCAAAAATCTTACCTTAAGTGAACTGGAGCTGACCCACTTTCGATTCAATTCGTGCCCAAGCTAAGGAGAGAAAGAGAGACTGCTGAGATACAGAGATTACCTCGAAAAAAAGAATCATCAAAACCACACCAAGAACACACCAAGAACAACAAAAACAAAAAAAAAACTTAGAAATTAAAAGTAAATCAGTAAAAGCGCATACCTGATTCGTTTTTCACGGTCACCGGCGGTAGGATTCGTGCCCTAGGTAAGGTAGAGGAGAGAAAGAGAGACAGAGAGATAGAGAGCGCGAAACTGAATAGGGAAATTGGGTTTCCCGATATTTAATGACATTTACGGCGGAAATTGTACACCGCCGTAAATAATTGTATTATTTACGGCGGACGCGTATCAACCGCCGATAATAAGTACATATATACGGCGGCTACTGATATACCGCCGTATATAATTGAATTATTTACGGCGGACGCGTATCAACCGCCGATAATAAGTACCTATATACGGCGGCTACTAATATACCGCCGTATATAACTTCGATCTCGTATACGTACATACCAAATGTACGTACATTACTTATTTACGGCGGCCTCGTCCGCCGTATATATTATTTATTTACGGCGGCTGTTAATACCGCCGTATATATAAGTATATACGGCGGACGCGTGTTCACCGCCGTATATGAGCGCCGTAAAAAGCCTCCTTTCTTGTAGTGCCAGGAGTAGTTGGCGAAGTACGAGCATGTTCCCATTGACTTGTCCGCTGTGAGTGATGATGAAGACTTAATGAGGGACCCCGAATAATACGAGCTGAGCTGCGACGAGGAGTCGGAGGCTTAGGGTCCTTTCTGTCTGTACTTAGAGAGAGAGAGGGAAACAAAAAACAAATGATGCAAGTATGACAAGCAATTTATAATTATTTATTTTTTTATTTGGGGGCCAATTGTGGCAAAGACATGTAATGATTTTACTTTTCTTTTTTTATTATTATTGTTATTGCTATTTTTGTATGTTACTTTTAGCCTCGGGGCATTTTTTTGCATGGAAATGGGGCGGAAATTGAGCCAAAGTGTGTATGATGATATTTGGAATATGTAGACTGTGTTTGGGATGATTTTTATGCAGGTTTTTGAGAAAGTGGGGTGAAAATTCCACTTGGGCAGCAGCTTTGGCTGCTGCATATTTGTTTTCTGTAGCAGCAAATGAAGCCGCTCGGCTGGGACCCGAGAAAAAAGGGCCGCATGGCTGGGTCTTCTGTCTGAACTGATTTTCTGCAAATAAAGCCAAGGAAGGTCCTAGAAGCTTCATTTCCGAATTTTTCTTGTCTCAAATCATACCAAAATAGATTTTTAGCCAAAAATAAACGAATTCAATCATTGCCATGGAGAAACCAATCCGATTGCAAAAGGGGAAAAGAGACCGTTTTTTTTCCAACCTTCAATCTTGGATGAGGTATAATTTTCAATCTCACAAGGGGCTTTTTTATAACACCTTCAAAATCAAATCTTTATGGCATTTGAAGGATCTCCCGCCGGATTGGGACCTTTTGAGAGTAGCAGCGAGGTTTTGGGATGCCCGGAGACATGTTTATTCCTTTTCTTACAATGAGATCGTCCCCACCTTCGAGGATTTCCGAGCATTGATTGGGGGGGCCAGAAATCGAGGCTATTTCGATTCCTTTGGCTGGGGATTTACCAGTAATCCTAAATTTGGCATCTTTTCTGCAAATTTCTCCGAAAAAAGCTTAAGGAATGATGATAGCTCCCTATAGGATTGACATCTCTGATATTCCGGGCAGATTCATGTCTTCGGGTACTGCTGGGACCACGGTATCTCTGGATGCTTTCATTCTCTACGTATTCTCTTTCCTTTTCACTGCCGAATCCTTTGGAGTGTGCCATAGCGGCCTTTTGGACATGGTCCGAGACTGTAGGCCTGGGAGAGATATTGTCCCTCTGATTTTGGGAAAGACATTGCACGGTATTGATAGGATGGCCAAGGGGGACCTTTTCATGCGGTCAGGGAGCCCAGTTGTACTGACTCTATAGTTACAGGAGGGGCTCGGGGCTTTACCTATGGCTTTGCCTACTCATTGTCCTTGGGTGATTTCTCGGAGGGCTGCACGTAGACAGCAGGATCAGGATCGCTAGGAGCTGATGATGGCTCAGTTGTCTACTTCAAATTTATGTTGGTGGGTGCCTCACTGGAGGTTGCAGACCAAGAGGACATTTCAGGAGTCTTACATAGTGAGGGTTCCAGGGCTATCCTGGTCGTCCTTTTACATTCCCCGCTTAGTATCGAGACAGTTCGGGGCCTTGCAGGAGCCATTGGATGACTGGGAGGACATTCACACCATGGAGGTGGCACCTTTAGACATGAGGGATCCGGACAGCTTCTCCTTTTTCTTGAGAGCATGGACATATGTTGCTTTTCCACCCAGAGCCATTCTCAAGAATAGGAAGAGTACCATATTAACCACAGCTTACCTGGATTGGTATGAGAGGGAGATGGGGGCGACACAGATTGTCTTGGGAGAGAGGCGAAAGGCCTTATTGGGTGCTGATAGTGACTCTAGCAGGACTTTAAGGGAGGCCGAGGCAAAGGCTAGTTGCCATAACCTATCGGGTGATTTCATCAAGGATATGGAAGTTAGATATGAGAGACTATCAAAGATTTCTCCTCTCACCGATGCTCAGCGGGAGGAGATAAAGACTCGTGCAAGGGTAGAAAAGGCACTTATTTACACAGGTTTGATCGAGGCTCCAGTGAGGGCGCCCGAGATAGGGATGAGGGAGACAGACATCATTGAAAAGAAGAGGAAGAACACTCGACAAGGTCGAGGTCGGGGAAAGAAGAACAAGGATGACGCTGCTGCCGACGACCGAGAGACTCCTCTAAGCATCCACTTATTGCTTTATTTGCAGACACATTAGTTGATTAGGTCTTTTATTGTATATTTTTGTCTTCATAGCAGGTTAGAAAAATCAAGAGTAGACCGTGCTTGAACTCATCAAGAAGTTTTTAATTTGTAAAAACAAGAGATATTATCTTAGATTTTTTCAAGACACATTTCATGGAAATCTGGATGTCTTATTTATTGTTTAGACCAAACCATTTTTGGCTGCCTGCGTTCCCCTTTTACAAGAAAGACTAAGGGGCTCAGGTCTCCGTAATTCATTCTAATGAACTTTTGGAATTTTTTTTTGTGCGACCCTATTTTCTGCCTAGACCGCCCTTTTCAGGGTTTTCAGCCTAGCTGAGTGTTATTCTTTTCACACTGTTTATCATATTTTTTTCTTCTTTTTTTTTTCTTTTGGTGCAACCCTATTTTCTGCCTGGACCGCCCTTTGCAGGGTTTTCAGCCTAGCTGGGTATTACTCTTTTTGCACTATTTATTTATTTATTTATTTTTAGACATAATAACGAGGAAGCTTGTCACCGTTGACAGGGTGGACAAAAGGATTGCCATCCAGGTCTGCAAGTTTCATTGCTCCTCCCGATAATATCTTCTGTACCACATACGGGCCGATCCAAACGAGCTCCCATTTTCCTAGAGGGTTGTCTCTGGTAGGGGGTTTCTCTTTCAGTACCAAATCTCCTTCTTTGATGTCTCTGTCCTTGACCTTTTTGTCGAATGCCCTAGCCATTCGCCTATGATAGGCTTGGGTATGTTCCATTGATCTTAGTCTCTTTTCATCAAGCAGGGAGAGCTCATCATGTCGACTGCGCAACCATTCTACTTCATTGATGTTGTTTTCCAAGAGAACTCTTAGTGACGGAATTTCCAACTCTACAAGCAGGACTGCTTCCAATTCGTAAGTCAAAGCAAAAGGGGTTTCTCCTGTGGCTGTTCTGACAAAAGTCGTGTAGCCCCAGAGTGCTAGATGTAGCTTTTCGGGCCAGTCACGACCGCGAGTGGCCATATTTCGGATAATTCTCTCAAGTGTCTTGTTTGCAGCTTCTACCGCTCCATTGGTCTGAGGCATGTACGGGGATGATTTGTGACGAGTGACTTTGAATTCTGATAGTAATATATCACAGTCTCCTTCAAAATGTGTCCCGTTATCTGAGACAATCTCGTTTGGCACCCCATATCTGCACATGATGTTCTTTTTGATAAACTGGGCAACCTTCTTGGATGTGAGGACCTTATAAGACTTAGTTTCTACCCATTTCGTGAAATAGTCCACTGCCACTAACAAAAATTCATGCCCATTTCTTCCAGCTGGGGCTATCTTCCTGATTACGTCAATACCCCAAGTTGCAAACGGCCAAGGCGTCATCATGCAGTACAAGTCATGAGGTGGGAGATGATTGAGGTTGGCAAACCGCTGGCACTTGTCACACTCTCGGATATACTGAATACAGTCTGTTTCCATGGAGATCCAGTAGTAGGCCATTCTGAGGATAACTTGCATCAATGCTCTGGAATTTATGTGAGGACCGCAGGGACCATTATGGACTTAGCTCATTAGCTTTTTTGCTCTTTTTTGGTGACACACAGCAGGAGTGGTCCTTGGTATCACTTTTTG
Source organism: Adenophora triphylla var. japonica (assembly GCA_022495995.1). NCBI lineage: Eukaryota > Viridiplantae > Streptophyta > Magnoliopsida > Asterales > Campanulaceae > Adenophora > Adenophora triphylla. The sequence goes on from JAFEMH010000472.1 coordinate 661,502, forward strand.
TACAAATCGTCTCCCAAAATGACATAGTGAGAGGCCAGTCGTTTCAAAGCTTGCAGGCTTTTGGCTTTAATGCCCTCCTTCAGATTACCTTATTCGTCTTTGAATGATGATTCCCCATCTTTGAGAAACTGGTAAACTTGATTGTACCAAGGTTCCTTGACGAGTTCAGGTCCCACTTCTATTTCACAACAGAAGGCTGGTGTTTCCCTTCTACCACTCTGAATGGTTTTACTGCCTTTCCCTCAGGAATTTCTACTAGCGAGGGTAGAGTAGCCAAGGCATCTGCAAATCTATTCTTGTCTCTTGGCAAATAATGAAAGGTCACTTCTTTGAACTGCTCTATCAATTCTTCCATATAGGTATGGTACTTCTGTAAGCTAGGATCCACAGTCTTCCATCTATTTGAGACCTGGTTAATGATCAGGGCTGAGTCTCTGTAGACCTCGATTTCCTTGACATTTATTTCTATGGAGGCCTCCAAACCGGCTATACAAGCTTCATACTCCACTTCATTGTTTGTGACAGAGAAGTTCAGCTTGACGGCTATCGGCGTATGCTCATCTCTTGGGTCTACCAATAACATTCCTATGCCATTTCCCCTTTTGTTGGCCGCTCCGTCGAAGAAGAGTTGCCATCGGTTCTCGGGTTCAAAAGAGAAAATCCAATCGTCCGGAAACTGGGGTTCAGGGCCTCGGTCCTCATCACTAGGGAAATTTGCCAAATGGTCTAAGAGTGCTTGACCCTTGATTGCCTTTCTTGTTACATAGTTGATGTGAAACTCTTCCAGGAAGAATGACCACTTTGCCAGGCATATCGAGAGGGAAGGCTTATCAAAAAGGTACTTTATGGGGTCCATTTTTGAGACCAAATTCACCGAGTGAGCCTGCATGTAGTGCTTCAGTTTCCCGACTACCCAGACTAGTCTTGCACAAGTCTTTTCACACGCTGAGTAATTGAGCTCACTCCCTTGCAGTTTTTGGCTCACAAAGTAAATGGCATTCTCTACCCGAGAATCTTTCTTTTCCTGGGCCAGCATAGCCCCAACTGCCATGTCGGTGACTGTAAGATAGAGCATAAGAGGTTTCTGTCCATGCGGGGGGCACAGTACCAGAGGATTTACTAGGTATGCCTTAATTTTGTTAAAGGCATTCTAGCATTCTTCATTCCATTTTGTATCGGCATTCTTCTTTATAAGCTTGAAGATGGGCTCACACATGGTTGTCAGCTGATTAATGAAACTGTTGATGTACTGCAGTTTGCCCATAAAGCTTTTGACTTCTGTCTGGGATCGAGGTGGCCTCATATCCATAATGGCTTTGATCTTTCGAGGGTCGGCTTCAATGCCTCGCTCTGTAACCATATACCCGAGTACCCTTTCCCCTTGTCACTCCGAAGGTGCACTTTGCAGGGTTCAGTCTCATGGAATGCTTCCTTAACCGCTCGAAGAACTTTCGGAGGTCAACAAAGTGTTGTCACTTATCCGTCCGCACCTCTGGAATGGAAAATCATATCGTCGACATAGATCTCAATCTCCTTGTGGATCATGTCATGAAAAAGCGCAGTTCCTGCCCTCTGATAAGTAGCCCCAGCATTTTTTAAACCAAAAGGCATCACCGTGTAACAGTATGTCACCCATGGCATGGTGAAAGCTGTCTTCTCCTGGTCCTCTTTTGCCATCTTGATCTGATTGTAGCCAGCAAAACCATCAACGAATGACTTGACTTCGTAGTTGGCTGTGGCGTCCACCAAAATATCTATGTTTGGCAACGGGTAGTCGTCTTTGGGACTAGCTTTGTTTAGATCCCGAAAGTCCACACAACAGTGTACCTTCCCATTTGCTTTGATCACGGTTACGATGCTCGACAACCAGGTCGGATATTCGATGACCCTGATAAATCAGACATGGAGCATCTTTTCAATTTCTTCTTTGACTTACAGAGACCATTCTGGCTTGATTTTCCTTAGCTTCTGTTTCACAGGCTTGGCATCGGGTGTCAACGGAAACCTGTGTTCTACAATCGAGCTGTCTAGCCCCGTCACATCCTTGTAAGACCAGATGAACACATCCACATAATCTCTGAGTAGATCAATCAGTCTATCCCGTTCAGCCCCTTGGAAGAAGTTCCCGATCTGTGTCTCTTTAGGTTCTTTGATAGTACCCAGGTTAACACTAGTCAAAACCTCCTCGGCAGCTTGAGCACGGTTTTACTCTTTATCAATAACATGCTTAAAGATTTATTTAATGTATTGTTCATTTAGTGTGTCTGCATCTTGTTCAAATGAATCATTATTAATTGTTGTTAGATTATTAGTTAATTTATCATTTATTAAGTTGGCAATAAGGGGATACTCAAAAAGATCTATCATTTCATTTAATGCGAAGGAAAAGATGACATTGGTGACATACTCATAATCTTCAGGCGTAAGGCCATCAGATGAATTAGAGGACTCGAACTCAAAGACTCTTGACTCTACAGTACGAATGACAGGGTGTTTGACAGGAATAGACATAGAGGGACGGGGGACCAATCCAAGCTCTGTGATCATTTGTTGACGGCTGGCTATCGGTCCTGAAAATGTCTCCCAATTCTTCAGCGGCATCTCTGTCTTAATCACTAGAGTGTGGGGGTCAAAAGGTTCCTCACTGCCATTCCCAATTACGGAAACTATCTCGTTATCTGAGCTGAAGTCGATCAGGTCGGGAATCTGTGTTTCTTCAACAGCTTTTGCAATGCCGGCCCACTATCCTCACTACTGGCCACTTCTATTTGGCTTATCTTCGGGAGAGCTAGCTCAAAGGTGGAGAAATTCATTACCCCTGCTGGGAAGAATGCTGGCTCATTTAGGCGATCTGGGTTCCCTTTGAAGACATACTCGTTCTGAACATTGGTGGTAGCCCTAGGAATACTCGGCAGGTCGAGAAACATCCTTCTGTTGGGATTGGCCGGCTTTCCACAGACCTTTTCCAGGTTCTTCAGGAGATCTTTCCTTACGGACTGTCAACTGTCACTCTCATCATACTGAGTCTCACCCTTTATGAAGTACTTGGCCAAAGGCAGGCTGTAAGGGTGAAAATGGACCCCTTCATTTCATTTTTCCTGAACTGCTGTCTTAGCATCCCAGTCATCCTTAGGAGTTGGTTTGTAGCCTAAGCCATGTCTGGTGGTTTGTTCCTTTGCCTCAATGATAGCATGACGACCCTGAAGTCTTTTACCCAGTCCAAGCCCTAAAAGGTAACTCATCTTTCGCATCATTTGCATGGAAGGAGGTATTTTGTCTGAGGTAGTAGTGAGGTCTGCACAACACACTTCCACCTTAGAGGTGGCCATGAAGAAGCCAGTTAAGGTAAGCCCTTCATCATCATGTTTAATCTCAAGTATTGGAATACCTCCGGTATTGGTCCCTTCCACAGTCACATTGTCTCCATAAAACTGATCGAGCGGTTGAATCATAGGCCTTAATAGTCTGACTAGACGGCTTTAAGTCCGTTGGCTTTAGATCTAGTAGGTCCATCATCTTTACTGGCAGGACATTCATTGCAGACTCCCCCATCGACTAACACCCTTGGTAGACGGCGTTCCTCCAACTGGACAGTGATGTAGAGGGGCTCAGTGTGGTTAGCCCCATATTTCGGTAAATCCAGGTCAGTAAAAGTGATGATGTTCCCATAGTGAATGTTCCTAATCATTTGGACAACCTCATCTGGGGTGACATATATGGGTACCATGGTTTTGGCCAAACTTTCTTTTAACTTTAGTTTGTGGGGATAGGAAGAGGTTAACTGGGACTAAAGGGAGATATTGGCTTGGGTGCACTTCAGCTGAGTCAGCACCGGATCTTCCTTCTCAGAGTCTACCTTCTCTGCTTCCGGCTTATAAGGCCTCTTGTCTGCCCTTGGTTCGGAGCTGGTATTTCTTTTGTCAACCTTAAGTAGTTCCACATTCATATGCCCAGAACGAGTCATCACATAGACATTTGACTTTCTTGAGTCATTGGCTCTATTAGAAGATTCTTTCAGCTCTTTCAGGGTTAGAGGTGGGCTTTTGCTGGCATACGGCCAACTCTGCTGGTTGATTTGGTTCACAGCATCACTGGAGGTGTAAGCAGCTTCACGAATCTGATCCCAGGTTACAGGCTTTCTGGATCTTTCTGAATTCTGGGTGCCCCATTGATTTAGCAACTTGCTGATTTCAGTTTCTTCTTCTTCGCTCAAGGCTTTGACAGTTTCATTCAGACCTTTCAGAGTCAACATACAACAGAAGTCATCGTTCCCGGGACTTGGAGGTTTGCCAATGGCTTCATCATCTTGCCCTAGCAACTTCTTCAGCAACGTAGGGTCACATTCCTCATCACTGTCAAGCATACCCTTCCTTTCTCTCGGAGTCAACCTTTTGACGGCCTCTCTGACATTAGCCAAACACTTCCTGAAGTGGGAGAATCCATCATCAATAAGGGTTTCTTTGGGATTGAACCTCTTGACAGGTTCCAGGTCATTGTCTTTGGGTAGGTTTTCTAGGCTAATTGGCTTTCGAGCGAGCCATTCTTCTACTGTTCCTTCTGGCATTTCAACCTTGTCTTCCTCAAGCTCACTACAGTAACTTCCTTCTAGACCTTCGTCCTCACCCTGATAGCCAATTGTGGCAAAGGATGGTCGGGATACTTGACGCCATATAAGGGGCATTCTGGGCTTTTCCTCTGGCATGGGGATTACCAGGAAAATGTCATTGTTATCATAAGATAGGAAAGGGACCTGGGTCGCCTCAAACTTCAAGACCTTTTCTAGGGCTTCCATACACCCTTCCTTGGATAGTGGTTCAGGGGTGACCCTTAATACTGCAATAGCATACACCCTTCCCGACGGAGGCACAGTCTTAATGACATTTACATATTTCGGATCAATGGGAGGAGCCCAATTCCCTTACTTAGCTAAGGCTTCAATCAATTCTCTCCATTCACCGACCAGGTTTCTGTAAGGGGTATTGAATTCTAAAATGCTGAACTCATACTCTTCTTCATCTAAACTTTCATCCATTTTCTCTTCTAAGCTTCTGCAAAAGTTGCAGTCGCATTTCAAGGTAATCCCATCCTCATTCTCAGGCATGTGGGTTTCTACCCCATCCGGTTCTTCGGGTTTCATTTCCATTGGCTCCATATTCATGCCCTCTACTGAACTGTCATTGTCACTGTAAATCAGCCCATTCATGTTCTCATTTTCGATGGACTCTTCGCTGTCGCTGTCTGGGAGAGAAGCAAATTCGCAAGCGTTGACAAAGTTGGAAAGGTTGAATTGGTCAAAAGCCTCACTGGGCTCATTTGTGGGTCGATGCCTGGGAAAGATGGCTAATGGATCATTAGACTGGTTTTGGGGTTTTGAAATCAGCTGGGATGGTCCGTATTGAGGAGGAGGAATGGATCCCATGGAATAATGCTGAGACTGAGAGACTGGGGTGGTTGTAGTATTCGTTCGCTGTTGATAGTGAATGAAGCTGGGTCTTATCTGAGGGTGATGGAGCCCTGATGTCCTGAGGTACCGGGAAATACTGAAAGGGAGTAGTCCTTGGTAGGGGATCATATGTCGAAGGAGGAGGGCATTGGTTGTAGGATGGAGGGGCTGAAATCACTATTTCTGGAGTCTCATCTTCCACCATGACCAAAGAACCATTTGTTTCAACTACTATCTGAACCCCATGACGGTGGAGAGCATCAATGAGCATGGCTTGCTGCTCTTCATGAGCCTTACGGCTGTTTTCCAAGGCGAGGGTTAACTCTTCATCTCAGGTCATCGGATTACCCATACAACCACTGTTTTCTGTCAGATCTGCCATTCTAAACTTCTGAGTGGACGAAATTGATGATTCTGACGAACTGTCTGAGCCTGAAATTTCTTCACTGAAAAGCCGCTGACCCGGTATTCTAACCCACTTATTTCTCACTGCGGGAAAGGGATAGGAAAGGTTTAGACTCGAGGGTAGGTGTTTAGGCTGAAGGCTCAAGTAACATGCAATTAAGAATCTTCAAGTTTACTTAAAACAGTGTCTTTTAATTATCTCTATTTGGTCAGAAAAGGTTGCCCTTCTTTTTTGCAACTACTCTAGATCCTGGATCAGTGGGCTCCGTCACTAAGTCTATAAGCCCCTCATTTTGCACCTGTATTTCGACATCCCAGGGTGGACAGCCCCGGGTCCTATAGGGCACACGGATCCCACCGACTGAAAGAGAAGAACGATCATAGGGTCTAGCGGATCATAGGAATTTTGACGCACGAGCGAAACGGATTATAGTCAATGTCAATGCCGTTAAAGCCAAGTCTTTAGCCTTAGTGGAATTTCGGCAGAGTTTCGCATGCGCGAGATACGTTGACTTCAGCGTTGTCCATGGAAAATAATAGGCATAGGTCGGACGTTAAAAGTCGAATGATACGTCGTCACATTGAGCGTTGTTGCATACTTTGTGCAAGTCAAAGTCAAAGTCAATGTCGGGGTCAAGATTTTGCCAATTTTGCCTAACAAAATTTTGGCATGGCTTCGCTTGCGTGAGGAATCTTGATTCTTGCATGGGCTCGAGGTTGACTTTTACATACTCCATGCAAGTCAAAGTCAAATTCAATGCTGGGGTCAAGATTTTGCCAATTTTGCCTAACGAAATTTCGGCATGGCTTCGCTTGCGCGAGGAATCTTGACTCTTAGCATGGGCTCGGATTTGACTTTTACGGGGGTATACGATGAGGCTATATATGACACTGTCTAGACCAAAAACCAACCAAAAAGTCACGGTTTTGAAAGTGTGACACGGACTAGTGCAGTGGTCGACACAAGCTGCCATGGGGAGTTTGGGATGATTCCATGCGCGCCCGGGAGCATTGTAACACTGTCCGTGACTGCAACTGAATAACCATCCAGGACATGCGTGCAAAAGTGTACAGGATATATATAGTGTGCGTAGTGTGCTGTCACCTAAAAATTCTTTTTTGAGTTAAAATAGAGATTTTTCATCATGTGTTTTAAAAGAATGTTTGGGACGGGAAGAATGCATCACATAAGCACATAAATTTTCTGGAACCAGGCCAGATTCAGGACTGAATAGTCCCAGATCGCCACAGTTTCCAGATTAATCCCAGATGAAAACTGTCCTGGTGGAACTGCTGATGAAGCCGCACGGCGTAGACCAGGGCAGATCAGACCGCCCGGCTGGAACCAGCAGTTTTCCAGGTTCCAAATTTTTGCCTTTCCAGAATGTTTTGCCAAGTATTCTGGGCAACTTTCAGCTTCAGATTTGTGCCTGTTTATCATTCAGAGTATGTACAATCTAAAAATGGCACAATGAATGCATGAAAAAGAAATTGTACGAGCACAAAGATCGGACCCGGGACGGAAGGCTAACCCTCGTAAATGTCCCAAAGCTTATTATGAGAGAAGAAGTTTGGAAACATTTACTTGTCCCCAGCAGAGTCGCCATGTGAATTACCCCATTTTTTTTATGTGAAAAGGGCCGATTTCACCTCAGTTGGAAGACACCATATTTATGAAAAACGGAGTCGCCACGCCATTTTGATTTATCCTCAAAACTTTGAAAAAAAGGAAAAGGGTTCGTAGGTTAAGTTACTCCTTGGGAAGAACGTTTGGCGTTCACCCAAGGAGCCTTGCAAAAGCAAGTCTTCCAAGGTCCAAAATTTTTGCTTGTTTATGTGCATGTGTGATTTGAGAAAAGAGAAAAGATGTGTCAAGTTTACTATCTGAACGTAAGAACCATTTTAAGAAGGTTTTAGTTCGGAATACCTTGGACTTTAGTGTTTTCGGGATTTTGATCACATACTCACTTTGAACTTATGTTCATCATTACGGGACCTATCTACCCTCCCATTAGATTAATCAACCAACATAGGCGTAGGAGTCTTGATATGTCTTAATCTAACTTTTCTTGGGGATTTTAGTCAAATGTGATCGGAGAACTTGTTTTTAAGTCCAAGAATGAGACTTTTTAGAAAAAGAATGAATCTTTGTCCATCAATCCTACATCTTGAGACAATGATGGTTCATAGGTACATTTTGTGTTTGTCTCAAGTGATTATCGGAGATTTTGGGACCAAGACTAATTGATTTCTAAAGGGACAAAAATTATGGTATTTTGTAATGGGATTGATGTAAAAATGGAGTCTTTACACCAATCCTCACTATGGAATGCTCAAGAACCATGGGACTAGGGGAATGGGATGTAAAGATTGGATCTTTATGTTTATCCTTTGTCTTTGATGTCTTAGTAGGCTTTTTAGACAATCCTTGGAGAAATATTCCAACTTTAGGGATATGGGGAGAAACAATATTAACATAAAGATTGCATTTTTAACATGGAAATACAAAGTGTATCGTTAATCTAAGAATATAATGTAAAAGGATGATCTTCATGGCCTCTCCTATGTCCTTAATACCTCATTAGGTGGACAATCCTTGGAAAAATTAGATCAAGGGAAGGGGATGACATATAGTAAATAAATATTGCATTTTTATACATAAATGTAAAGGGGGATCACATCCTCATTTGGTAGATCATTCCTAGAACAAGCCACTTGTGGAATCTTGTTCATCATAGGGAGAGGATCTCCATTGAGTCATTTGTGTAGGGGAGTGGGAAATAGAGAATTACATTGCTAAAGATTGAAGCTTTATGACATAAATAAAGATAAACAGCAAGTAACAGTGGAATAGGAGTATATAGGAATGTATTAAGGGTGAGTGAAGGAGAGATTACCAATATTGATTTTTCTATATCTTCCAAGGGAGGTTTTCCTAGGCAATATCTATTAGGAATAGATTAAGGTAGGATTAGTGTATGAGAGAGTCATTTTATGTGTTTTTTGGGACTGTAATTCGAGTTGTGATTTTTGCAGAGTAACAGTGCTTAAAATTCTTCTTTTAAAATGAATAGAGGAGGTCTCTATTTATAGGCTTCTGGTGTGCTTCTTATTAGGCCGCCCGGCTGGACCATGCGGCAAAATAAGCTGCCCGGTGCCTTATCCTGTCGCGTCAGCTTGTTTCTGGAAACATGCAAGGTGGCAGGTTGGAAGCTTCTTTCCAGCGAGGTCCTATCCAGAATTCTTATTCCTGATAGGTCCTTCCTTGCTCGGAAAGTCTTGAAAAGTTCCTGAATTGCCCCTAAACTTTATGAAAGTTTGGAGAATTGCTAGGAAACTTTAATTGGGAGGCATGAGCCAGATTTGGGTACTTACAGTCGGCAAAGGGGGCGAGAGGCCATAGAGAGGAGGTTGGACCTCCAAAGGAATTTATCTTCCTTCTCACCTTCAACAATCAATCCGGATGTGTTGTATCCAGATTCGGGGGTGCACACCTTGCGAGGGCAGACCGTAAAGGAGGTAAGAAATCAAATTTTATTTTGATTCTTGATTGGAATGATGTATGCTACAACTAGGTTTAAATTTTTGCATATTTGGGGCTTTTGTTGTTGCCATGCTCATTTTGTGAAATTGATGATGAATTGTTGAAATTGAGCGTGTAAGGATTGTGGGTATGTGATTTTTGTTCGAAAAAGTGGAGTTTAGCTCTTATTTTGAAAATAAAGTGTCCCTCCTTGAAATGCATGCTTTGGTGACTTGTACCTTTATGCTATTTCTGTATGTACATTGTGGGAAAAATTTGCCATGTAGGGACGGACTTTGTGTGAAAAATTTATGTGCCTTGGGTGCCGTGTTTTTGTGACGGACTTTTGTTGAAAAATTTCCATGTAGAGGCGGACTTTGTGTTGTAAAATGTGTGCCGTATAGAGACAGACTTTTATGCTTTGCCGTGTTGGGACGGACTTTTGTGTGAAAAATTGCCGTGTGTAGGGACGGACTTTTGTCTATTGAGAAAATTGCGTTAGATTTCCGTTCTTGGGAGGGACTTTGTAAAATGTATGCCGTGTAAAGACGGACTTTTGTGCTTTGCCGTGTTGGGACATACTTTCATGCTGTGCCGTGTTTGGGACGGACTTTTATGCTTTGCCGCGTTGGGACGGACTTTTGTGTTTTGCCGTGTTGGGACGGACTTTCATGATGTGCCGTGTTTGGGATGGACTTTTATGCTTTACTGTGTTGGGCGAACTTTGTAAAATGTATGCCGTGTAGAGACGGACTTTTGTGTTTTGCCATGTTGGGATGGACTTTTGTGTTTTGCCGTGTTGGGACGGACTTTTGTGATTCATTATTTTCGTATTTTTGCTTAAGTACTATTATTGACGTACCTTTGCTGTGTTTACCTGCAGGGTGAGGTGCCTTCATCTGGGAAGGCGAAGAATATGAAGTCACAGGGGTCTCTTGAGGCCTTGGTAGAGTTATGGCAGAGCCTGCCTGATATTTTCCGAGATGGGAGGCCTAGTCCTCGGAGGCTAGTGATTGCTACGGGGCTGAACGTGTTCGTGGAGAACCTGGCCGGGATAGCAGAGACACAGAAGAACAAGGGCGTCTTCTTGGCCTTGTCTGAGTATTGGTGAGACACCACCCATACCTTCCATTTTAGCTAGGGAGAGGTGACGATGACTCCCACTGACTTTGCGGCGATCACCGGGCTTTCCTTTAAGGGGGAGTCGGTGAAGTGGCGGGATAGGATGTCCGATGCGGTGCTGGCAGAGCTGCTTGGCTTTGCGCCCTATCCCCGTAATGACATGGGCATGGTTTACCACGATGTGGAGGCGAAGATTACCGCCAACATCGGGGATTATAGCCGGGGCACTGGGGTAGTGACGGTGGAGCAGCTGGCGCGCTCTTTTCTGTGGTTTGCCCTCTTCGAGACTTTTTTCTCGAATCACGCCTCTTCCATTCTTTTCCCTCTGCTGGAGAGTTTGGTAGACTTGGAGAGGGTTTGTGAGATTGCTTGGGGCGAGGCGGGCTTGGCCGAGCTCTATTTTGCTATGGACCGATTCAGCCGGGGCACTGTCAGTTCCCTGGGATGCTTTGACTTTGCACTGGAGGTATGAGTTTATTGTTGTTGTAGTTTAGCACTTTTTCATTTCTCCGTCTTCTTTTTTCTTTTTCTTTTCTTGTTCTGAGCACTATCTGCTTTTTTTTTGCAGGCGTGGTGCTATGAGATCTTCCGGTGCCAGCCGTGGGACTTGGAGGATGAGGCCATGTTCGGCTATCCCGCCATGCTGTGCTGGGCTTGCTCTTTGAGGAAGAGGAGGACGAGCCGAGGAAAGATCACTGTCACCTATCAGAAGGTACAGCGATACCTGGAGAAGGACAGTCCGGAGGGGTTTGAGTTGTACCCTTGGACACGGTATGGCATGGATGAACTAGAGGGTGCCCTTTGGGTGACACAGCAGCGAAAGCTTCTACGGGGCTTCACTTGCGACTCCATGTATCTGGGGAAGAGGGTCTTCTGCAGCATGGCGCAGGTATGCCTCCTATGTCTCTGAGGGATCCGCCCCTCCATATGATGAGTCCTCTTGATATGGACGTGCTGGAGTATGAGAGGAACCAGGCCGGTGTGAGTGCCGAGGAGTACGTCCTGGAGGGCGAGTAGTATGCGGCCTTCGTTAGGCGGAAGTTGAGAATGCCACAGGTGTTGGCGAGGGAGAGGCAGACTCGCTCATCACGTCCTCTAGATGTCCCGGTGTCTGGGCCGAACTTCACGTATGTTCGCGGGGACTCTTCGAGGAGGAGGGTGACGGTGCCCATCCCAGACCAGGGTCCTTCTGTTTATCGGGTTGACCCGAATGCTCTAGTGAGTGTGTTTACTCTTTTCCATCTTGGCATCTTTTCTGTATTTTTCTCTTTTTTCGAGTATGCTTGTATCTCTTTTGCTGAGCGTTTATTTGGTTGCTCACTTACACATGTCTCGCGGAGCTTGGACGTGCTTACCCATCGATATGTGGGGTTGAGGGCTTTTACGAAGAAGCTCTTGGGGAAACTGTCATGCGGATCTTCGCGGAGCGCGGCGGCGTTCGAGCCGATGCCTTCGAGGAGGTCTGTGGATACTCCTTCTTTGAGGGCTGAGCCAGAGTCACAGCCTGAGGTGCTGTTTTGGGAGTGGCAGAGCTTTGATGCGGGGACGTCTTGGGGGGCCCAGAGGCCGCAGACCCTTTATCAGTTCTTTCCTCCGTCGGGCACACAGGGTGACGGTTCGTCCTCACATCCCTTCTTTGATCCTTTTACCGGGTTTGACCCTTCGGAATACTTTGAGCATTTGATTGAGGAGGGGGTCCAGTATTCCGATGACGAGGGGGTGACTGCCGGGTTTTCTGAGATGTTGGATTTCTCATTTGAAGAGGCTGATGATGACGAATTGGAGTAGGGCTACTTTTGCTTTCCCTCTTTCCAATGTTTTTTCTTTATTTGTAGCAGACATTTTGTATCTGTAATAAAACACTTGTATTTGGCCTAGCAAGATATTTTATTTGAGATGTAATGACGTATTTGTGATTCTCCGGATTGACCTAGGAATTGTTGCTAGCTTATTTTATTTTTGTGCATGTCGCATGAGCCAGGAATGCATTTGTGGTTAGTGTATAGTGGCCGAAAATGGCTTTGGTAAGGCTTTTGAGCAATCGGGGGTGAGGTCTTGCCATGGGCAGCAACTGTTTTGCAATTTGCTGAAAATCTGGGCCAAGCGGCAAAGTGGTTCACGCGGACACTCCATGCATGCAAAATGGTCCGCGTGGACGCTTCTTTATTTTGGAGAGGGGATAAGAGTCACTGAAAATCTTGATTTCCCTTATCTCCCCACTCCCATTTGCAGTCATTTCGAGCCTTCTTCCCCATTTTCTCTAGAAACCTCCATTTTTGTCATAGATTCTTCGTATGTTCCGAGAATTTCGCTGAGGCTTTCAAAGGAGAGGCAAGCACATTTCCTTGAGCGGCTCAAGATGTGGATGAGGCACCACATGAGGCACAATAAATGGGCTTTTGAGGCGAGATTTCGACTTCACTCGGTTTGATCCCTTAAGGAGTTAGTTCCTGATTGGAAATTATTGCGGGCTGCTGCAAGGTTCTGGGATGTTAGGAGGCACGTGTATAGCTTCTCCTACAATGAGATTATGCCCAGCTTTGAGGATTTTTGGGCTTTGATTGGAGGACCGGAGGTGGAGGTCATCTCGCTTCCTTTGATCGAGGGTGCAGCCGTGAGCGTGAAGCTCGCATGCTTTCTTCGGACTTCATTGGAAGAAGTGCAAGGTATGACTTTCGATTCTGGTCATTTTGACATTTCTGCGCTGCCTGAGCGGTTTATGGGTGATGGTGAGAGTGAGGTCTCATGGGATGTGTTTGCTTTGTGCATAATAGCTACACTCTTCATGGTCAGTTCCTTAGGGTATGCGATGGTGCTCTGCTGGATGTGGTAGGGCACTGCCGAGCCGGTGAGGATATTACTCCATTGGTTCTGGGGGAAATCCATCACGGCATCGATCGCCTGGCGACAGGGGATAGGTTTATGAGAGGGGGAAGCCCCATTTTGCTCACCTTGTGGTTGCGAGAGAGGCTTCAATCCATGCCCGAGTCTCCGACATCCTTTAGTCCGTGGACGTTTCCTCAGCTGCCTCTTGTTCTGGATATGGATCAGTCCACCTGGGAGAGATGGATGGCAGAGCTTGGTACGCATCAGATCCATTTTTGGGTTCCTCACTGGGGGATTGAGACTAGGAGGGCCTTTCAAGAAGGTTCCTATGTTGTCAGAGTTCCAGGTTTGTCTTGGTCCTCTTTCTATGTTCCATCGCTTGTTTCCAGGCAGTTCGGGATGAGGCAGGAGCCTTTGCTGGGCTGGGATGACATTTCCACTATGGAGGTAGCTTCTCTCTACTTGGCAGATTCAAGTGTCTTTCTGTATTTTCTGAGGGTATGGAAGTATTCCGCTTTCCCTCCTGTGGTGCTCCTTCGACGTCGAGAGAGTATTGTGTTGACCACCGAGTACCTGGACTGGTACGAGCAGCATGTCGGGCAGTCCCAAGTGGCTTTGGGGAGAAGGTGTGAAGGGATTCTGGGGCAAGGTTGCCATCTCAGCTACAGCCTTAGAAGTGCAGAAGCCTGGTCTAACCCTCAGAATGTGACGGGAGACACTTTGTTTGACTATGAGACCAGATTTGATCGACTGACGGAGAGAGGTCCCCTTTTGCAGACTCACAGGGAGGAGATCCGGGCTGAGGCACGGGCGAATGAAGCTCTGTGAGCTACTGGATTGTTTGACTCGACGGGGAGGACCCCTAATCTCGGAATGAGAGAGACAGAGTTAGCTCACGAGGAGCGAAAGAAGACTCGCCGGGGATGAGGGAAGAAAGGAAAGAATGGCAAGGGGACTAGCGCGAGTGGCGCGGAATGACCTCCTAAGTATCCATTCATTGCATTGCAGACACATTATTTGCTAAATGTATTAAGCTGTCTTTTAGCATGTTGTGAACGTGAGAGTAGATCGTGCATGTACTCATCAAGAAATATTGTAACTGTTAGTGATTTGTGATTTACTTTTAAAGCTTTGTCGAGATGCAAGATCTCTTGCTTGCTTTTTGTTTGAGCCTTGGCGGCGCCCAGCTTTGGACCTTTTGTTCTATTTGTGGACTGAAGCAGTCTGAGCCTCGACGGCATCCTTTTTTTTTGGATTTTGTGAAAAAGGGTATGAACATTTGTGGTCCCTTTGGTGAAAGTGCTTGGATAGGAAGGTTGGATCATGAGGCACGGGGGAGTGACAGGCTGCTCTGGTGGCTATATTAGAAAGGCTGTTGGACCTTGCGGCTTTGACACTGAAAAGACGATTCTCGGGTACTCTCAACCACTCTCGGCTTGCTGGAGGGGGTGACGGGTAAGGTTTAGACATGGGAAGGCCTTTTTTGGATAAGGGGGAAAGCTCATGCGACATGCAGTTTCCTTTTTTTTTTATTTATGCTTTTTTTTGTTGTTATAATTTACTTAAAACGCGTTTTCTCATAATCCTAAGTTGGTTGGAAAAGATTGCTCTTCTTTTTCGCAACTATGCTAGATCCTGGGTCAGTGGAGACCATCAGTACGGCTATAAGCCCCTCGTTTTGCACCTGTATTTCGACATCTCGGGGTAGATAGCCCCGTGCGAGGGTCCTTTAGGACAAGCGGTTTCCACGGGCCTAAAAGAAAAATTGAACCTAAAGATCGAGCCTGTCATGTTCGTTTTAATGCGTCGGCCATGTGAATAGTGAGCCGAGCCGGCACCTGAGTCAAGATCGAGTCGAGAGTTTGGCATGACCTCTCTTTACCTTTCTTGTGCAAGGGATCTGTGACGTTAGGCGTTGGCTAGGTCATATTGTCATGGATGAGGTATTAAAGGCTTGATTACATGGTGTCATATGGGCGTGGATGTATATCCGGGACGGAGCATTGTCAGGGTGTAGCTTTGGAAATCAAGATCGGATCAAGATTTTAGTATGACTTTCATCGTCTTGCTTGCGCAAGGGATCTTGAGTTTCGAGCTTCGACTCAGAAAAATGGCCGGCATGGGATATGTATCCAGGCTTTATGACACGGACTGGGTAAAAACCAAAAGAGTCTGGACAGAGTGTGATGCAAGCGTGCATGGTTTACACTGTCTAGGATGGGATGTTTGGGATGATCCCGTGCGCGCTCAAAAGGCATAGGAACACCAATCAAGCTGCAACTAATTAAGACCACCCTGAGTTGAGGGTTGTAGTGTGCAGTGTACAGGATAAGAGTGCGCGTAGTGTGCGGTCACTAAAATTCTTTTTTTTCTGAGGAAAACAAAAAGTTTTGCAGAATTTTTATATGTATGTACACAGATGTATTATGATGCATTTTTTTTGTATTTTTATTTTTTTGTAAATAAAAAGTAAAGCACATGCACACACACACAACAGTTAAAGAAAGGGGTAAAATGAAAGTTTGACCCTCATCAATGTTTTAAAAAAAAAAATTGTTTAAATTTTTTTTAAATAAACG
Organism: Adenophora triphylla var. japonica; assembly: GCA_022495995.1. Classification (NCBI taxonomy): domain Eukaryota; kingdom Viridiplantae; phylum Streptophyta; class Magnoliopsida; order Asterales; family Campanulaceae; genus Adenophora; species Adenophora triphylla. Next base: position 677,400 of record JAFEMH010000472.1, read on the forward strand.
TCCCCAGCGGAGTTGCCAACTGAAATTACCCGGATCCGGCTGCGCAGGCCCCGGCATCTCACGGTTTCGAGTCGGGAGGTGTCACTGTGTTTGTTTGGAGGAGTCGCCACACCATTTTGATTTAGCCCAAAACATTGAAAAGAAACTTGTTTAAAAATTGTTGTTGTGTGATGAGATTTTGAGTTCGGAGGTCAAGTTACGCCTCGGGAAGAGAATAGTAGAGCTCACCCGAGTCTCCTCGTATACACGAGTCTTTAGATACCCCTCTTTCTTTAAAAGTTGTGTGTGTGTGTATGTGCTTTTAAAAATGCATGTTGAATATGATGTCTACATTGTATGCTATGTATTGAAATGAATTGAAATAGTTTGGGAAGGAAGCCTTACCAATGTTGGTTCGTGTCTGTCTTCCGCTTGGGAATAGTGTTTAAGTGTGAATAGTGTTCCAGGATTGCTTCGGGTTGTATCGGTGTCTGCGGGCAGAGCTTCGGCGTGCCTCGGGAGTGCTAGGTGTGTACTTGGGCAGAGGTTCGGCATGCCTCGGGAGTGTTGGTTGTACTCGGGCAGAGGTCTGGTGTGCCTCGGGAGTGTTAGTTGTACTCGGGCAGAGGTTCGACGTGCCTCGGGAATGTTGGTTGTACTTGGGCAGAGGTTCGGCATGCCTCAGAAGTGTTGGTTGTACTCGGGCAGAGGTTCGGCGTGCCTCGGGAGTGTTGGTTGTACTCGGGCATAGGTTCGGCATGCCTCGGGAATGTTGGTTGTACTCGAGCAGAGGTTCGACTTGCTTCGGGATGCCTCGGGATGGACCGGCAAGGCTTCGGGATACTTCGGGAGTGCCTTGAGGCATCTCGGGAGCGCTCGGCAGGGCTTCAGAGCGCCTCGAGGGGCTCGGAAGGCCCCAGAGGGAACCGAAAGGGATCGGGAGTGCCTCGAGAGGACTTAGAGGGGAGCCTAAAGGCTGGGGGGAGAGGAGAGAAGGGAGGAGTGCAGAAAATGAGAGGGGGAGCCTTCTATTTATAGGGGTAGAAAATATGCAAAATGGTCCGCGCGGACCATTTTGGGAAAACAAAATTTTTGATTTTTCGGGATTTCAGGGAATCTTGTGGACTTTAAGAGGATTTCATATTTAAGATGTCTGGGTCCAAAATGGTCCGCGCGGACCATTATGCAGGCCAAATATTTTTTGAAATTCCCAAAAGGTCCTTTTGCCTTATTTTATCCCGAAAAGGCCCTATCTTGGCTTGGTTGGTGGTTTTGGGGTTTTTGAAGGATACGGGTCTTCGGGATCACGTTTGTGTGAGTCCGCGGTGTTTCCCGTGCGTCTGATGGGGAGCGATCCAGATTGGGGTACTTACAACTGTGAACCTCTTCAAACAACTGTGTCATTTTATTTGTTTGTTTGCTCATTACTTGTGTTGTTGTAACCGGTTGACATTCTCTCAACCGATCACAACCTATTGACTCCTATTTACTGCTTGTTTGTTTCTTCATTGTAAAAATCAATTGCATGATATTTTAACTTACTATCTTTGTAAACATCATTGCCTAACCGACCTTGTGTGAGTCAAACCAGTAATATTTTATTCGTTGTGCAACTGGTTTCAATCGGTTAGCTAAGTGATAAGTTACTTGGAAAATTTCCAAAGTATTTGAAAAGAAGTTTTAAGAAACTATAAAAAGGCTATTCACCCTCCCTCTAGCCTGTTTCCTACCAATTGGGCCTAACAATTGATATCAGAGCTTTCAATTTTGAAAAATATTTTTCCAAGCTTAACAGCTTGAATTGCCGATTCCAAAATGGTAGGAAAACTCATGCAAACGTGGAACATGGCGACTATTCCCATGTTAAACGAAAAACGAATTTCCAGTATGGAAAAATAGAATGATGTGGTACATGAATTCAATTGACGACAGACTAATGACTGTAGTCAGAGATGGTCCTATGACACCCATCAAAGTCAATACCACACCTAGAGCACCCAAAACTCCTCTTATATATCACGTCGATAGATCTTCAGAACAAGATTTTGAGGTTTACGAAACTTATGTTCCTAAGCCCCGCGAAGAATAGACTGAAGAGGATAAGATTTGTGCAGCCCTGGATAAAAGGGCTATGCACATTCTAACCTCCGGTCTTGACGATAGGCTGTACAAACAAGTACAATGCTATGAGACTGCTCAACATGTGTGGCAAAGTCTTCTCAGATATTTTGAAGGAGATCAAGTGGCTAAGGACAACCGGCTGTACAAAAGTGTAGCTGAGTTTGAGTCCTTCAAGAAGAACCCAAGTGAAACTCTGAAAGAAACGTACGACCGTTTCTGTGAGGTAAGCAACTCTTGTGCTTCTTTAGGTAGAATATATACAATGAAAGACCTTAACATGAGTTTCCTCAATTCTCTTGGAGATTTGTGGCATGTCAAGGTTGCTATTCTAAAAGAATGCCGAGACTTGGATAAGACTCACATTCAAAATATTGTGTCAACTTTGTTTCTGTATGAGGAAGAACTCAATAGGCTGGGTGGAGTTCAAAAACAAATTAAAAACTTATCTCTACTAGCTCAGACTGAGATCTTCTCTGGCTCTTCCATGTTTACCAACCAATCTGCCAATGACTCTCCCATGACCTCTTAGCCTCATATAACCCAAACCAATGTCAACCATAGTAATCCTAATGAGGAAGATGAATTTGTTGCCTTTGCTAGGAATTATAGAAAATTCAAGGACTTTAAGAGATCCCAACAACCACAGCAAATCATTCCACTCCAAATCCTCATCCTTCCAAAGATCTGGAAATTTCCAAAGATCTCGCCAAACCTCAACCTCAACCGATGGCAAAAATGCTCAAGGTGAGCTTGTTTGCTACAACTGTAGGAAGCCTGGTCATTTTGCCTCTAAGTGTCCTCAACCGAAATATGAATTTTTGAGGAAGAAACCCTTTAGGAAAAACCCTAGATCCAAAAGCTTAGTAGCCAAGGAAGGAACTGAAAAGGCTATGCCAGTTTGGTTTGAGACTGACTCTGAAAATGAGAATGATGACTCAGATGAAGATGCTGATGTTAGTTTTGTTGCTCTTGATGGAACTGAAGAAGGACACATCCGCTTCACTGATCCACCAATCTTTAGACACCTTAACTCCATTGACTAGTCAACATACAATGACACAACTATACCTGTGAGATCTCCTTTGTCATATTATGATGAACCTATACTTAGGGCAGATAATCCCTACAACTTCAAAATTTAGAGTATAGGTGGAGCTCTCTACGGTTAATGCAAAACTGCTCCAACTCTCAGACCTCTGATGCAACCATTACAACAAACCTTTCAAACTCAGGCCCAACCGATCACTACTCAACAACCTGTGTTTGAACCCCGACCGATCCAATTCAATAATACCCTAACCAATATAAGCTCCCAATCGACATCCTCCTTACCAAATTTTGATCCTAAATTTGAACAATCATCCTCAACCTCTCAGCCGACTATTGACCCAATGCCCAATATGTCAAAGTCTGAAATGGCAGGAGTGATGAATGAACTCTTCACTGATTTTGAAAAACTAAGTGATGTTCATAAAGTTATGGCTGTTGATCTTAAAAGAATCACAACTGAGAATGACTCTTTGAAAGATGAAATAAGAGTTTTGAAAGAAAGTAAGCAAGAGGCTGATCAGTTAAGAAAAGAAAATTAAGAACTCACTGAAAGACTAAACATCTGTCTTTGTCAAATTGTTGATTTAGTTTCAAGAAACAATTCTCTCTCCAAGACAATTAATTCTTATTCCATATCCAGAGCTGCTGTTGAGACTATCCTACAAGACCAAATGTCTTTTAGAGACCTAATCGGTATAGGATTTAACTCCAGCAGTAATGACAGCAAAGATAAGCCAGTTGTTGATCGAGTCACTGAGAACTTGATGGATAAGTTTGATGATACTCAATCTGACCTGCTAAAGAAAAGTAATACTCGTACTTTTGGTTCTGTTCCACTCACCTATCCTAAGGTGAAGGAACAGACCAAGGTTAAGAAGGGTGACAAGAACAAAACCCAATTGGCTAAGGTAGCTTATCCTAAGCTGGGACCCTATGTCCCACTTGGTGATGGTGACTGCAAAGTTGGAATTAAAATTTATGGTCAAGTTATAGGTTTGGAAACCTTAACCGGTAAAGCAATCCGTAGCTTCCGGCCAAGGAGCAACCGGCCGATATCATCACGGGCTGTGCAACACTGCTCCAATCGGTAAGAGTTCTTAAACCGGTAAAGGGATTTCCAAATCCATACAACTTGCCAATAAAGGAAAAAACCAACACGTTTGTGCCCAAAGTTTTTGTTCCTGCTCAAACTTCTGACCCTTCTGAAACAATAGGAAAATTGAATATCAACTCATCCACGTCTTCACAACCTTCTTCAAGTAAATGTGCAAATTGTGGATTTGTCGGTCACAAGGCTTATGAATGCCTCTTGAAGCACCTGTCTGGACCCACTGAGTCTCAAAGCTCAAGTGGTGGCCAGATATGCCTGCTAAAGAGGAACTAACTCTTTGGACCCAAAAGAATAAGGGGGGCCATAAGCTTATTGTCTTATTTCAGGAATGCTTTATGGCCTCAACCGATGCAAGTAAGGATGTTTGGATTTTGGACAGTGGATGCTCACGGCATATGACTAGCCATGCTGATCTCCTTACCGATCTTGAAGAAGCATCAGGTCCTCCAGTTGTCTTTGGTGACAACGCAAAGGGTAAAATAGTCGGTAGTGGATCCATCAAAAGAGGTAGAGTTACTGTACAGAAGGTATCTTTGGTGGACGATCTGAAACATAACCTTCTCTCCATATCACAATTTTGTGATAAAGGTATGCATTGTATTTTCAATTCTTCCAAATGTTATGTGAAAGACATTGCTATAGGATAAACCCTTCTCACTGGACAAAAAAAAAAGGTAACATATATGCTATAGATTTAAATATTGTTTCTAGTGTTACTAATGTTTGTTTTGTAGCAAAGAACATCAGTGAGAATTCATGGCTATGGAACAAGAGACTCAGTCACTTGAACTTCAAGTATCTATCCAAGCTGGCAAATGCAAATTTGGTCATCGGCTTACCTCAAGTGTCTGCTGATCATGGAAGGAAATGCAGAGCCTGCCAGCTAGGAAAGCAACATAAAGAGTCATTCCATAGCAAGCCCTGCATGTCCACATCTAAGTGCCTTCAGCTGCTACATATGGATCTATTTGGCCCCACAACAACTGCCAATTTAGGGGGAAGCAGATATGCCTTAGTTATTGTAGACGACTATTCAAGATATACATGGGTGGAAACCTTCGCCTCTAAAGATGACACTTATGGAGTTGCCACCAAGCTGTTTCGTCTACTTCAAACTCAAAAGGAGAGTGACATCATCAGTATGAGATCCGACAATGGAACAGAGTTCAAGAACAATGGCATTGCTCAGTACTGTGATGATCACGAAATCGACCACAACTTCTCAGCCGCTTGTGAATGTGTGCCCCAAATTTTTTGTTTATTGGAATTCACGCGAGTTTGAAGACATCCGAGTTATTTGAAAAACGGAGTCGCCACGCCATTTTGATTACCTCAAAACTTTGAAAAAAAGGTTTTATGGGTTCGGAGGTTAAGTTACCCCTTGGGAAGAACGTTTGGCGTTCACCCAAAGTGCCTTGCGGACGTACAAACCATTTGTTGGTTGTCGCCGATTTCTTGGAATTTATGTATTTGGGATTATGATCCCGTCCTCATCTTATGACTTGTGATCATCGCATTTTAACCTCGGGACCCTCGGGACTTGCGTGATCGAGAGAATGACTCTCTTTTGGTCAAAGATGAGGTTCTTTAGGAAGGAATGTCCTTAGCCCATCAATCCTACGCTTTAAGACGGTCGAGCTCGTATAGAGGCTTCATACTCATTCTTAAGCGATAATCGGAGATATAGGGTTCAAGGTTATCCTTTTCCTAAAGAAATCATGAACCTTTAATGGAAGGAACGATGCAAAGATGAGAACTTTTACACCGGTCCGTTCCAAGGTTAGGGGAAAAGGGGGAATGCATGAAAAAATGACTCTTTAATGAAAAGATGACATTTTGATTTTAGCAAATGATGCTTTTTGATTGAAAGAAATGACCTTTATGCAAATGATGCATAAAGATAGGATTTTTATGCATATGATGCATTGAAAAAAGGGTTTTGATGCAAAGGATGCATTTTTATTGAAAAAGATTTGATCTTTATATGCAAATGATGCATAAAGATAACATTTTTATTGAAAAATAGGGTTTTTAGGTGCAAAGGATGCACCTTTATGAAAAAGACTACATTTTTATGACAAATGAGGTCTTAATGCATGCAAAAAGGGGAAGGGGATGATAAAGATGTGATCTTTAAGCTACCAAGTCCCAAGCAATATAAAGACAATGCAATGAGCAATTTATAAAGCAATTAAGATGCAAGGATAGGGCGTGCGAGGTTACCAATGACTTCCTTTGCTTCTCGGGACGGAGCTAGGAGGAGAGGTCGATCTTTGGTCTTCAAGGAGGAGGGATGTAGCTTCTTGGCCTTCCTTCTTCTTCTTCTTGAATTCCTGCCAAATAGCTTTCTTCACGTATTTCAGAGTGTATTGTGTATTTTTCTCATATATTGTGTATGTTGAAATGGGTAGAGGAGGGCTCTATTTATAGGCAGTCTGGATAAGGCTAATGAAGCCGTGCAGCTGCAGGCCCTTTGCAAATGAGGCCGTGCGGTCTTATCCATTGTGACTCAGCATTCTAGAACCATGCAAGGTGGCATTATTCTAGAACCTTCTCCCTAATTAAGAAAAACGTGTTTTCTTAATTAGGAAGGCTCCCTACAGCTCTAATTTTAATTTGGGACTGCTCTGGGACATTTCCGGAACACTAGGAAGGTCCGGGGAATTACCGGGAAACTTACCGAAATGTCGGGAAAATTAACCGGAAGGCATGAGCCAGATTTGGGTACTTACACCGCTGGAATACCACAACAAAATGGTGTTGTTGAGAGAAAAAACAGAACCTCGATCGAAGCTGGGAAAACGATGATATCTGAAGCAAGGCTACCCAAGTACTTTTGGGCTGAAGCTATCCACACAGCATGCTTCACTCAGAATTGGTCACTGGTCAACAAGTTTCACAACAAGACCCCTTACTAGCTTTGGCGTGGTAGAATTCCCAACATCGGTTACTTCAAGATATTCGGCTGCAAGTGTTATGTTCTTTACAACGGTAAAGAGCATCGAGGTAAATTTGATGAGAAAGTCGATGAAGGTATCTTTGTTGGTTATGCCAAGCACAGTAAGGCATTTAAAGTTTTTAATAAACGTCTGTTGAAAATTGTTGAATGTGTTCATGTTACATTTGATGAATTTGATTTGCTAGAGTCTGACAAGTCTCCAAATAGTACTAATAATTCTGGTGTTATTGAGACATGTCAATCCAGCAACTCTAACTCCAATCAAACCACAAGTAATAATGCAAATCAACCTCTAGCTCAGTATTCAGTTCCAAGAGGTATAACTAGTAGAGCCCTAGTTGATGACTCATTCTTCCCTCAATCAGTCAAAGAACCAATATTCAAAATCCCTCAACCGATTCTCTACCAGCTAGCTGTTGGGTTTTGGGGTTACAAACGTAGCGGAAGAACTTTGAAAAACAACAAAGCCCTATCCCTACGATCTATCTAGCATGAAGAGATTAGAAACATATGAAATAGATTTACATACCTTGAATGCAATTTGTTTGTTCGAAAAACGGATCTTCAAAAGCGAATATCAAGCGAATCTCAAAAAACCGTTGATGAAGGTTTTTGATCTTCTCCTTATTCTTTACCTTGTGATGAATCAACGATCGAAGACTTCAAGCTTTTGGTGATAAAGTAATCACCCTCTATCGGTAATCCACACACGAACGGACCAAGAACACTTCTTGTTTGATTGCTAGATGATCCCGATTATTGAAACGCTTTCCAATAATCAATGGCTGTTTGGTAGAATGAATCTATGTGATTTGATCTTTGATTCGTAATCAAAATCACCCAATTAGTGTTTCTAAAACTCTAATTTTCGTTACTTTTTGCTGGGACAAAAGGGTTCTATTTATACTTGTTATAAATCCCTAACACTTAGGGAAAAGAATCCTTTTTCCTTGCAAAAATGGGTTTCCAGCGCCGCTAGCACGACTCGTCCCCAGAGGCACGAGTTATGAGCATGAGTCATCCCTGAGGGGACGAGTCATTCCCTATTGCACGGCCTCTAATACAGTCGCCCCTTCATAAGGCACGACTTAGGCCAAAACGGGACAAGTCGTCTCCTGAGCCCAGATTTCACCCTTTTAGCCATTTTCAATCCGTTCTTTTGTGTGTGACCCTTTAGGAATTATATTTTATGTTGGTAGTCATTTGAAACATCAACCTCACAAGACATAAGTGACTTCTAGCAAATTATTATGTCCACCCAATTAAATATAACATCAAAGCTTGATTCCTTGATAGATCAAATGTCCAATCCCTTTGTCCACGATGTCCAATTGAACATGAGTCATGGTCTACGTCAACTCATATCGTTCAATGCTTTATCGATTCCGAATATGTTGATAATCCAAATGCATTTGATCTCTCACTACAAGAAACACAATCATTAGGGTCGGCCCGTCACCGTCCTTAAAAGCCAATTTGCCGTCCCTAAAGCTATTTAGGTCGGCCTTAAGGACGGGACTTTGGGGTCCGGAATAACAGGCGACTCTAAAACTTTGGGACCCCCGTCACCGTCCCTAAAAAGGTATTAAAGACGGCAGTCTTCGGTCCTTAAAATTAATTTAGCGGGAATATTTTGGAGCCAATTTTTTATTTGGGACGGGTTAATAGGGTCGGCCTTGCCGACCCTAATATTAATTTAGCGCCAATTTATTTTTTTCCCGGGAAATTATTAGGGACATGCGTCGCCGACCCTAATGTAATTTTGCGCCAAAATATAATTTTGGAGGGAAAGATTTAAGGTCGGCTTTCAACGACCCAAACAAGCTTGTATCCCAAAATATAAATCTTAATCATCAATATTAACTACTCATTATCAAAAGCAAATTTGAAATGTTTTTTAACATTTATCTTGGGACGGAGGGACTAACACAATAACCATAATCAATTCAACGAGGTACTTATAAGGTAAGTTATTTAGGATGTAAATACATTTAAAATTATAAGAACTAAATTAAAAATCATTATAACTGTAAATATTGTTGTAGTTTTTTTTTTAATGAAAGGTATTTAATAAAAATGTACATTGTTGCATTAATAATAAAACTAACAAATTTTGATATATTTTCTTTTACACAACATATGTGGTTTTCATCCACATTTTTCATCACATACTAAAATGTTTAACTAATGCGAGTGATTACCCTATATAACGCAATATACTACTTTAACCCTAACCCTAATGTTAACATAACGCCGTTCCCTTTCTATTCTCTCTTATAACTCACCGCTACTCTCTCCCCCCCTGCAATCAACCCTAAATCGGGACAGAGGGAGTAATATTCTAGTATCTGCAAAAAGGATTCACAGGCAATATAGCCAATCTCAGGTTGACTATTTTGATAAAAATGTTGTAACAAAAACCTATGTTTAAACATAGGAGATTGGGCTAAAGTATATCCACAAGGCAGAATAACCTAACATTTCTGACACATTCAAGGTGATTTCTTAATATGATTGGAAATTGCTCAAACAACTATATTCTAAAAAAGCACAAAATTGAGGCCTGGAAGACGAACATAAATAAGTTCAGAAAGATTGACCTGGTTCAGCAAATATCTTGTGTTTTTTCAACTTTCCGATTTAATACATGCATTTGTTGGACATAAACTAAGACTTGGTTTGCTAACAACAAATTATGGCTTTCTTGAGTTTTATCCACCGGAAACAAACAATAAATATTAACAACATTATAAGGTAAGTTATTTAGGATGTAAATACATTTAAAATTAACAACATTACACTTTTACCGAAAAAAAAAAAAAAAAAAAAAATATGAGGAAGCTTTACTGAGACAATAGATTATCTTAAAATGTGCTCATTGCAAGTATAAGAGTAAATTAGAAAAATCAGCCCTTCTTGGGCATGGCTGCGAGCCTAGTATACATTTTAGTCATGGACTGGAACCCTCTAACATCGCCTGAACGAAGAAGATTACCTGTAGCAAGAGTCAAATGTTAAACAAAAATAATGTAATCACGCATGAACATAAGAAGTAGGAATATATCTGAAACAAATCATTTTGTGACTAAGGCTTTGTTATTGTTGTTGTTTTTCGGACATAAGTTTCCCTCTATTTTTCCATATCAATGCAGCACTAGATTTGCTGAAAGAAGAGAATGTTAATGCCATAATTGGGCCTCAAAAATCTTCACAAGCCAGTTTCTTGATAGAAATGGGAAACAAAGCTCAAGTACCCATAATTTCTTTCTCTGCAACAATCCCTTATCATCTATTCCCTCTTCCAAATTCAACTAGCTACTTTATTCAAACTTCCCAAAGTGATGCTACTCAAATTGGAGCCATTGTTGCCATTGTAAAAGCCTTTCAGTGGCTACAAGTAGTTCTGATGCTACCATGGGAAAACTTGGTTGCACAGGGACTGAAGTGGCAATGGATACTTCGGCAGCTTCCTCCTTGACAGCTCGTCTACACACAAGAAACACACGTAAACTAGGCCGGGGGTGTCTCCGGCGTACCCCCTCCGGCGTGAGAATGAGGTTAGATGGACAAGGAAGAGAGTATAACAATGGAGGTTTAGAGAGAGAAGGTAGAGAGAGAGATCTTACCATGCAATGAGCACTATTCACCCTTTATATACTCCTAAGCCCCCCATGTGCCTTGCACATGGGGGGACACTTGTCAATCATCCAAAGGAGGTCTCTCAACCAACCTCAACTTAGTGGGATTTCACTATTCACCTTGTCACATCAATCATCCATCACAAGTATTTAGGGTTAGGGGCGTAGGCGACAATCAACGTAACATCCTGGTAACGCCCTAAGTTCCATGTCGCTCTGGCGACAACCTGATTACAGGCGACATCAACTATCATGTCGCCCTAACCTAGGTAGCCTGTGAGCAACGTACTCCTCTCACTCATCAGGCGAGCATGAGCTCGGCCATGTCTTTCACATGGCCCCATTGCCCCAAAAATCTGTATCCCCACGTCCCTTCTCGCCGGGGCCTATTTAAATAGCTCCAATGAGCCTATTCCTTTTATGTCGCTGCCAGGGCAAATTTCCTTAGGCGGCCCAAGCCCAGTGGGCCTGGACCTTAATTAGCTATTGGGCCTGGTTTCTTATTATTAGGGCCCAATGTATTTTATAGGATCGTATCAGAAGCCCCCAAGTTCAAGCCTCGGATTATTTATGGTCCAGGCGAGAACTTTATTTGATGTTGCATGATTCTCGCAGTTTTGTTCTTCATATGGGCGAGGAAACAGGCCTTGTCCGTCACGCATGTGACACGTGTCGTAACGGGGGTGAGCCAGACGGTTGGGGGGCCGTACACTTGCGTTGGGAACCGAGCCGTCTCCTCTTAAATGTTCACAATAATGGGGGGAATTTCAAAAATCATACCCCTCCATTAATTTCCTCTCGTAAATCCCCCCAAACCCTTCCATTCCTACACTTTCGTAGTTTAAAAACCCCTCACCATCATCTCACACTCTGCACTCCCCCCAGACGTAGACGCCCCACATTTCTAACTTATCCGCATATTCCGGAGCATCCTAAGGAGTTTCAGGAGAAGAAGGGTGGCGTACAGAGCTTTCAAGCTTCCTTTTCAACTACTCCTTCAGACTTTTCTTCCAAACTGCAACTTCCCAGGTAATTTTTCTAACTTTGACTTCCCGCATGAATTCTCGCTTGAGTTCTTGCTTGAATTCTCGCAGTTGTAACTTTAAGTTTTCTCGTAAATGGTCAAGTCTTTTTTCCAAAACCTGTTAAATCTGGTTAGAGCGCAATAGATGTGGAGAGGGTTTTCAAAAAAGAGAGATGAGGGCAGGGGCTTGAATCTCAATTACGGATCCTTACTCCTTGCTTAGGCGACATGAGTTTGGATGTCACCCTTTCCTCTCCCCCATAATACCTGATCCCATGCACACTTTCTTCACAAAATTATACCCCCCTTCTGCCTGTGACATCTCTTTCCTTGAACTGATTTTTCTAGCACTATCGTAGCCCCCAAATTTACTTGGTCCTCCCTTCTATTCACAGGTCATGTCTTCTTCAAACTCAACATCTGACCATGATGTCTCGGACACCCTAGCAGCCGAGACCCTAGAGCGACAACCTTTCTCACAGGGTTCTTCCAACCCTGAGGTCGCCGGCTCCAGCAGCTCTTCTTATACCCACTTGCAAACTCATCACTATGTTAAGTATGGAATTAACCCTGACATTTATCATATAGAACCATACATGTTTGGGACTTTGTCCTCGTCGCTATGCGAAATACAAAAGACGGGGTCATTGTGTTTCCATCTCAATTAGACGCCGGCCTTAGGATCCCAATAGACCCCTTCCTTGTCGCCGTTTTAATCCACGCCCAAGCCGCCATTGTAGATCTTCATCCCAATGCTATCAGGGTCCTTACGAGTTACCTAGTGATTTGTAGGGCCTTAAAGCAAGAACCTACGATTCCCCTGTTTGTTAATTTGTTTGATGGTTATACTTCTGTATCTCAGAGGCATGGCGTAGTTGAAAACCGACTTTCTGTCAAGTACAAAAGTCCTAGACTTCTTACCCCCTTACCTAGGAAGGTCCACAATTGGCAATCCAACCCACTTCTGATTATATCCCGTATAGGCTGGACTCATCCTTGCAACCTTGGCGACATATACACAAAGATCATAACCCGGAATGCCTTAGTTTCTGGCGACACCAGGCTGAGAACAAAAATTTTTAAGGTTTTAGAAAATGCCTCAAACACAGGGCTAGCGCTATTTTCATGGCGGGATATACTATCTCGCCCTTCCTTGCTTAGGAAAGTTGGTTTTCCTGATTACCGCTATCCTGACGACGAATCTCGCCTGATCATCAAACCACTAGACCCGTACCCTGGTTGGGACCGTCATTCTGGGGATGTTCTCGCCTCCGAGCGCGGGCCTTGCAAAAAGAAAGATCATCAAGGGTGCAACGCTTACGTATGAGGTTTTAAGTACGTATTTCATTTCGCATTAGTTTTTACTTTGTTTTTCTATTTCTCTTTATTTAACATCTTTTTCCGGCTCAGGTTTTCGACTCATGGACATCTCCGACAGACGTGCCAATGCCGCGGCCAGATCCGATGGTCGTCGTAAGCGACTTACCAATGCCCGCCAAGCCGAATTATCCAAGGCCCCGGAGCTAGAGCTCCCCATTTCTCGCGACGGGGATGATGCCGAGGCAATTGCTCGCGAGATGGCTGCGGCTGCCGCCGAGAGGGCAGCGGGGCAATCGCGAAAGTCTAGCCGAGCAAAAACTCCTCTAAGGTCATCCGCCATTTCGCAACAGGAAGAAAGAATGGAAGTAGAAACAGGTGAAGAAGATGCTGAGGTTGCTGTGATAGAGCCTATCCCGCCGGTCAAATCCCCCCAACCCTCTGGTTCTCGCGCTCACAAAAGGGGGCTGAATCAACTGAAGGGGAGGCCGAGCTGGTGAGCTGGCTTAGGGAAGGATTTGAGATGCCTACGGAGAGAGAATACTTGTACAATCTTGTTGTGGAAATTGCCTCAGTTCCCCTACTGGAAGGTTTTAACCTTCATTCCCGTGATCCTCACAATGCCTCTCATCGGGCGCCGGCATACTGGAAGCGACCCGCGATGGGCGGCCATAAGAGAAGTGGTTGAACAAGACGTTGATTTATCTTTGAACTTTGTCGGCCTTCAGATTTGCAGCGTAAGTGCTTGCCGCTTAACACTTTATACTTAGTAATCTACTTTTAATTCATCAACATCCTTCAAACTATTAACTTTTCCCGAACCTTCACAAGTGGCGAGTACTTTGCGTGGATTCAGGGACAAATACAAACTGGCGATGCGTGAGGCCGAGAAAGCGGATAAGGCTCGCAAGCACGCAGCGGCTGAGAGAGAAAAGTACAAAGGTAGATGTGGCGAGATGGAGAAGGAGTTGGCATCACTGCAAGGCGAGCAACTGAAGGCGGCAGAGGTACTGAAGGCAAGTGAAAACAAGGCCTTGCAGGCTGAAGATAAAGCTAAGGAGGTTTCCGCAGAAAAGTTGGCGCTAGAGGAGAAAATTCAGGCCCTAGAAGCCGACAACTTGGCCCTGGCGACCAAGAATGATGACCTGATCGCGGAGATTGCCGCCAACAAAGAGAGAGCAGAGACTGACGCGATGGACATGTATGACAAGGCTTTACTTCATGTCATGCGAGCGGCGGCGGCAAGCTCTGAGGACATCCCGGCTATTACTCCTAAGCTTATCGCGAAATGGGGCTCAGAGCAGATCTACAGCGACTTTTGTCGCCGCGGTCACCCCATTGTCCCCTACGAAGACGGAGAGCTTATGGCTTTGGGCCGCGTAAGACGAAGCTTCGGGCAAGCCGGTCCGGGAACCTCCCGCCTCATCGAAAAAGATGCTCACAATGTGGGCGGACTTAATTGGCGAAAAGGTCAAGCTCTCCTAGCCGCTAAAAACGCTCGCCGCGAAGCCCGCCGTGCCGCCCGAATCTCCGCGAAAAACAACCCTCTCGCTCCTGATTTAACTGTGGTTCTTTTTTAAACAATGTTTTGTGGTTTGCTCTCAGACAATTTACTTTCTTGCTTTTTAAACAATGGTATGCTTTTGGGAATGTTGCGGTTTGCGACTTAGACATTTACATCTTATTTTTGGATTGGTGTCGCGGTTTGCGACTTAGACATTTGAAACTTGATCTTTTGTGGTTTGTTGTCGCGGTTTGCGACTTGAACATTTTTATATGGTTGTAAGGTCGCGGTTTGCGGCATAAACATTTATGCTCTTTTTAATTTGGTGTCGCGGTTTGCGGCTTGATACTTTACTTTTGCGTACCCGTATGTGGCTCTCTTAAACTTTTGCTTTCTTATAACTTCAATGTCGCTCTTATCGACTTTGTTATACCTTTGATTATTGTGTATTCTCCTCAATGCTCATTTTGATTTTTCTCATGTCGCAATGCGACTTTATTTCCTTGACTCGCCGTCATTGCTCTACAATAGTTTAGATGCCGCGATTGGCATCTTGCCTTGACCTTTGCTTTCATAAATTCTTCTGTGATACTTCATTATGTCGCCATGCGACTTCAACTCTATACTTTGTTATTACTCTGCTTACTGTAATTTGCGTTGAAATTCTACCTTTAATATGTCGCCATTTTTGCTTCGACAGTTACCTTTTTCGCTTCGATAGTTTATCGAAGACTCCTTTCTCATAACTTACCTATATACATACTACTCCTCCAAAAGAGTGAGGCTTGTCTTTAGTGCAGCCTCACTTTATTGTTAGGATCATTTGCATAACATACTTTGCGAAAGTGATTCGTGTTATCGATTGAATGTAACCAAAGGTATAAGAGAGAATCCTAACTGTTAGATTCATAACTGTCAGATAAACTGAGAGATGAATATAACAGATTTCCTCTTTTGATATAAACCTTGTTCTATATATGTATTCCTTTATCAAAACCAACTAACTAAGATGTTGATCAAAGTTAGGTTTTAACAACTTCCCCTTCTTTGGTAAAGTTAGGCTTGACCTGGCATTTCGCTCTTCCAGGTCACAAGGTTTGGTGCCTAGCATTTCGCTCTTCTAGGTCATCGCCCCTTTTATTTCGCCCATAAAAATTTTGGAACTTTTCTAGGCGCCTAGCATTTCGCTCTTCTAGGTCACCGCGCCTGGCATTTCACTCTTCCAGGTCGCAAGGTTTGGTGCCTAGCATTTCGCTCTTCTAGGTCACCGCCCCTTTTTATCTCGCCCATAAAAATTTTGGGACTTTTCTAGGCGCCTAGCATTTCGCTCTTCTAGGTCGCCGCGCCTGGCATTTCACTCTTCCAGGTCGCAAGGTTTGGTGCCTAGCATTTCGCTCTTCTAGGTCACCGCCCCTTTATCTCGCCCATAAAAATTTTGGGACTTTTCTAGGCGCCTAGCATTTCGCTCTTCTAGATCGCCGCGCCTGGCATTTCACTCTTCCAGGTCGCAAGGTTTGGTGCCTAGCATTTCACTCTTCTAGGTCACCGCCCCTTTTATCTCGCCCATAAAAATTTTGGAACTTTTCTAGGCGCCTAGCATTTCGCTCTTCTAGGTCGCCGCGCCTGGCATTTCACTCTTCCAGGTCGCACTCCATCTTCAAGCTTTATCAATCCATCTTTAAGCTTTATCAATCCATCTTTAAGCTTCATCAATCCATCTTTAAGCTTCATCAATCCATCTTTAAGCTTTATCAATCCATCTTTAAGCTTCATCAATCCATCTTTATCTACTTTGTCGCAGCATGAGCGGCAACAATCTTTATCGCTTTCTTCAGGCTTTCATGGCAGCAATTTTCTTATCCTGGTTCATGAAGTCATCAATCAAAGGAGAAATTCATTAATATTTTACAAGTAACCCATTCGCGACAATCATATTGAAACTACCTCCCACCATTGCTTTCATGCTATGCACAAATTTACATGCCATCAGATCTACAAATTTTACATAACTTCCCCTCCCTATCGACAGTCAAAATATCAACAAGGAAAAGTTATACAACTTTTATGATCTACGGCAAACAATCAAAAAGAGAAGTAGAAAGGTCGCTGCGGCTTCACTGATAGAATCGCTTGAGATGGTCGACACTCCAAGCGTTCTTCAGTTCCTCTCCATCCGGTTTTCGCAACTTGTATGTTCCTTCTCGCACCACGTTTGACACTTGAAATGGACCTTCCCACTTCTCGTTCAACTTGGTGTAACCTGGCTTGGCTCCAGCTACTCTCTCGCACTTCTCAAGACCCAATCTCCGACATCAAAAGACCTTTTATTAACTCGCCTATCATGCTTAGCCTTCATCCTTTGCTTGTAATTGATCATTTTCATTCTCGCATACATCCTCTTCTCATCAATCAAATCTAAATCATTGCACCGCCTTTGTCCGTTTCTCGCCTCATCATAATAAGTAACCCGATATGTCAAGCAGCCATCTCTAAGCAGCGCCATAGCCTCCGATCCATATGTAAGGGCAAAGGCGCCTCACCAGCTGAACCTTGACAAAGGGTTCGCACATACCATAAAGCTATAGGCAACTCCTCAAGCCATGCTCCTCCCCTTCCTTCAAGGTTTTTGCGCAAAGTTACAATGATCTGCTTGTTAGCCGCTTCTGCCTGACCGTTGCACTGTGGTCGGTAAACCGCCGACATCCAATGTTTAACATTAACTCTTGCACATTCTGCCGAGAATTTCTTTCCAAACTGAGTGCCATGATCCGAAATGATTGCTCGAGGGACCCCATATCTACACCAAATGTTTTCCTGCACAAATTTGATAACCTGATCCTCACTAATTGTCGCTAAAGCTTTAGCCTCCGTCCACTTTGTAAAATAATCAACTGCGACAACCACATACTGGCAACCACCCTTGGCCTTCGGAAAGGCCCTATCAAATCTATTCCCCACATGTCGAACGGCCAAGTTGGCACAATAGGTGTCTCGCTCTGGCCGGTTGTCGCGGAATATTGCCAAATCGCTGACACTTCTCGCACTTCTTAACATATATCTCTGCATCTTTCCTTAAGCTGGGCCAATAATATCCATGCAATAATATTTTATCAGCTAGCGTTCTCGCACCAGGATGGCCTCCACAAATACCCTCATGAATTTCAAACAAGATTTTTGCACCATGCTCGCCCAACACACCTCATCAACGGCTTCGAGAAGGATCTCCTATATAACACTCCATCTTGCACCGTGAACCTTGGTGATGTTGCCTTTATCAACTTTGCCTTGCTCTCATCTGGCGGCAACTCCCCCGTATCCAAGAATTCCTTCATTTCAACAACCCAATCCTTCTCGCCATCGACAATCTCCGCGATAGACTGTCAGTTGATCACCAGCATCTCGACATATTCAATCATTGGCTCATCGGGGCTCAGACTTCAGCCTCCCGCTAACCTACTTCAACTCACGCCGCGAGTTATCGCCCTATCAATTCGAACCAACTCCTGCATTCAAAACTTTTTAACAAACTTCTCGCCAAGTCACAATACTTCATCAAGACAGCGCTCAAGACTCCAAAATCACCCTTCACTTGATTAACAATCAACTGGGAATCTGAATGAATCACAACCTTAGTCAATCCCATATCTCGCGCCAATTCTACTCCGGCTATCAATGCTTCGTACTCAGCTTGATTATTTGAGACACTGAATTTAAACCTCAACGCTTTCGTACTTGATCTCCTCATCGCGAGGCTAGGGTGATTCCCGCGCCGCCCTCTCTTTTCAAGATGAGTCGTCCACATATAAAACCCAACAATCAGGCGGTCTCACCCTTTCTACCATCGAACTAGGCTCACCCTGACTCTCCCCTTTCTCCTTCTCCTTATTCCCGCTGGTCTCGTCTCGCGACCCAATGAAGGATGTCTCCATGATGAAATCTGCCAAAGCCTGCGCTTTGATTGCGCGGCGAGATTCGTATCTGATATCAAACTCAGTTAACTCAATAGACCATTTCAACAATCTTCCCGCGGCATCTGGCCGCTGCAAAATCTTCCTAAGAGGAGCGTCACTCAATACGACAATGGTGTGTGCGACAAAATAAGCTCTCAATTTCCTTGCGGCCACCACTAAAGCATAGGCCAGCTTCTCGGCATTAAAGTACCTTGACTCTACCTCGCTCAATGCCTTTGACACATAATAAATCGGCCTTTGACCCCCCTTATCCTCGCGCACCAAAACGGCGGTTACGGCCAAGTCTGAAGCAGCTAAGTATACAAACAACTCCTCCCCTTCAACAGGGCTACACAAAATGGGAGGCTTGCCCAGATAGGTCTTCATTTGATCAAAAGCGACATCACACTCTTCATTCCAAACAAAACTCTTTACCCCCTTCAGAACCTTAAAGAACGGTAAACACCTTTCTGCCAACTTGGAAATGAACCTCCCCAAAGCGATAATCCTTCCATTCAACCTCTGGATTTCTCGAATTGACTTAGGCGGCGACATATCCACTAAAGCTTGAATATTTTCGGGATTAGCCTCTATCCCGCGTCTGTTCACCAGGAAACCCAAAAACTTTCCCGCTGTGACACCAAATGTGCATTTACTCGGGTTCAATTTCATTGAGTTCCTCCTTATATTCTCAAACGTCTCAGCGAGATCTAACACATGATCATACTCCTTTGTCTTTATCACCATATCATCAATATAAGCCTCCAAGTTTCGCCCAATCTGCGACTTGAAGACTTCATTTACCATTCGCTGATAAGTCGCCCTAAGCATTCTTCAAGCCAAAAGGCATCATCTTATAGCAAAATTACCTTTGGGGTTCGAAAAGCTGTCTGCGCCTTGTCATTCTCGCACATTTTGATTTGATGGTACCTCGAGTAAGCATCAATAAACCGAAAACCCCGTGCCCAGAATCGAATCAACCAAATGCTACTTGTCAATCTTAGGCAATGGTAGCGCCCCTGGGCAAGCGGTGTTTAGGTCGGTAAAATCAATGCACATTCGCCATTTCTTGTTCGACTTTAGGACCATAACAGGACATGCCAACCAAACAGGATACTGAATCTCTTCTATGATTCCCGCCTTCAACAATTTATCAACCTCTTCAACAATCGCGTCTCTCCTTCTCTCGCGACAAGCTGCCTAACCCTTTGCTTAAAAGGCTCAACATTGGGATCGGCATCTGCCAAGCGGCAGAGCAACGTTCTCGTCAATCCCCCTCATATCCTCTGGTCGCCAAGCGAACACATCCACATTATCCTTAAGGAATTCCACCAGTCTTTCTCGCTCGTCCCTGAATAGTTGCTTCCCGATTTTAACCCGCTGCTCCGAGAAATACCGATTAATCTCTACCTCTTCAAGCTCTTCGCCACTCGAATCTCGGCTCATCTCGTCTCTAAAGTTTCAACTTCTATTCTTTTCCGCTTTCTACTAATCGGGCATTGGCGGGAATCACCTTCGCAGATTATCAAACGAGCCGCTCGTAGGTCGCTCCTCGTTCATCCTCGACTTCCACCATTTCACAATCCTCATCAGACTCAGTAACAGAATCTTCCACCATTATTTCCTCAATCCTGGGCTCCTCCATCTGAACAAATCGAACCGCACTAGGGTAATTCATGTCCGGTCTCATCTTCGCGACATCACTTCCGAGATCCATCTCCCCTGCGACATGTTTCTCCGCGCTTGCACAGCTAGGTCGCCACATGACCATTTCATTCCGCTGCCTCCTCATTTGTTCCTCGCGACAATCAAAGCCGTTCCATCCCTCATACTTTCAGCTTCCACCCAATCTTCAGTGCTCCACGAATTCTATCACGTTGATCCTCAACTCGGCTAGAATGAGACTTTGTCGTCATCGAGCTAGTAGAAGCCCCCTCGCCTTCATCATTTCCTTTTCTTTCTCGCCACAAAGGATCGCTTCACTCTTCAAACATCCTATACCTTTAGCGGTTGGAAACTTTACGCTTTGGTGCGGGATCGATACCACCATCTCAAAACTCAAGAAAATGGGATTCCAACTATGGCATTATATGCGGAAACCAAATCAATCACCATAAATTCCACCTCGCTCGCTTCTCACCGCATCACCATCTCCGACCTCCACTTCCAACATAATTGTTCCTTTAACCTTAATCGAATGATTTGTAAATCCTTCGAGATATCCCTTATATGGTACCAAATTTGCATCGTTGTAATTCATCCTTCGAAAAGCCTCATAATACAAGACATTCCTACTCGCTCCCGAATCGACCATCACGCGCCGTACCACACCAAGTTTCCTGACAAATGGTGATGACCACCGGTTGGTTCCCATGACCTTTCGTAGCAGCTTCTAGCTCGCCTTTGAGAAACTAATCACCCCGTCCTCGCCGGGCGACAAACGGAGGAATGTCAAAACTGCGACAACATCATAATTTGATTATCAAGCCGAGCGATACTAGCAATGGATCCCGAATCACATCAACGATATTTCTATCCCGCACTTTCTCCCGGCTCTTCCCGCCTTCATCTCGCCTCTTATCTCCTCAAGATACCGCTTGAAGTCGCCATTATCAATCCTCCCTCGTACCATCCTCCTCAAATTGTAACAATCCTCCGTACTATGCCCCTTGTCCTTATGAAAATCGCAATACTTATTCGATCCTCGCGGTATAAGATCCTTCTCGATGGGATAAGGCTCGGGAATTTCTTTCCGAAAGATCTCGGCTCAAAGAAGTATTCAACTTATCAACTTGATCATCTTTCCCTCGACTGCCCCCTACCGCGCCGCTTCCCGCCCCCTACCGTAACGATTTCCGCCGCGACCTCCTAACTCGCCCTTGTTTTCCTCTTTCACCACCTCTATTCTTTCTTTAACACTTTTCCCCGCCGGGACTCCGCCGCCGGTGGGGAGACCTTGACTACCTCCTCCTTTTACCACCGCAATAGGCTCTAACCCTTTCATATAGCTCGCGCAGTCTCTGGGTAGCCGCATACGAATTCCGCCTTGAAAAACCTGTGCAACAACCCAAAGTTGAATAACATAATGATCTCGCTGACCGACATCGCAATTCGATTCACCACTCCCATAAACCTATCGCAAAAGCCGAGATACTCTCTCATTCATTCTCGCTTCAAACCGCATGCTCGGTTTTTTGAGCGGGCCGCGCTCCCGACTCCACTCCGAATCTCGCCAAAACTTATTTTTTGAGGTCCCGATACCCCCGACACCGACTCCGCCGGTTGCGCCAAGAACCACTCCAATGCATGATCGGCGAGAGTGCTCGCAAACGCCTGCATATCACGTGCTTCATTATCGGTCAAGAGCGACAACGTTACTCTCAAACCCTCCAACATGAGTGTTAGCTCTAGTGTTCCCGAATAATTTGGTAGATTCGCATGCGAAAAGGTGGTCGTGGGCGGCAATTTGGATGTTCTTCGCAAATGGGGCCAAATAAGAACCTTTCTATTTCCCGGCTTCGTTCCCGCTTCTAACTCTTTAATCTTTCTTTTGCCATCTCTCGCCATTTCGGATCTCCACTTATCATCTTCTACTTTTCTTCGCTCTTTTCCAATTCGCGGCTGCCGCCTCCACGGCTTTTAAAGCTTCGGCCACTCGACACCTCTGCAATCTTTTCTGGCTTCGCAGCCTTTCTCTCTCTCTTCCCTTTCCTTATCACTCCTTTCTCGCCGCCACGGTCTCTATCCCGCAGCCGACAACTCATCCCGACGAGCTCGTCGAAACCTCGACCGATGCGATCTTTTCTTCTCACATACGTTTCACATCGGAATATCTCGAGCGACTTCGCGCATAGTCTCCGTCCGTCGTGGATCCCCATCACTTTCATACCCAAAATAATAAGAGTCATCTCGCGAATTTCCTGACTTGTGATAAATCCTTCCTTCTTCAAGGCGATCTGCGCGCCTCCTTTTGACCCTTTCAGATCTCGCCCTTTCATCATTTCGACGCCTACGACCTCTTTCCTCGTTCTCGTGCGGCGACATGTCCCTTGCTCGCCCTTCATCTCGCCTAGAAGCATTCTGACTGGCACTCGGTCCTCCTCTATCCTGCCCTTCCACTTCGATCGACAACTCAGGCGGGATCACCGTAGGTGCTTGGCCCATCTTTTTTAACCTCTCATTGTTCGCGAGAACCTTCATCATATAGGCGTTCTCCTTCCTTAACTTCTCAGCTTCGGCCCTAGCACTCTGGGTTTTAGACGGAACGGGATCCTGATCTACGGCCATTTCTTTGTTTCTCGCTTCTCTTTCTCTTTCTTCTCGCCTCCTGGTGCTCCTGATTGCCGAATCGGTCTCTGTAGTATGGACCTCGCCTTCCCGGGCAGTTCTTGATCTCGCCCCGCGAGTATCCTTGCGACAGCGCCTCCAACTCCGGATCATGGTATCCTTCGTCCGGGCGTTCTTATCTTGAACCATTCTCGGGGCACTTTCTCGCTTAACAATGATCATAAACCACTACCCAATAACCTTTTTCCAAAGTGACAAACCCGAAACACACTTTTTGTACCAATACCAATGGATTCAAACCCTAAAACATCAACCTCAACAACCGAAAATACCGTGCTCTTCCAACCATCCACAAACTCAATCATCACACAAGAAGGAAGATTTCAGGTCCCGCAACGGAACCAACCGATGCTACCATGGGAAAACTTGGTTGCACAGTGGACCGAAGTGGCAATGGATACTTCAGCAGCCTTCCTCCTCGATGTACTCGTCTACACACAAGAAACACACGTAAACTAGGCCTCGGGGGTGTCTCCTGCGTACCCTCCGACGTGAGAATGAGGTTAGATGGACAAGGAAGAGAGTATAACAATGGAGGTTTAGAGAGAGAAGGTAGAGAGAGAGATCTTACCATGCAATGAGCACTATTCACCCTTTATATACTCCTACGCCCCCACGTGCCTCGCACATGGGGGACACTTGTCAATCATCCAAAGTGAGGTCTCTCAACCAACCTCAACTTAGGCGGGATTTCACTATTCACCTTGTCACATCAATCATCCATCACAAGTATTTAGGGTTAGGGGCGTAGGCGACAATCAACGTAACATCCTGGTAACGCCCTAAGTTCCATGTCGCTCTGGCGACAACCTGATTACAGGCGACATCAACTATCATGTCGCCCTAACCTAGGTAGCCTGCGAGCAACGTACTCCTCTCACTCATCAGGCGAGCATGAGCTCGGCCATGTCTTTCGCATGGCCCCATTGCCCCAAAAATCTGTATCCCCACGTCCCTTCTCGCCGGGGCCTATTTAAATAGCTCCAAGGAGCCTATTCCTTTTATGTCGCTGCTAGGGCAAATTTCCTTGGGAGCCCAAGCCCAGTGGGCCTGGACCTTAATTAGCTATTGGGCCTGGTTTCTTATTATTAGGGCCCAATGTATTTTATAGGATCGTATCAAGTTCTTATATTCGATGACACAGATTATGGGCATGGAATGCCTCCCTATTTGGCTAATGCATTGCATGATATCATCCAAACAAAGGATAAATTGAAAAAAATAATAATAGAGAAAATGAAAATCAAGAAAGAATTAAAGACCCACCGTAAAAGTACAAGCCCTAGATGTTCTGATACCCCGAAACCGCAATTGTTGCCAAGATTCGGATCGAGGCTCAAAACAAAAACAGGGCAAGATTTTAGCTATAAGTTGATTATTTCGCGTGACATTTACAAAACAAATTAAAAAAAAAAAAAACAAAAAATAGGACCGCTATTAACAAAAATTCATTACTAAATAAGTAGAGAGAGAAAATACCTTGACGATTGCGTAGAGAACGGCGGATGAAATCGAACTAACCAACAACGACGCAGAGAACGGGATGAAATCGAAAGGACGCGTGATTGCAGAGAAGAACGGCGAAATCGAAGGAACTAACAACGATTGCGATGAAATCGAAAGGAAGTCGGTTGTTTAAAGGCAGTGCAATCGAACGGAACCACTTTGCGGCGGATGTGCGGCGGTTGAAAACGACAGAGGGGCGTAGAGGGAAGGAGAGGTATAGGGGCGATGAGCGGTGGGAGGGTTTTGGGGTTTTTTTTTTTTTTATTTCATTTATTAGATGACAAATAAATAGAGACCCAATTTGCCGTCCTATAAAATTTCATTGTGGGAGCCGACTTATTATGAGTAATAGTGACTAGAGAATTCTCCCCGTCCCAAAAATCCACCCTAATAATGACTTTTTTTGTAGTGTCTATCAAATCAATCGAGCGTGGCCACACATTTCATCAACATCATTCATCGAGGGGCCCAAGCAAACATCTCTCTCAAACAGAGAGGGACAAATCCCCTCTTGACTTATCATTCTTCCCTACAGGAATTCGATCATGCTAACATAGCCCTTATTGTTATCCAATTAAAGATAGTGTTAGACTATATTAAACACAACGTTCATCAGGTGGAAGACGATGATAATCTCAGGTACGAAGGATTCCAATGACACGACTATCGTGAGATTTAATCATGACAATGCATCATGTCATAAATCTCATAAGTAGGTCAAGTCCAATACTTGTTCTCTAGCAAGTATCCATAAGCGTAATGTGCATCTCCATGCATATAATCATCTCCATGATTATCCATTACCAACTTATACTAGTTGTCACAACAACTAGGGAAGCAGTTCAATATAATAAATATGCAAACATATAATGCACCAAATAAACTTTCTCTATAATGAATGATAAAGATGATACATAACGGTTCAAGTTATACATAACTATAGCCTAGGGCATTACACCAACAATCTCCCACTTGCACTAGGCTCCATCTATGTATCGAATACCCATGGACCTAACATGACCATCATGCTTAGCTTGTGCGAGGGGCTTTGTAAGAGGATCCCCAATGTTATCATCGGTTGATACTTTGCATATCTTAACATCTCCCCGATCAATGAACTCTCGAATGAGATGGAAACGTCTAAGTATATGTTTGGATCGCTGATGTGACCTTGGTTCCTTTGCTTGCGCAATGGCACCATTATTGTCACAATAAAGTTCCACCAGATTAGTGATACTTGGAACAACTTCCAAATCACTAATGAACTTCTTGATCCAAATTGCCTCCTTAACTGCATCGGATGCCGCTATATATTCGGCCTCAGTAGTAGAATCGGCAATGGTACTCTGCTTGGAACTCTTACAACATACCGCACCTGCGTTAAGCATAAACATAAATCTCGACTGAGATCGAAAATCATCCTTGTCAGTTTGGAAGCTAGCATTTGTGTAACCTCTTACAACAAGATCTTCTTCCATCCCTCCAAATACCAAGAACGCATTCTTAGTCCTTCTTAAGTACTTAATAATTGTCTTGACTGTCATCCAATGGTTCTCACCCGAATCAGATTGGTAACGACTTGTCATGCTCAAAGCATACGAGACGTCGGGTCTAGTACAAATCATAGCGTACATAATAGAACTAATAGCCGAAGTGTATGGAATATCATTCATCCTCTTTCGTTCATTAGTTGTCTTAGGACACTGAGTCTTACTAAGAGTAACACCATGACCCATTGGCAAGTTGCCTCTCTTAGAATTTTCCATCTTGAGTCTTCTAAGAACCTTGTCAATGTAGGTACTTTGACTCAAACCAATTATCCTCTTAGATCTATCTCTATAGATCTTGATACCAAGGATGTAAGCAGCTTCGCCCATATCTTTCATTGAGAAACATTTCCCTAACCAAGACTTGACAGTCTGAAGCGCAGGAATATCGTTTCTAATGAGTAAGATATCATCGACATACAATAAGAGAAATAGTACTACGCTCCCACTGAATTTCATGTATACACAAGGTTCATCTTCATTCTTGACAAAACCAAACTCTTTGATTTTCTCGTCAAATCGAAGATTCCAACTCCTAAAAGCTTGCTTCAATCCATATATGGATCTCTGCAACTTGCACACCTTGTTAGAATTTCTTGGACCGATAAAACCTTTGGGTTGTGTCATATACACATTCTCAAGCAGTTTTCCATTAAGGAAAGCGGTTTTGACATCGATTTGCCATATCTCATAGTCATAATACGCAGCTATGGCAATCAAAATCCTAACAGACTTAAGCATGGCAACAGGCGAGAAGGTTTCATCATAGTCAACACCATGAATTTGCCTATATCCTTTTGCTACAAGCCTAACCTTGTAAGTATGCACCTTCCCATCCATGTCAGTCTTCTTCTTGAAGACCCACTTGCACCCTATAGTTTTTACACCTTCGGGTGGCTCAATCAAGTTCCAAACTTGATTATCCGACATGGATTGCAATTCGGATTCCATGGCTTCCAACCATTTATCCGAATTGGGAGTGGACATCGCCTCTTGATAGAAAGTAGGTTCATCATTCTCAATGACTTCCACTTCATTACTTTCCGACATAAGAAACCCATATCTCTCGGGTGCGGATCGTAACCTATCCGATCTATGATGGACTTGTGGATCTTGAACCGGTTCCACAACTCCTCAGATTTGGTTCAGCCTCTACTATCGGTTCCATGCTATTTTTGGGTTCTTGAATTTCTTCAAGATCAACTTTACTCCCACTAGTTCCTTTATTGAGAAACTGTTTCTCAAGAAAAGTACCATATTGAGCAACAAACACTTTGTTCTCAACGTGGTTGTAAAATTAATACCCCTTGGTTTCCTTAGGGTAACCAACGAAAATAACCTTGTCAGATTTATGTGCTAACTTATCAGAGACAAGTCTCTTCACATAAGCTTCGCAACCCCAAATCTTCATGAAAGACAAACTAGGTTTTCTACCACGCCACATCGCATGTGGGGTCTTAGAAGCCGATTTAGTAGAGACTCGCTCAAAGCGTGAATGCAGCCTTTCTAATGTATGTCCCCAAAAGGATATAGGAAGGTCAACTTGATTCATCATCGAACTAACCATATCTAATAGGGTTCTGTTCCTCCTCTCAGACACACCATTCCATTGTGGTGTTCCGGGTGGAGTCAACTCTGAAACAATTCCACAGTTTTTGAGATGATTGTCAAACTCTTGGCTCAAATATTCTCCACCACGATCGGATCGAACTGCTTTAATAGTTTTGCCAAGTTGATTTTGTACTTCATTTTGAAATGTTCTAAACATCTCAAACGATTCACTTTTCGACTTCATCAGATAGACATAGCCATATCAAGATAAGTCATCGGTGAACGTAATGAAATATCGAAATCCTCCCCTAGAAATGCTGCTCATTGGTCCACATACATCAGTATGTATTAGGCCCAATAAGTCACTAGCCCTTTCACTACTCTTAGTGTAGGGTGGTTTGGTCATTTGGCCCAATAAACAAGATTCGCATATCTCATATGATTCATAATCATGTGAGTCCAACATACCATCCTTATGGAGTTTGGAGATGCGTTTCTCGTTTATATGACCAATCCGGCAATGCCACATGAACGTGTTGTTCACGTCATTCGATTTAGACTTCTTATCCACATGATAAACATTTTCAACATTATTTTGTTTCTCATCAACATCAAGAACATAAAGGCCATTAAATGAATTTGCAATACCATAAAGCATATCATTTAAATAAATATAAAATTTCTTATTCGCAATAAGAAAATTATACCCCTCATTATCCAAACAAAAAACCGAAATAATATTCCTACTCAAGTCCGGAACATAGTAACAATTGTTCAAAACAAGTACTAAGCCACTAGGTAAAGTTACATCATATGTCCCTATGGCTAATGCAGCAACTCTTGCTCCATTTCCGAGACGTAGGTCAACTTCACCTTGTTTGAGTAGTTTCCTATTCCTTAGTCCCTGCACAGTTAAACAAATGTGAGATCCACATCCGGTATCTAATACCCATGAACTAGAAATAGAAAGGAAAATATATATCATATAGATACTCGAATCGAAGCAATCGGATTGCCCTTCTTCGCCTTTAGGCCTTCCTTGTAAGCCTTGCGCTACGCTACAATGACCAACTTCTTGACAATGGTAGCAAACCGCATTCTTTTGAGATGCCTTCGGGAGCCTCTCTCGGGAAACGACAACCTTTGCCTTAGGTTTAGCAACACTTCGCTTTACCTTTGCCATCTTGCATGAACCCTTTCGCTCATAACCATTAACACAAAAGACGGGTTCTGGCTTCTTGATATTCTTCTCTCGCGGTCTTAAGCATCGCATGCAATTTTCGAGAGATTCTTATCCATGCCAGCCATGTGATAAGTGCATAATGAAATGACCATAACTTTCGTGCAATGAATTTAATATCAAATCCGTGGCGAGTTCCAAACTCATCGAATTACTAAGCCTTTCAAGACGCCCGAATGTGACCCTTCATCTTAAGGACATGAGCACCAACCGATTGCCCCTCTTGCATCTTGCATGCGCTAGTGGCCTTTACCACATCAAACCGCTTTCATTTCTTGCTTGCACTTGGAATATTTCCTTTAAGCGCTCAGCAAGATCAAATGTTATCTCCATGTGCTCAAGGTCCTTCTGAAGAGCCTTAGACATGGTGGCAAGCATAAGGCATGCAACGTCTGTAGAATCATCAGTATGTTTCTTATGTGCATCCCTATCTGCCCTAGAAGCATTTCAGCAGGTTGAGGTGAAAGGGGTTCATCGAGAACGTACAGTTTCTTCTCTTGCCTTAGAACAATTCTTAGGCTTCTGATCCAATCAGAATAATTTGTACCGCTCTCTTCAAGCTTGTCCTTCTCAAGGACTGATCGCAATGACAAGGGTTGATTATTGTGATTAGCCATTCTACAATAAAATATGCAAACAATATAAGCATATATCAATATCAACTCATTTATCATCTAAGAGCAAATAATGTATTTCATAAATATTCCCACTAAATTATACACCTTCAAATACAAGTATGTATCATATAATCAAAGTAGGATAAGATCCATATTTCACTTGATTTTGGTTTAACTGAGTCAATGCCCGAAATCAAGCTATTTAGGTAGAAACATCAATCATATCATATATGACTCTTAGATCTTTTATGAGATTTCCTTAGACATCATATGTCAAAAACATATTTTAAATCTCATCTATGCCTTGGGTCAAATCTCATTTGAAAGCACCAATTAAGTCAAAACCTTTTTCAAACGCATGAGACATGGAACGATGCACCTAACAGAGTCAAAACTACATCAACCATTATCTCATCTTGATCACAAATTAAAATATAAGATGCACCCAACTGAGTCGAAACTACATCAAATACCCTAAAATTTCACAAGTGTTCTAATCAAGGAATGGCATAAGACTTAAATATTTAGAAGGTTTTACACATAACAACAAACATCGCATGGTTGTAACATAAATCTTATGTGTACATAATCATGAACATAGGGTTTCACAAAATTTCATACAAATACTTTGATTCAATTTTGAGAATTTACCAATTTAATTTAATCATATTAAACAAATCATCAACCTATGTGATAAACTAATCATATTAATCCATCATAAATCATAATCATGGCATATCTCATATACTTATTTTCATAAAACAAAACACATAAAATCTAGATCTATTTCATATAGCATGGATAGCAATTAATCAAATTAAATCTAACATGCAGATCTCAATCCTAATCAAGGCAAGACAGGGCTTTGATACCACTGTTGGGTTTTAGGGTTACAAACGCAGCGGAAGAACTTTGAAAAACAACAAAACCCTAGCCCTACAATCCGTCTAGCATGAAGAGATTAGAAACATATGAAATAGAATTACATACCTTGAATGCGATTTGTTTGTTCGAAAAACGGATCTTCAAAAGCGAATCTCAAACGAATCTCTAAAAACCGTTGATGAAGGTTTTTGATCTTCTCCATATTCTTCACCTTGTGATGAATCAACGATCGAAGACTTCAAGCTTTTGGTGATAAAGTAATCACCCTCTATCGGTAATTCACATGCGAACGGACCAAGAACACTTCTTGTTTGATTGCTAGATAATCCCCGATTATTGAAACACTTTTCAATAATCAATGGTTGTTTGGTAGAATGAATCTATGTGATTTGATCTTTGCTTCGTAATCAAAATCACCTAATTAGTGTTTCTAAAACGCTAATTTTCATCACTTTTTGCTGGGACAAAAGGGTTCTATTTATACTTGTTATAAATCCCTAACACTTAGGGAAAAGAGTCCTTTTTCCTTGCAAAAACGGGTTTCCAGCGCCGCCAGCACGACTCGTCCCCAGAGGCACGAGTCGTGAGCACGAGTCGTCCCTGAGGGGACGATTCGTCCCCTATTGCACAGCCTCTGATACAGTCGTCCCTTCACAAGGCACGACTTGGGCCAAAACGGGACGAGTCGTCCCCGAGCCTGCATTTCACCCTTTTAGCCATTTTCAATCCGTTCTTTTGTGTGTGACCCTTTAAGAATTATATTTTATGTTGGTAGTCATTTGAAACATCAACCTCACAAGACATAAGTGACTTCTAGCAAATCATTATGTCCACCCAATTAAATATAACATCAAAGCTTGATTCCTTGATAGATCAAATATCCAATCCCTTTATCCACGATGTCCAATTGAACATGAGTCATGGTCTACGTCAACTCATATCATTCAATGCTTTCTCGATTCCGAATATGTTGATAATCAAAATGCATTTGATCTCTATCAAATCAATTGAGTGTGGCCACACATTTCATCAACATCATTCATCGAGGGGCCCAAGCAAACATCTCTCTCAAACAGAGAGGGACAAATCCCGTCTTGACTTATCATTCTTCCCTACAAGAATTCGATCGTGCTAACATAGCCCTTATTGCTATCCGATTAAAGATAGTGTTAGACTATATTATACACAACGTTCATCATGTGGAAGACGATGATAATCTCAGGTACGAAGGATTCCAATGACACGACTATCATGAGATTTAATCAAGACAACAGACCATGTCATAAATCTCATAAGTAGGCCAAGTCCAATACTTGTTCTCTAGCAAGTATCCATAAGTGTAATGTGCATATCCATGCATATAATCATCTCCATGATTATCCATTACCAACTTATACTAGTTGTTCACAATAACTAGGGACGCAGTTCAATATAATAAACATGCAAACATATAATGCACCAAATAAACTTTCTCTATAATGAATGATAAAGATGATACATAACGGTTCAAGTTAAACATAACTATAGCCTAGGGCATTACACCAACACTAACCCCTCTACAAATGTTCCTTTTACACCACCTGAATCTGAACCAGATTCAAACATTCTTATACCATTTCCTTCACCACAAACTGATCATCAGTCAGCCTCACCTCTCCCTAACCGATTCCCCAACCGGTCACACCTCCCTCAATCGGTTCTGCTCCTCCCTTAGAAACTCTAAGACAAGAATCGTTCAGGCAAGACCTTCCTAGGGAAGTGAGACCAATTAGATATCACCCAATAGAAAATGTGATTGGTGATGTCTTTGGTCCAAGAATGACTAGAGGCCAGTTGAGGAACATGGAAAAACAACATGGTCTATTCTCCTCTGCTATGGCCTCAAATATAAAACCAAAAAAGACTGAAGAAGCACTAAATGACCCCAACTGGGTAGAAGTTATGCAAGAAGAGCTCAACCAGTTTAATAGATGCAAAGTATGGGAATTAGTGCCTTATCCTTGTGATCATACAGTGGTTGGAACGAAATGGGTTTTTAGAAATAAATTGGATGGGTCTGGAAAGATAACAAGGAACAAGGCAAGACTCGTGGCAAAAGGGTACAGACAAGAAGAAGGAATAGATTATGATGAGACTTTTGCCCCCATAGCTAGATAAGAATTAGGTTATTTCTTGCCTATGCAGCCTACAAGGAATTTAAGTTGTATCAAATGGACGTGAAAAGTGTCTTTCTTAATGGAGAACTTCAATAGCTTATTTATGTAGATCAACCTCCAGGATTTGAAGACTCCAAGAAGCCTAATCATGTCTATCGGTTAAACAAAGCTTTGTATGGCCTCAAGCAAGCACCAAGAGCATGGTATGAAACTCTATCCAAATTCCTACTTAGTGAGAAGTTCGAAAGAGGTAAAATCGATACCACCTTATTTATTGCTAAGCATAATGGTCATTCATTATTAGTTCAAATATATGTTGTTGATATTATATTTGGATCTACTAACAAAAAAATATGCAAGAGATTTGAGAAACTTATGCAAAGCAAGTTCGAGATGAGCATGATGGGAGAGCTAACCTTCTTCCTTGGACTTCAAGTCAAACAAACTCAAGAAGGAATCTTCATCAATCAAGTCAAATGCACCAATGATCTTATCAAGAAATTTGGTCTTGATTCTGCTCATCCTCAAAGCACTCCAATGGCCATTAATGTACATCTTGATAAAGATGAGTCCGGTAAGAAATTATATATGACACTCTACCCAGGTATGATAGGATCTCTACTTTACTTAACTGCTAGTAGTCCAGATATCATGTTTATTGTATGTTTATGTGCTAGATTTCAAGCCGATCCTAGAGAATCTCACCTTCAAGCTGTTAAGAGAATAATTAGATAACTTGTGGGAACTGTTAACTTAGGTTTATGGTACCCAAAAGATTCATCCTTTACACTAATTGGCTATTCAGATGCTAATTTTGCAGCTTGTAGGGTCAAAAAGAAAAGTACTAGTAGAACTTGTCAATTTCTAGGTAACCGACTGGTTTCCTGGTCGTGCAAGAAGCAAGCTTCAATTTCCACTTCTACAATCGAGGCTGAATACATAGCTGCTGGAAGTTGCTACTCACAAATCCTATGGATGAAGCAACAACTAGTGGACTATGAAATTCTCCAAGAAGTGTGTCTCATCTACGGTGACAACACTTCAGCCATCTCAGTCTCCAATAATCATGTGATGCATTCCAAGTGAAAGCACATAGATATCAAATACCACTTCCTCAAGGATCATGTTGAAAAGGGTAATATTGTTCTCTTGAAAGTTCATACTGATTATCAGTTAGCTGATATTTTAACAAAACCCTTAGACATTAAAAGGTTTGAATTCATTAGAGGAGAACTAGGCATGATAGATATTCGTTGATAAAATGTGCTAACTTTGTTGCCTGTGTAAGCTATTGTAAGTACGCCAATCCAATTCGCAACCTTTTAGATGCATTTTAATGTAATAAAATTGCATTAAGGGGCATTTTGGTAAATTCCCGGCCTATCCCGAGACTTCCGGAAACATTTCATAGGTTTCCCGCGAAGGAAGTACCTTTTGGTACCTTACTCATGCAAAGGGACTTGTTGG
The DNA here is from genome assembly GCA_022495995.1 of Adenophora triphylla var. japonica. Lineage (NCBI taxonomy): Eukaryota > Viridiplantae > Streptophyta > Magnoliopsida > Asterales > Campanulaceae > Adenophora > Adenophora triphylla. The sequence continues at coordinate 711,369 of JAFEMH010000472.1, forward strand.
GAATAAACCTTTTTGGACATTTTCGGGTATTTAGGCTCCGAATGTTCCGTAAACCGGTTTTGGCGCCAAAACGGCCGAGGCCACCTCAGGTCACGCGACAAGTCGAGGCATGGAAAGTGGTTGCGTATAGTCGTGCGACACAAGGTGACCACTAACCTGCAGCCTATAAATAAGATCCTCCCCTCTCGTAAATGGATCCCAACTTCACTCTATCGTTACTCGCGTAAATTGCATCGTAACAAAGCCCCCAAACACAACTCTCTCTCTCTCTCCTACCTTCAACCTACCCAATTCCTCCAATCTAAACCCCTTTTCTTCAAGCCAAGCCACTTGGATCCTTTCGCACCAATTCCATCAGACCCCAAGACCGTAAGCAGCTGAATTGAAGGGTCTTGTATCTAACTTGGATACAGGATTCGTGGAAGCATCAAGGGTAACGAATCTCAAACTCCCTCTTCTCTCTTCCTTCTACTCAATCCTTCATAATTCTATTGTCTTTTTCGTTAGGATTCGAATCGACTCTATCCGTCTAGATTATTGAATCCCAATCGCAATCTCTCTCGTTTAATTTGTTTAATCTCGTGCAATTGAATTACTATTGTTGAATATTTGCTTGAATTTGGTGTTTAAACCCCAAGGGGGTGTGGATCTATCCATATCCACACTCCCGGGGTCGATTTGTCGTTATTTCTGTATTTCGTATCTAATCTAGTCAATTAATTAGATTTGTGCTGGTTGTTGTTGATTCTGGTGTTCATTGTGTAAGTTTCTGCAGATGGGCTCCGTATGTCACGCGACACATTGTTCCAAGGTGATCCTGTGTCACGCGACATATGTGGTCACCTGTATCACGTGTCATGCGACATATCGTGACCTATCTGCAGAAACCTTTTCTCTTGTAATTTGTTTTAGATTGTTGTAGCAGGGATGTGGCCTCCCTAAATAATGGGCTCACGAGTTGTAAATCTCGATTCATATTTAATAAAATGCATGATTACCACACTTGTTCATTGTCAACACTTGCACACACTTTTGGATTTGCTTGGTTGTTTAATTGAAAGACTCGTCTACGGACGAGGCGTGTTGGGTGAACTCTCGGTTCTTCCCAACACGTAACCTGACCTCCGAACCCACCCATGTTTTCTCTCTCTAAAAAAAGGTTTTCAATGTTTCCTCTAAAAACGGCGTGGCGACTCCTTATTTTACAATTTCGGCGAGCGCACATTCAGTGGCGACTCCGCTGGGGATAATTGACTTTGAAAACCTGTTTTTCAAATGTTAAGTGGGTCAAGCTTTCATTAAAATTAGACATCCAATACATCCATTTGTGTGTGCATCCTTGATAATCATTTGTGGTTCATGCATTTTGTTGAATATGGAGCTTGTGAGCTTTATGTATTGTGTGGTCACTGTGTTGTGCATTAGATTGTCTTGCTTTGTTCTCGCCATGGAGGGACAAAGGGCCGATTTGATGATTGGGTAGCAGGTCGGGTTCCCGCGACCACCCAGGTCATGCGACATCTTTGTCTTTTGATGTCATGTGTCACGCGACAATGAGTGGCCACCGAATGTATACTCGTAAGGTTTAGTTTGAGGGCGCCCTCGGATCAAATGTGGCTCAGTTGATTGTTGTTCCCTGTATCTCATGTGAGGGTGTGTGTGTGTTTTCTTTCTTTTTCAAAAAAAAAATAAATAAAAAAATAATAATAAAAAAATCTTGTTTTTTGTAAATAAAAGAATATAGTCATCCGCACACTACATCACTTAGACTTAGAACCCTCGGGTGCGATTGACGGCATCGCGGACGGTGATGTATGTCGCCTACGCTTGAGCGCCTGAAATCAAACCTAACCCCCTAGTGCGTTATAGGTGGCACCACACTTAAACCTTACCCACGGTTGGTTTTTGATACAATGTTTTCATTACAACAAAATGAATTGTTTTGAAACATATCGTAGGTCTTTATACCTTCCCCTAAAACCTCGCATCTTGTGGGCATGTTGCCAAGAGCAACATGATTTCACGTGAGGACATGTCACTCCCGTGGCGTGTTCTAAACGAGAGATCATGCCGCATTGTCAACATGCACCGACGAGAGGTCATGCCGGATTTTTCTTCGAAATTCTTCGAAAAGACCCGTTATGCTGCCCAAATTTCCCTAGAAATTTGGACAACCTCTCCGTTCCATAATGATGTTAGAATTTGGTTAGGTATCATTACCTATTGTATATTTCAAAACAAGGTATTTAGTGTAATTTGAACGTTGCGTCCCTAGGCTTCCCCGAGGTATAGTTAGCATGAATAAAGGCTTCCCCTTTTCCAACCGTACTTAGGATTTAAAACACTAATTTATACTTGAAGATAAATAAGATTGTTTGTGCGAGTCTGTCCCGTTCCTTTCCCTCTCCCATTCCTAAAAATTTCCCTTCAATACCTTATAAATCCATCTCTACCCCTGCAGCCTACGGCGAAGTTGGGTCTGTTCATCCGTCCCAGAGCTCGTTTTGGTTCGTGGTCCAAGCAGCTTTGGGCTGGTGTAGAATCGTAGATGGCCGGAACGGAGATGTATTTTTGCTCGGGCCCGCCGGGAGGCTCAGTGACAATGGGTCAGCCAAGTTTGAATGATATGACCACAGAGGAATTGAGGGTGACGTTGGAAGCTGCTCTAGCCCGAGAGCGTGAGGCCTGTCTATTGGCTCAGAATGCCAAGGCCCGTGAGGAAGAAGCTCATAACCGCTTTATGGAGGCAATGAGAGCCAAAGGGATTGCAAGATTGGCCGGGAGGATGGTTCTTATGAGGAGATCACGTAAGACGCCACAATGAGATTGATCTCGCTTCACCCGCCCAGCCTACTTAGCCCAGCATAATGCGATGCCTCCCCCAAGCAAGCTACGCCCGCGCCCCCAATCAAATGTCATCTCCGGGAATGTTTGTGAGTGACCAAGGAAGGTTCATTCCCCCATCTTCTCAAGGGTATAACCAAAGGTTATTCCGGGAAAGGTGCTAGCAAGAATGGCGGCCAAGCAAGAAATTTCTTCGATCTCACTGCCTCTCCAACTCCCAATGTCCTAGCATCACAATTTCGCATGGATCTCGCCAAGGTGTTATCCCCAACCCCACCCCGAGCATATCCCGACGCGAGTGGTCAAGCATCGGCCAGGGAATCAAATTTGTCAAGACAAGGTTTCAAGATACCAAATAGCTGCACTCCAAGGCAAGGTCCCCCACCCGCAGCTGTTCTCTCCTTACTCAAAGCATTTATATGGTTCCACTCCGTATTTCACCCCGTGCACGCACAGGATTCTCTACTCTTGGTCAATTCAAAGGTCGGGCCAACGCAGATAGTCCCCGTAACCCCTGTGCAATTTAACTATGATATGTATGGGAACAGATCCCTAGCTCGGCCGCTTGTTGGACAAGCAATATTGAATTCCCAAGATTTTTGGTCTCCCATCGCCAGCCTTTACCCATTGGATCTAATTCGATTTCCACCCGTCATCAACAATGGGCTCCAGCTATTCCCGCATTTCGTGTTCGACTCTAAGTACAAATTTGTTGAAGTAGATGCAGCAACAGATCGACAAATTGACCGTGGGTTCTAGTGGTCTTAAGGTTGTGGATCCCGCTCAAGTAACGCCTTTTCCGCACAAGTTTAAAATGCCCAAAATGATTTCGATGGTACCGCTTGCCCGAAAACTCATATAGATACTTACGTTATGACAATGGGAGCAATGGGCTGCACGCCCGAGTTTATGGCATCCCACTTCCATCTGACTTTGAAGGGATCAGCGCTCACATGGTTTCTGGCTTTGAAACAGGAGTGTCGCTCCACCTGGAGCCAGATAACAGAAACCTTTTTGGAGAAGTACAAAGGCAATTTGGAGTGGCGTACCACCCGGGATGATTTAGTGGGAACTATCCAGAAGGCTGATGAGTCAATTACAGAATTTTACAAACGGTGGAATACTAAGCTTAATGAGCTATCAGAGCCGATACCCCTCCAGGACCAAAAGGACATCTTCTTGTCATGTGCTAAGCCAGTGCTCAGGGAAGCCATCGGAAAAGGTTGGTACCCAGATCTGCGAGAGATGGTCGGAATGGGAGCTAGAAGTGAAAATAGATTGTTCAATCAAACCCCAAATGCAAATGCCAGTCTTTGGCAACAGGTCAGCGCCGGTATCAATGCTAGCATCCTCCACTCACCACTGCTAGCCACCGGCATTTGCATTTGGGGTTTGATTGAACAATCTATTTTCACTTCTAGCTCCCATTCCGACCATCTCTCGCAGATCTGGGTACCAACCTTTTCCGATGGCTTCCCTGAGCACTGGCTTAACACATGACAAGATGTCCTTTTGGTCCTAGAGGGGTATCGGCTCTGATAGCTCATTAAGCTTAGTATTCCACCGTTTGTAAAATTCTGTAATTGACTCATCAGCCTTCTGGATAGTTCCCACTAAATCATCCCGGGTGGTACGCCACTCCAAATTGCCTTTGTACTTCTCCAAAAAGGTTTCTGTTATCCTGGCCCTGTGGAGCGACACTCCCGTTTCAAAGCCGAAACCACGTGAGCGCTGGATCCCTTCAAAGTCGTGTGGAAGCTGGGATGCCATAAACTCTGGCACGTGTGCAGCCCATCGCTCCCATTGTCATAACGTAAGTATCTATATGAGTTTTCTAAAGGCAAGCCTACCATCGAAATCCATTTTGGGCATTTTAAACTTGTGCGGAAAAGGCGTTACTTGAGCGGATCCACAACCCTTAGACCACTAGAACCGACGGTCAATTTTGTCGATCTGTTGCTGCATCTACTTCAACAAGGCCAAGTTACTTCCGAGTCAAACCCGAAACTGGGAATAGCCGGAGCCATTGCTGATGACGGACTCGGGAAATCAGAATTAGATCCAATGGGTAAAGCCGCCGATGTGGAGACCAAAAGTAATCGGGAATTCCAATATTACTGTCCAACAAACTGACCGAGCTAGGGATCCTGTTCCCATACATATCATAACCGTTAAATTGCACACCGGGGTTCTGGGGACTATACTGCGTTGACTGACCTTTGAATTGACCAAGAGTAGAGAATCCTGTACGGATGCACGGGGCGAAATACGGAGTGGAACCATATAAATGCTGAGCAAGGAGAGAACACACTGCGGGCTGAGGGACACTGCCTTGGGTCTGAAACTGCTGGTATCTTGAAACACTGTCTTGACAAATTTGATTCCCTGAAAGCCGATACTGACCACTCTGAAAACTGTCGGGATATGCTCAGGACTGGGGTTGGGGATAACCTGCTTGAAACTGAGATCCATACTGAAATTGTGATGCTAGGACATTGGGAGTTGGAGAGGCCGTGAGATCGAAGAAATTTGCTGCTTGACCGCCATTCTTGCTAGCACCTTTCTGAATAACCTGGTTATACCCTTGAGAAGATGGGGGAATGAACCTTCCTTGGTCACTCACAAACATTCCCGGAGATGACATTTGATTGGGGCGCGGGGCGTAGCTTACTGGGGGAGGCATCGCATTGTAACTGGGCTAAGTAGGCTGGGCAGGTGAAGCAGATCCAATCTCATTGTGGATCAGCTCTTCTCGTGATCTCCTCATAAGAACCATCCTCCCGACGGCACCGCAATCCCTTTCGCTCTCATTGCCTCCATAAAGCGGTTATGAGCTTCTTCCTCACGGGCCTCGCATTCTCGAGCCAATAGACAGCCTCACGCCCTGCCAGAGCAGCCTTCCAACGTCACCCTCAATTCCTCTCGTGGTCATATCATTCAAACTTGGCCGACCCATTGTCACCGAGCCTCCAATGGATCGAGCAAAAATACATCTCCGTTCCCGGCCATCTCTGATTCTACACCAACTGAAACTGCTTGGACACGAACCAAACGAGCTCCTGGGACAGATGAACGGGCCCAACTCGCCGTAGCTGCAGGGGTAGAGATGGGTTTATAAGGTATTGAAGGGAAATTTTTAGGAACGGGAGAGGGAAAGGAACGGGACAGACTCGCACAAACAATCTTATTTATCTTCAAGTATAAATTAGTGTTTTAAATCCTTAGTACGGTTGGAAAAGGGGAAGCCTTTATTCATGCTAACTATACCTCGGGGAAGCCTAGGGACGCAACGTTCAAATTACACTAAATACCTTGTTTTGAAATATACAATAGGTAATGATACCTAACCAAATTCTAACATCATTATGGAACGGAGAGGTTGTCCAAATTTCTAGGGAAATTTGGGCAGCATAACGGGTCTTTTCGAAGAATTTCAAGAAAATCCGGCATGACCTCTCGTCGGTGCATGTTGACAATGCGGCATGATCTCTCGTTTAGAACACGCCACGGGAGTGACATGTCCTCACGTGAAATCATGTTGCTCTCGCAACATGCCCACAAGATGCGAGGTTTTAGGAAGGTATAAAGACCTACGATATGTTTCAAAACAATTCATTTTGTTGTAATGAAAACATTGTATCAAAACCAACCGTGGGTAAGGTTTAAGTGTGGTGCCACCTATAACGCACTAGTGTGGGTTAGGTTTGATTTCGTGCGCCAAGCGTAGGCGACATACATCACCGTCCGCGATGCCGTCAATCGCACCCGAGGGTTCTAAGTCTAAGTGATGTAGTGTGCGGATGACTATATTCTTTTATTTACAAAAAACAAGATTTTTTTATTATTATTTTTTTATTTATTTTTTTTTTGAAAAAGAAAGAAAACACACACACACCCTCACATGAGATACAGGGAACAACAATCAACTGAGCCACATTTGATCCAAGGGACTGCCCTCAAACTAAACCTTCTGAGTATCTGTTCAGTGGCCACTCATTGTCGCATGACACAGGACATTAAAAGACAAAGATGTCGCATGACCTGGGTGGTCACTGAACCAGCACACTGCAATCATCAAATCAGCCCCTGTCCCTCCATGGCGAGAACAAAGCAAGACAATCTAATGCACAACACAGTGACCACACAATACATAAAGCTCACAAGCTCCATATTCAACAAAATGCATGAACCACAAATGATTATCAAGGATGCACACAAAAATGGATGTATTGGATGTCTAATTTTAATGAAAGCTTGACCCACTTAACATTTGAAAAACAGGTTTTCAAAGTCAATTATCCCCAGCGGAGTCGCCACTGAATGTGCGCTCGCCGAAATTGTAAAATAAGGAGTCGCCACGCCGTTTTTAGAGGAAACATTGAAAACCTTTTTTTAGAGAGAGAAAACATGGGTTCGGAGGTCAGGTTACGTGTTGAGAAGAACCGAGAGTTCACCCAACACGCCTCGTCCGTAGACGAGTCTTTCAATTAAACATCCAAGCAAATCCAAAAGTGTGTGCAAGTGTTGACAATGAACAAGTGTGGTAATCATGCATTTTATTAAATATGAATCGAGATTTACAACTCGTGAGCCCATTATTTAGGGAGGCCACATCCCTGCTACAACAATCTAAAACAAATTACAAGAGAAAAGGTTTCTGCAGATAGGTCACGATATGTCGCATGACACGTGATACAGGTGACCACATATGTCGCGTGACACAGGATCACCTTGGAACAATGTGTCGCGTGACATACGGAGCCCATCCTCGTAAAACTTACACAATGAACACCGTAATCAACAACAACCAACACGTATCTAATTAATTGACTAGATTAGATACGAAATACGTAAATAACGACAAATCGACTCCCGGGAGTGTGGATATGGATAGATCCACACCCTCGGGGTTTAAACACCAAATTCAAGCAAATATTCAACAATAGTAATTCAATTACACGTATTAAACAAATTAAACAGAGAGATTATGATTGGGATTCAATAATCTAGACAGATAGAGTCTGACATCGAATCCTAACATGTAAGTACACAATAGAATTATGAAGGATTGAGTAGAAGGAAGAGAGAAGAGGGAGTTTGAGATTCGTTACCCTCGATGCTTCCACGAATCCTCGTATCAAGTTAGATACAAGACCCTTCAATTCACCGCTTCGGTCTTGGGGTCCCGATGGAATTGGTGCAAAGGATCCAAGTGGCTTGGCTTTGAGAAAAGGGGTTTAGATTGGAGGGAATTGGGTAGGTTGAAGGTAGGAGAGAGAGAGAGAGAGTTGTGTTTGGGGGCTTTGTTACGATGCAATTTCTGCAGAGTAACAATAGGCTGAAGTTGGGATCCATTTCTGAGAGGGGGAGGATCTTATTTATAGGCTGCAGTTAGTGGTCACCTTGTGTCGCACGACTATACGCAACCACTTTCCATGCCTCGACTTGTCGCGTGACACAAGGTGGTCTCAACCGTTTTTGGCGCCAAAACCAGTTTCTGGAACATTCAGGCCTAAATACCCAAAATGTCCAAAAATGTTTATTCCCAACAAGTCCCTTTGCATGAGTAAGGTACCAAAAGGTACTTCCTTCGCGGGAAACCTATGAAATGTTTCCGGAAGTCTCGGGATAGGCCGGGAATTTACCAAAATGCCCCTTAATGCAATTTTATTACATTAAAATGCATCTAAAAGGTTGCGAATTGGATTGGCGTACTTACAATAGCTTACACAGACAACAAAGTTAGCACATTTTATCAACGAATATCTATCATGCCTAGTTCTCCTCTAATGAATTCAAACCTTTTAATGTCTAAGGGTTTTGTTAAAATATCAGCTAACTGATAATCAGTATGAACTTTCAAGAGAACAATATTACCCTTTTCAACATGATCCTTGAGGAAGTGGTATTTGATATCTATGTGCTTTCACTTGGAATGCATCACATGATTATTGGAGATCGAGATGGTCAAGTGTTGTCACCGTAGATGAGACACACTTCGAGAATTTCATAGTCCACTAGTTGTCGCTTCATCCATAGGATTTGTGAGTAGCAACTTCCAAAGAGCCTATGTATTCAAATTTCGATTGTAGAAGTGGAAATTGAAGCTTGCTTGCACGACCAGGAAACCAGTCGGTTACCTAGAAATTGACAAGTTCTACTAGTACTTTTCTTTTTGACCCTACAAGCTGCAAAATCAGCATCTGAATAGCCAATTAGTGTAAAGGATGAATCTTTTGGGTACCATAAACCTAAGTTAACAGTTCCCACAAGATATCTAATTATTCTCTTAACAACTTGAAGGTGAGATTCTCTAGGATCGGCTTGAAATCTAGCACATAAACATACAATAAACATGATATCTGGACTACTAGCAGTTAAGTAAAGTAGATATCCTATCATACCTCGGTAGAGTGTCATATATAATTTCTTACCGGACTCATCTTATTCAAGATGTACATTAATGGCCATTGGAGTGCTTTGAGGATGAGCAGAATCAAGACCAAATTTCTTGATAAGATCATTGGTGCATTTGACTTGATTGATGAAGATTCCTTCTTGAGTTTGTTTGACTTGAAGTCCAAGAAAGAAGGTTAGCTCTCCCATCATGCTCATCTCGAACTTGCTTTGCATAAGTTTCTCAAATCTCTTGCATATTTTTTTGTTAGTAGATCCAAATATAATATCAACAACATATATTTGAACTAATAATGAATGACCATTATGCTTAGCAATAAATAAGGTGGTATCGATTTTACCTCTTTCGAACTTCTCACTAAGTAGGAATTTGGATAGAGTTTCATACCATGCTCTTGGTGCTTGCTTGAGGCCATACAAAGCTTTGTTTAACCGATAGACATGATTAGGCTTCTTGGAGTCTTCAAATCCTGGAGGTTGATCTACATAAATAAGCTATTGAAGTTCTCCATTAAGAAAGACACTTTTCACGTCCATTTGGTACAACTTAAATTCCTTGTAGGCTGCATAGGCAAGAAATAACCTAATTCTTATCTAGCTATGGGGGCAAAAGTCTCATCATAATCTATTCCTTCTTTTTGTCTGTACCCTTTTGCCACGAGTCTTGCCTTGTTCCTTGTTATCTTTCCAGACTCATCCAATTTATTTCTAAAAACCCATTTCGTTCCAACCACTTTATGATCACAAGGATAAGACACTAATTCCCATACTTTGCATCTATTAAACTGGTTGAGCTCTTCTTGCATAACTTCTACCCAGTTGGGGTCATTTAGTGCTTCTTCAGTCTTTTTTGGTTTTATATTTGAGGCCATAGCAGAGGAGAATAGACCATGTTGTTCTTCCATGTTCCTCAACTGGCCTCTAGTCATTCTTGGACCAAAGACATCACCAATCACATTTTCTATTGGGTGATATCTAATTGGTCTCACTTCCCTAGGAAGGTCTTGCCTGAACGATTCTTGTCTTAGAGTTTCTAAGGGAGGAGCAGAACCGATTGAGGGAGGTGTGACCGGTTGGGGAATCGGTTAGGGAGAGGTGAGGCTGACTGATGATCAGTTTGTGGTGAAGGAAATGGTATAAGAATGTTTGAATCTGGTTCAGATTCAGGTGGTGTAAAAGGAACATTTGTAGAGGGGTTAGTGTTGGTGTAATGCCCTAGGCTATAGTTATGTTTAACTTGAACCGTTATGTATCATCTTTATCATTCATTATATAGAGAAAGTTTATTTGGTGCATTATATGTTTGCATGTTTATTGTATTGAACTGCATCCCTAGTTGCTGTGAACAACTAGTATAAGTTGGTAATGGATAATCATGGAGATGATTATATGCATGGATATGCACATTACACTTATGGATACTTGCTAGAGAACAAGTATTGGACTTGGCCTACTTATGAGATTTATGACATGGTCTGTTGTCTTGATTAAATCTCATGATAGTCGTGTCATTGGAATCCTTCGTACCTGAGATTATCATCGTCTTCCACATGATGAACGTTGTGTATAATATAGTCTAACACTATCTTTAATCGGATAGCAATAAGGGCTATGTTAGCACGATCGAATTCTTGTAGGGAAGAATGATAAGTCAAGACGGGATTTGTCCCTCTCTGTTTGAGAGAGATGTTTGCTTGGGCCCCTCGATGAATGATGTTGATGAAATGTGTGGTCACACTCAATTGATTTGATAGAGATCAAATGCATTTTGATTATCAACATATTCGGAATCGAGAAAGCATTGAATGATATGAGTTGACGTAGACCATGACTCATGTTCAATTGGACATCGTGGATAAAGGGATTGGACATTTGATCTATCAAGGAATCAAGCTTTGATGTTATATTTAATTGGGTGGACATAATGATTTGCTAGAAGTCACTTATGTCTTGTGAGGTTGATGTTTCAAATGACTACCAATATAAAATATAATTCTTAAAGGGTCACACACAAAAGAACGGATTGAAAATGGCTAAAAGGGTGAAATCTGGGCTCAGGGGACGACTCGTCCCGTTTTGGCCCAAGTCGTGCCTTGTGAAGGGACGACTGTATCAGAGGCCGTGCAATAGGGGACGAATCGTCCCCTCAGGGACGACTCGTGCTCACGACTCGTGCCTCTGGGGACGAGTCGTGCTGGCGGCGCTGGAAACCCGTTTTTGCAAGGAAAAAGGACTCTTTTCCCTAAGTGTTAGGGATTTATAACAAGTATAAATAGAACCCTTTTGTCCCAGCAAAAAGTGATGAAAATTAGCGTTTTAGAAACACTAATTAGGTGATTTTGATTACGAAGCAAAGATCAAATCACATAGATTCATTCTACCAAACAACCATTGATTATTGAAAAGTGTTTCAATAATCGGGGATTATCTAGCAATCAAACAAGAAGTGTTCTTGGTCCGTTCGCATGTGAATTACCGATAGAGGGTGATTACTTTATCACCAAAAGCTTGAAGTCTTCGATCGTTGATTCATCACAAGGTGAAGAATAAGGAGAAGATCAAAAACCTTCATCAACGGTTTTTAGAGATTCGTTTGAGATTCGCTTTTGAAGATCCGTTTTTCGAACAAACAAATCGCATTCAAGGTATGTAAATCTATTTCATATGTTTCTAATCTCTTCATGCTAGACGGATCGTAGGGCTAGGTTTTGTTATTTTTCAAAGTTCTTCCGCTGCGTTTGTAACTCTAAAACCCAACAGTGGTATCAGAGCCCTGTCTTGCCTTGATTAGGATTGAGATCTGCATGTTAGATTTAATTTGATTAATTGCTATCCATGCTATATGAAATAGATCTAGATTTTATGTGTTTTGTTTTATGAAAACAAGTATATGAGATATGCCATGATTATGATTTATGATGGATTAATATGATTAGTTTATCACATAGGTTGATGATTTGTTTAATATGATTAAATTAAATTGGTAAATTCTCAAAATTGAATCAAAGTATTTGTATGAAATTTTGTGAAACCCTATGTTCATGATTATGTACACATAAGATTTATGTTACAACCATGCGATGTTTGTTGTTATGTGTAAAACCTTCTAAATATTTAAGTCTTATGCCATTCCTTGATTAGAACACTTGTGAAATTTTAGGGTATTTGATGTAGTTTCGACTCAGTTGGGTGCATCTTATATCTTAATTTGTGATCAAGATGAGATAATGGTTGATGTAGTTTTGACTCAGTTAGGTGCATCGTTCCATGTCTCATGCGTTTGAAAAAGGTTTTGACTTAATTGGTGCTTTCAAATGAGATTTGACCCAAGGCATAGATGAGATTTAAAATATGTTTTTGACATATGATGTCTAAGGAAATCTCATAAAAGATCTAAGAGTCATATATGATATGATTGATGTTTCTACCTAAATAGCTTGATTTCGGGCATTGACTCAGTTAAACCAAAATCAAGTGAAATATGGATCTTATCCTACTTTGATTATATGATACATACTTGTATTTGAAGGTGTATAATTTAGTGGGAGTATTTATGAAATACATTATTTGCTCTTAGATGATAAATGAGTTGATATTGATATATGCTTATATTGTTTGCATATTTTATTGTAGAATGGCTAATCACAATAATCAATCCTTATCACTGCGATCAGTCCTTGAGAAGGACAAGCTTGAAGAGAGCGGTACAAACTATTCTGATTGGATCAGAAGCCTAAGAATTTTTCTAAGGCAAGAGAAGAAACTGTACGTTCTCGATGAACCCCTTCCACCTCAACCTGCTGAAATGCTTCTAGGGCAGATAGGGATGCACATAAGAAACATACTGATGATTCTACAGACATTGCATGCCTTATGCTTGCCACCATGTCTAAGGCTCTTCAGAAGGACCTTGAGCACATGGAGATAACATTTGATCTTGCTGAGCACTTAAAGGAAATATTCCAAGTGCAAGCAAGAAATGAGCGGTTTGATGTGGTAAAGGCCCTAACTGCATGCAAGATGCAAGAGGGGCAATCGGTTGGTGCTCATGTCCTTAAGATGAAGGGTCACATTCAGCGTCTTGAAAGGCTTGGTAATCCGATGAGTTTGGAACTCGCCACGGATTTGATATTAAATTCATTGCCTGAAAGTTATGGTCATTTCATTATGCACTATCACATGACTGGCATGGATAAGAATCTCTCGAAATTGCATGCGATGCTTAAGACCGCAGAGAAGAATATCAAGAAGCCCCGAACCGATACTGTGTTAATGGTTAACAAGGCAAAGGGTTCATGCAAGATGGCAAAGGTAAAGCAAGTGTTGCTAAACCTAAGGCAAAGGTTGTCGTTTCCAGAGAGGCTCCCAAGGCATCTCAAAAGAATGCGGTTTGCTACCATTGTCAAGAAGTTGGTCATTGTAAGCGTAACTGCAAGGCTTACAAGGAAGGCCTAAAGGCGAAGAAGGGCAATCCGATTGCTTCTGATTCAGGTATCTATATGATATATATTTTCCTTTCTATTTCTAGTTCATGGGTATTAGATACCGGATGTGGATCTCACATTTGTTTAACTGTGCAGGGACTAAGGAATAGGAAACTACTCAAACAAGGTGAAGTTGACCTACGTCTCGGAAATGGAGCAAGAGTTGCTGCATTAGCCATAGGGACATATGATGTAACTTTACCTAGTGACTTAGTACTTGTTTTGAACAATTGTTACTATGTTCCGGACTTGAGTAGGAATATTATTTCGGTTTTTTATTTGGATAATGAGGGGTATAATTTTCTTATTGCGAATAAGAAATTTTATATTTATTTAAATGATATGCTTTATGGTATTGGAAATTCATTTAATGGCCTTTATGTTCTTGATGTTGATGAGAAACAAAATAATGTTGAAAATGTTTATTATGTGGATAAGAAGTCTAAATCGAATGACGTGAACAACACGTTCATGTGGCATTGCCGGATTGGTCATATAAACGAGAAACGCATCTCCAAACTCCATAAGGATGGTATGTTGGACTCACATGATTATGAATCATATGAGATATGCGAATCTTGTTTATTGGGCCAAATGACCAAACCACCCTACACTAAGAGTAGTGAAAGGGCTAGTGACTTATTGGGCCTAATACATACTGATGTATGTGGACCAATGAGCAGCATTTCTAGGGGAGGATTTCGATATTTCATTACGTTCACCGATGACTTATCTAGATATGGCTATGTCTATCTGATGAAGTCGAAAAGTGAATCGTTTGAGATGTTTAGAACATTTCAAAATGAAGTACAAAATCAACTTGGCAAAACTATTAAAGCAGTTCGATCCGATCGTGGTGGAGAATATTTGAGCCAAGAGTTTGACAATCATCTCAAAAACTGTGGAATTGTTTCAGAGTTGACTCCACCCGGAACACCACAATGGAATGGTGTGTCTGAGAGGAGGAATAGAACCCTATTAGATATGGTTCGTTTGATGATGAATCAAGTTGACCTTCCTATATCCTTTTGGGGACATGCATTAGAGACTGCTGCATTCACACTGAACAGAGTCTCTACTAAATCGGCTTCTAAGACCCCACATGAGATGTGGCATGGAAGAAAACCTAGTTTGTCTTTCATGAAGATTTGGGGTTGCGAAGCTTATGTGAAGAGACTTGTCTCTGATAAGTTAGCACATAAATCTGACAAGGTTATTTTCGTTGGTTACCCTAAGGAAACCAAGGGGTATTAATTTTACAACCACGTTGAGAACAAAGTGTTTGTTGCTCAATATGGTACTTTTCTTGAGAAACAGTTTCTCAATAAAGGAACTAGTGGGAGTAAAGTTGATCTTGAAGAAATTCAAGAACCCGAAAATAACATGGAACCGATAGTAGAGACTGAACCAAATCTACAAGGAGTTGTGGAACCGGTTCAAGATCCACAAGTCCATCATAGATCAGATAGGTTACGATCCGCACCCGAGAGATATGGGTTTCTCATGTCGGAAAGTAATGAAGTGGAAGTCATTGAGAATGATGAACCTACTTCCTATCAAGAGGCGATGTCCACTCCCAATTCGGATAAATGGTTGGAAGCCATGGAATCCGAATTGCAATCCATGTCGGATAATCAAGTTTGGAACTTGATTGAGCCACCCGAAGGTGTAAAAACCATAGGGTGCAAGTGGGTCTTCAAGAAGAAGACTGACATGGATGGGAAGGTGCATACTTACAAGGTTAGGCTTGTAGCAAAAGGATATAGGCAAATTCATGGTGTTGACTATGATGAAACCTTCTCGCCTGTTGCCATGCTTAAGTCTGTTAGGATTTTGATTGCCATAGCTGCGTATTATGACTATGAGATATGGCAAATCGATGTCAAAATCGCTTTCCTTAATGGAAAACTGCTTGAGGATGTGTATATGACACAACCCAAAGGTTTTGTCGATCCAAGAAATTCTAACAAGGTGTGCAAGTTGCAGAGATCCATATATGGATTGAAGCAAGCTTTTAGGAGTTGGAATCTTCGATTTGACAAGAAAATCAAAGAGTTTGGTTTTGTCAAGAATGAAGATGAACCTTGTGTATACATGAAATTCAGTGGGAGCGTAGTACTATTTCTCTTATTGTATGTCGATGATATCTTACTCATTAGAAACGATATTCCCCGCGTCTTCCACTCCGTCAAGTCTTGGTTAGGGAAATGTTTCTCAATGAAAGATATGGGCGAAGCTGCTTACATCCTTGGTATCAAGATCTATAGAGATAGATCTAAGAGGATAATTGGTTTGAGTCAAAGTACCTACATTGACAAGGTTCTTAGAAGACTCAAGATGGAAAATTCTAAGAGAGGCAACTTGCCAATGGGTCATGGTGTTACTCTTAGTAAGACTCAGTGTCCTAAGACAACTAATGAACGAAAGAGGATGAATGATATTCCATACGCTTCGGCTATTAGTTCTATCATGTACGCTATGATTTATACTAGACCCGACGTCTCGTATGCTTTGAGCATGACAAGTCGTTACCAATCTGATTCGGGTGAGAACCATTGGATGGCAGTCAAGACAATTCTTAAGTACTTAAGAAGGACTAAGAATGCGTTCTTGGTATTTGGAGGGATGGAAGAAGATCTTGTTGTAAGAGGTTACACAAATGCTAGCTTCCAAACTGACAAGGATGATTTTCGATCTCAGTCGAGATTTGTGTTTATGCTTAACGCAGGTGCGATATGTTGTAAGAGTTCCAAGCAGAGTACCATTGCCGATTCTACTACTGAGGCCGAATATATAGAGGCATCCGATGCAGTTAAGGAGGCAGTTTGGATCAAGAAGTTCATTAGTGATTTGGAAGTTGTTCCAAGTATCACTAATCCGGTGGAACTTTATTGTGACAATAATGGTGCCATTGCGCAAGCAAAGGAACCAAGGTCACATCAGCGATCCAAACATATACTTAGACGTTTCCATCTCATTCGAGAGTTCATTGATCGGGGAGATGTTAAGATATGCAAAGTATCAACCGATGATAACATTGGGGATCCTCTTACAAAGCCCCTCGCACAATCTAAGCATGATGGTCATGTTAGGTCCATGGGTATTCGATACATAGATGGAGCCTAGTGCAAGTGGGAGATTGTTGGTGTAATGCCCTAGGCTATAGTTATGTATAACTTGAACCGTTATGTATCATCTTTATCATTCATTATAGAGAAAGTTTATTTGGTGCATTATATGTTTGCATGTTTATTATATTGAACTGCTTCCCTAGTTGTTGTGACAACTAGTATAAGTTGGTAATGGATAATCATGGAGATGATTATATGCATGGAGATGCACATTACACTTATGGATACTTGCTAGAGAACAAGTATTGGACTTGACCTACTTATGAGATTTATGACATGGTCTGTTGTCATGATTAAATCTCACGATAGTCGTGTCATTGGAATCCTTCGTACCTGAGATTATCATCGTCTTCCACCTGATGAACGTTGTGTTTAATATAGTCTAACACTATCTTTAATTGGATAACAATAAGGGCTATGTTAGCATGATCGAATTCCTGTAGGGAAGAATGATAAGTCAAGAGGGGATTTGTCCCTCTCTGTTTGAGAGAGATGTTTGCTTGGGCCCCTCGATGAATGATGTTGATGAAATGTGTGGCCACACTCAATTGATTTGATAGACACTACAAAAAAAGTCATTATTAGGGACTGGATTTTTTGGGACGGGAGAATTCTCTAGTCCCTATTACTCACTTAATAAGTCAGCTCCCACAATGAAATTTTATAGGACGGCAAATTGGGTCTCTATTTATTTGTCATCTAATAAATGAAATAAAAAAAAAAAAACCCCAAAACCCTCCCTGCTCATACGCCCCCTATACCTCTCCCGCACCTTCCCTCTACACCCCTCTAATCGTTTTCAACCGCCGCACATCCGCCGCAAATTGGTTCCGTTCGATTGCCTGCCTTTAAACCAACCGACTTCCTTTCGATTTCATCGCAATCGTTGTTGGTTCCTTCGATTTCGCCGTTCTTCTCTGCAATCACGCGTCCTTTCGATTTCATCCCCGTTCTCTGCGATCGTTGTTGGTTCCGTTCGATTTCATCCGCCGTTCTCTGCAATCGTCAAGGTATTTTCTCTCTCTACTTATTTGTAATGAATTTTTTTGTTAATAGCGGTCCTATTTTTTTGTTTTTTTTTAATTTGTTTTGTAAATGTCCTGCCAAATAATCAACTTATAGCTAAAATCTTGCCCCTGTTTTTGTTTTTCGTAGCCTCGGCCCAATCTTGGCAACAATTGCGCTCAGTGGGTATCGTAACATCTAGGGCTTGTACTTTTCTCTCGGTGGGTCTTTAATTCTTTCTTGATTTTCATTTTCTCTATTATTATTTTTTTCAATTTATCCTTTGTTTGGATGATATCATGCAATGCATTAGCCAAATAGGGAGGCATTCCATGCCCATAATCTGTGTCATCGAATATAAGAACTTGATACGATCCTATAAAATACATTGGGCCCTAATAATAAGAAACCAGGCCCAATAGCTAATTAAGGTCCAGGCCCACTGGGCTTGGGCTCCCAAGGAAATTTGCCCTAGCAAATGACATAAAAGGAATAGGCTCCTCGAGCTATTTAAATAGGCCCCTACGAGAAGGGACGCGGGGATACAGATTGGGGCAATGGGGCCATGCGAAAGACATGGCCGAGCTCATGCTCACCCGATGAGCGAGAGGAGTACGTTGCTCGCAGTTACCTAGGTTGTGGCGACATGATAGCCGATGTCGCTCAATCGTTGTCGCGCAGAGCGACATGGAACTTAGGGCGTTACTGTGATGTTACGTTGATTGTCGCCACGCCCTAACCCTAAATACTTGTGATGGATGATTGATGTGACAAGGTGAATAGTGAAATCCCACTAAGTCGAGGTTGGTTGAGAGACCTCCTTTGGATGATTGACAGTGTCCTCTACGTGCAAGGCACATGGGGGCTTAGGAGTATATAAAGGGTGAATAGTGCTCATCGCATGGTAAGATCTCTCTCTACCTTCTCTCTCTAAACCTCCATTGTTATACTCTCTTCCTTGTCCATCTAACCTCATTCTCACGTCGGAGGGGGTACGCCGGAGACACCCCCGACCTAGTTTACGTGTGTTTCTTGTGTGTAGACGAGCTGTCAAGGAGGAAGCTGCCGAAGTATCCATTGCCACTTCAGTCCCTGTGCAACCAAGTTTTCCCATGGTAGCATCAGTTGGTTCCGTTGCCGGGACCTGAAATCTTCCTTCTTGTGTGATGATTCAAAGGTTTGTGGATGGTTGGAAGAGCACCGGTATTTTCAGTTGTTGAGGTTGATGTTTTAGGGTTTGAATCCATTGGTATTGGTACAAAAAGTGTGTTTCAGGTTTGTCACTTTGGCAAAAGGTTATTGGGTAGTGGTTTATGATCATTGTTAAGCCCAGAAAGTGCCCGTAATGGTTCAAGATAAGAACGCCTGCACGAAGGATACCCGCAACTGGAGTCGGGAGACGCCTAATCGCAAGGATACTCGCGGGGCGAGATCAAGAACTGCCCGGGAAGGCGAGGTCCATACTACAGAGACCGATTCGGCAATCAGGAGCACCAGGAGGCGAGAAGAAAGAGAAAGAGAAGCGAGAAACAAAGAAATGGCCGTAGATCAGATCCTGCTCCGTCTAAAACCCAGAGTGCTAGTGGCCGAAGCCGAGAAGTTAAGGAAGGAGAACGCCTATATGATGAAGGTTCTCGCGAACAATGAGAGGTTAAAAAAGATGGGCCAAGCACCTACGGTGATCCCGCCCGAGTTGTCGATCGAAGTGGAAGGGCGTGATGTAGGAGGACCGAGTGCCGCCGAATGCTTCTAGGCGAGACGAAGGGCGAGCAGGGACATGTCGCCGCACGAGAACGAGGAAAGAGGTCGTAGGCGTCGAAATGATGAAAGGGCGAGATCTGAAAGGGTCAAAAGGAGGCGCGCAGATCGCCTTGAAGAAGGAAGGATTTATCACAAGTCAGGAAATTCGCGAGATGACTCTTATTATTTTGGGTATGAAAGTGATGAGGGATCCACAACGGACAGAGACTATGCGCCAAGTCGCTCGAGATATTCCGATGACGAAACGTATGTGAGAGAAAGATCGCATCGGTCCAGGTTTTCTGACAGAGCTCGTCGGGATGAGTTGTCACTGCGGGATAGAGACCGTAGGCGGCGAGAAAGGAGTGATAAGGAAAGGGAAGAGAAAGCTGCAGAAGCCGAAAAGATTGCAGAGGCTGTCAGAGTGGCCGAAGCTTTAAAAGCCGTGGAGGCGGCCAAAGCCGCAGAATTGGAAAAGGCGAAGAAAAGTGAAGATGATAAGTGGAGATCCGAAATGGCAGAGATGGCAAAGAAGATTAAAGAGTTAGAAGCGGGAACCAAGCCCCAGGAAATGAAAGGTTCTTATTTGGCCCCATTTGCGAAGAACATCCAAATTGCCGCCCCGACCCTCGCGCATGCCGAATCTACCAAATTATTCAGTGGAACACTAGAGCTAACACTCATGTTGGAGGGTTTGAGGTAACGCTTGTCGCTATCGACCGATAATGAAGCCGTGATATGCAAGGCGTTTGCGAGCACTCGCCGATCATGCATTGGAGTGGTTCTTGGCGCAACCGGCGGAGCCGTTTCTGGGTATCGTGACCTCAAAAATAAGTTTTCGCGAGATTCAGCTGGGTCAGAGCGCAAATTTCGCTCAAAAAAACCGAGCCGTGCGCTGAAGCGTAATGAATGAGAGAGTATCTCGGCTTACCGATAGGTTTACGGGAGTGGTGAATCGAATTGCCGATGTCACCAAAGCGAGATCATTATGTTATTCAACTTGGGTTGTTGCCTCGGGTTTTTCAAGGCGGAATTCTGTATGCGGCTACCCAAGACTACTGGCGAGCTATATGAAAGGGTTAGAGCCTATTGCAGTGGTACAAAGGAGGAGGTAGTCAAGGTCTCCCCACCAGCAGCAGGTCCCAGCAGGAAAAGTGTTAAAGAAAGAATAGAGGTGGTGAAAGAGGAAAACAAGGGCGAGTTAGGAGGTCGCAAATGAAATCGTTCGTGGGCAAGGAGCGGCCGCGGTAGGGGCCGCAGTCGTGGAAAGATGATCAAGTTCGCAAGTTGAATACTTCTTGAGCCGATCTTTCGGAAAGAGGAATTCCTGAGCCTTATCCCATCCGAGAAGGATCTTATACCGCCAGGATCCGAATAAGTATTGCGATTTTCATAAGGACAAGGGGCATAGTACGGAGGATTGTTACAATTTGAGGAGGATGGTACAAGGGAGGATTGATAATGGCGACTTCAAGCAGTATCTTGAGGGAGATAAGAGGCGAGATGAAGGCGGGAAGAGCCAGGAGAAAGTACGGGATAGAAATATCGTTGATGTGATTCAGATCCACCGCCTAGTATCGCTCGCCTTGATAATCAAATTATGATGTTGTCGCACGCTTTGACATTCCTCCGTTTGTCGCCAGCCGAGGACAGGTGATTAGTTTCTCAAGAGGCGAGCTAGTCGCTACGAAAGGTCATGGGAACCAACCGGTGGTCATCACCATTTGTCCGGGAAACAAAGGTGGTACAAACACGCGTGATGGTCGATCTCAGAGCGAGTAGGAATGTCTTGTATTATGAGGCTTTTCAAGGATGAATTACACCGATGCAAATTTGGTACCATATAAGGGATATCTCAAGGATTTACAAATCATTCGCTAAGGTTAAAGGAACAATTATGTTGGAAGTGGAGGTCGGAGATGGTGATCTGGTGAGAAGCGAGCAGGTGGAATTTATGGTGATTGATTTGGTTTCCGCATATAATGCCATAGTTGGAATCCCATTTTTGCTGAGTTTTGAGATGGTGGTATCGATCCCGCACCAAAGCGTAAAGTTTCCAACCGCTAAAGGTATAGGATGTTTGAAGAGTGAAGCGATCACTGTGGCGAGAAAGAAAAAGGAAATGATGAAGGCCAAGGGGGCTTCTACTAGCTCGATGACGACAAAGTCTCATTCTAGCCAGTTGAGGATCAACGTGATAGAATTCGTGGAGCCTGAAGATTGGGTGGAAACTGAAAGTATGAGGGATGGAACGGCTTTGATTGTCGCAGGAACAAATGAGGAGGCCAAGCGGAATGAAATGGTCATGTGGCGACCTAGCTGTGCAAGCGCGGAGAAACATGTCGCAGGGGAGATGGATCTCGGAAGTGATGTCGCGAAGATGAGACCGGACATGAATTACCCTAGTGCGGTTCGATTTGTTCAGATGGAGGAGCCCAGGATTGAGGAAATAATGGTGGAAGATTCTGCATCGAGTCCGATGAGGATTGTGAAATGGTGGAAGTCGAGGATGAACAGGGCAACCTACCTAAGCAACTCGGTTGATAATCCTGCGAAGGTGATTCCCGCCAATGCCCCGATTAGTAGAAAGCGGAAAAGAATAGAAGTTGAAACTTTAGAGACGCGAGATGAGCCCGAGATTCAGGCTGGCGAAGAGCTTGAAGAGGTAGAGATTAATCGGTATTTCTGAGCAAATGGGTTAAAATCGGGAAGCAACTATTCGGTGGACGAGCGAGAAAGACCGGTGGAATTCCTTAAGGATAATGTGGATGTGTTCGCTTGGCGACCGCAGGATATGAGGGGATTGACGAGAACGTTGCTCGCACCGCTTGAATGCCGATCCCAATGTCGAGCCTTTAAGCAAAGGGTTAGGCACTTGTCGCCAGCAGAAGGAGAGCGCAGCTTGTCAAGAGGTTGATAAATTGTTGAAGGCGGGAATCATAGAAGAGATTCAAGATCCCGTTTGGTTGGCATGTCCTCGTTATGGTCCTAAAGTCGAACAAGAAATGGCGAATGTGCATTGATTTTACCGACCTAAACACCGTCGCCCTAAGGATCAAGCTACCCACGCCTAAGATTGACAAGTCCGGTTGATTCGATTGTCGGGCACATGGTTTTCGCTTTATTGATGCTTACTCAGTGGTACCATCAAATCAAAATGTGCGAGAATGACAAGGCGAAGACAAATTTTTCGAACCCCCAAAGGTAATTTTTGCTATAAGATGATGCCTTTTGGCTTGAAGAATGCCTGGCGACTTATCAGCGAATGGTAAATGAAGTCTTCAAGTCGCAGATTGGGCGAAACTTGGAGGCTTATATTGATGATATGGTGATAAAGACAAAGGAGTATGATCATGTGTTAGATCTCGCTGAGACGTTTGAGAATATAAGGAGGAACTCAATGAAATTGAACCCGAGTAAATGCACATCATTCGTGTCACAAATGTGGAAAGTTTTTGGGTTTCCTGGTGAACAGACGCGGGATAGAGGCTAATCCCGAAAATATTCAAGCTTTAGTGGATATGTCGCCGCCTAAGTCAATTCGAGAAATCCAGAGGTTGAATGGAAGGATTATCGCTTTGGGGAGGTTCATTTCCAAGTTGGCAGAAAGGTGTTTACCGTTCTTTAAGGTTCCTCGGAAGGGGGTAAAGAGTTTTGTTTGGAATGAAGAGCGTGATGTCGCTGATCAAATGAAGACCTATCTCGGGGCAAGCCTCCCATTTTGTGTAGCCCCGTTGAAGGGGAGGAGTCGTTTGTATACTTACCGCTTCGTACTCGGCCGTAACCGCCGTTTTGGCGCGCGAGGATAAGGGGGTCAAAGGCCGATTTATTATGTGTCAAAGGCATTGAGCGAGGTAGAGTCAAGGTACTTTAATGCCGAGAAGCTGGCCTATGCTTTAGTGGTGGCCGCAAGGAAATTGAGAGCTTATTTTGTCGCACACACCATTGTCGTATTGAGTGACGCTCCTCTTAGGAAGATTTTGCAGCGGCCAGATGCCGCGGGAAGATTGTTGAAATGGTCTATTGAGTTAACTGAGTTTGATATCAGATACGAATCTCGCCGCGCAATCAAAGCGCAGGCTTTGGCAGATTTCATCATGGAGACATCCTTCATTGGGTCGCGAGACGAGACCAGCGGGAATAAGGAGAAGGAGAAAGGGGAGAGTCAGGGTGAGCCTAGTTCGATGGTAGAAAGGGTGAGACCGCCTGATTGTTGGGTTTTATATGTGGACGACTCATCTTCAAAAGAGAGGGGCGGCGCGGGAATCACCCTAGCCTCGCCTGATGAGGAGATCAAGTACGAGAAAGCGTTGAGGTTTAAATTCAGTGTCTCAAATAATCAAGCTGAGTACGAAGCATTGATAGCCGGAGTAGAATTGGCGCGAGATATGGGATTGACTAAGGTTGTGATTCATTCAGATTCCCAGTTGATTGTTAATCAAGTGAAGGGTGATTTTGGAGTCTTGAGCGCTGTCTTGATGAAGTATTGTGACTTGGCGAGAAGTTTGTTAAAAAGTTTTGAATTCTGGGAGTTGGTTCGAATTGATAGAGCTGATAACTCGCGAGCTGATGAGTTGAGCAGGTTAGCGGGAGCTGAAGTACAGAGCGCTGCCGATGAGCCAATGATTGAATATGTCGAGATGCTGGTGATCAACTGACAGTCTATCGCGGAGATTGTCGATGGCGAGAAGGATTGGGTTGTTGAAATGAAGGAATTCTTGGATACGGGGGAGTTGCCGCCAGATGAGAGCAAGGCAAAGTTGATAAAGGCAACATCACCAAGGTTCACTGTGCAAGATGGAGTGTTATATAGGAGATCCTTCTCGAAGCCGCTGATGAGGTGTGTTGGGCCGAGCATGGTGCAAAAAGTACTGTTTGAAATTCATGAGGGTATTTGTGGAGGCCATCCTGGTGCGAGAACGCTAGCTGATAAAATATTATTTCATGGATATTATTGGCCCAGCTTAAGGAAAGATGCAGAGATATATGTTAAGAAGTGCGAGAAGTGTCAGCGATTTGGCAATATTCCGCGACAACCAGCCACCGAGCAGACACCTATTGTGCCAACTTGGCCGTTCGACATGTGGGGAATAGATTTGATAGGGCCTTTCCCGAAGGCCAAGGGTGGTTGCCAGTATGTGGTTGTCGCAGTTGATTATTTTACAAAGTGGACGGAGGCTAAAGCTTTAGCGACAATTAGTGAGGATCAGGTTATCAAATTTGTGCAGGAAAACATTTGGTGTAGATATGGGGTCCCTCGAGCAATCATTTCGGATCATGGCACTCAGTTTGGAAAGAAATTCTCGGCAGAATGTGCAAGAGTTAATGTTAAACATTCGATGTCTGGCGGTTTACCGACCCTGCCGCAACGGTCGCGTAAGCGGCTAACAAGCGCATCATTGTAACTTTGCGCAAAAACCTTGAAGGAAGGGGAGGAGCATGGCTTCGAGGAGTTGCCTATAGCTTTATGGTATGTGCGAACCACCGTCAAAGGTTCAACTGCGAGACCGCCTTTGCCCTTACATATGGATCGGAGGCTACGGCGCTCGCCGAGATGGCTCGCCAACATATCGGGTTACTTATTATGATGAGGCGAGAAACGACAAAGGCGGTGCAATGATTTAGATTTGATTGATGAGAAGAGGATGTATGCGAGAATGAAAATGATCAATTACAAGCAAAGGATGAAGGCTAAGCATGATAGGCGAGTTAATAAAAGGTCTTTTGATGTCTGGAGATTGGGTCTTGAGAAGTGCAGAGGTAATCGGAGCCAAGCTGTGTTACACCAAGTTGAACGAGAAGCGGGAAGGTCCATTTCAAGTGTCAAACGTGGTGCGAGAAGGAACATACAAGTTGCGAAAACCGGATGGAGAGGGAACTGAAGAACGCTTGAGTGTCGACCATCTCAAGCGATTCTATCGTTGAAGCCGCAGCGACCTTTCTACTTCTTTTGATTGTTTGTCAGATCATAAAAGTTGTATAACTTTTCCTTGTTGATATTTTGACTGGCGATAGGGAGGGGAAGTTATGTAAAATTTGTAGAGCTGATGGCATGTAAATTTGTGCATAGCATGAAAGCAATGGTGGGAGGTAGTTTCAATATGATTGTCGCGAATGGGTTACTTGTAAAATATTAATGAATTTCTCCTTTGATTGATGACTTCATGAACCAGGATAAGAAAATTGCTGCCATGAAAGCCTGAAGAAAGCGATAAAGATTGTTGCCGCTCATGCTGCGACAAAGTAGATAAAGATGGATTGATGAAGCTTAAAGATGGATTGATAAAGCTTAAAGATGGATTGATGAAGCTTAAAGATGGATTGATGAAGCTTAAAGATGGATTGATAAAGCTGAAAGATGGATTGATAAAGCTTGAAGATGGAGCGAAATGCCGTGCGCGCGACCTAGAAGAGTGAAATGCCAGGCGCGGCGACCTAGAAGAGCGAAATGCTAGGCGCCTAGAAAAGTTCCAAAATTTTTATGGGCGAGATAAAAAGGGGCGGTGACCTAGAAGAGCGAAATGCTAGGCACCAAACCTTGCGACCTGGAAGAGTGAAATGCCAGGCGCGGCGACCTAGAAGAGCGAAATGCTAGGCGCCTAGAAAAGTCCCAAAATTTTTATGGGCGAGATAAAAAGGGGCGGTGACCTAGAAGAGCGAAATGCTAGGCACCAAACCTTGCGACCTGGAAGAGTGAAATGCCCGGCGCGGCGACCTAGAAGAGCGAAATGCTAGGCGCCTAGAAAAGTCCCAAAATTTTTATGGGCGAGATAAAAAGGGGCGGTGACCTAGGAAGAGCGAAATGCTAGGCACCAAACCTTGCGACCTGGAAGAGTGAAATGCCAGGCGCGGTGACCTAGAAGAGCGAAATGCTAGGCGCCTAGAAAAGTTCCAAAATTTTTATGGGCGAAATAAAAGGGGCGGTGACCTAGAAGAGCGAAATGCTAGGCACCAAACCTTGTGACCTGGAAGAGCGAAATGCCAGGTCAAGCCTAACTTTACCAAAGAAGGGGAAGTTGTTAAAACCTAACTTTGATCAACATCTTAGTTAGTTGGTTTTGATAAAGGAATACATATATAGAACAAGGTTTATATCAAAAGAGGAAATCTGTTATATTCATCTCTCGCCTTATTCGACAGCTTATGAATCTAACAGCTTAGGATTCTCTCTTATACACCTCGGTTACATTCAATCAATAACCCGAATCACTTTCGCAAAGTATGTTATGCAAATGATCCTAACAATAAAGTGAGGTCGCCTAAAGACAAGCCTCACTCTTTGGAGGGAGTAGTATGTATATAGGTAAGTTATGAGAAAGGAGTCTTCGATAAACTATCGAAGCGAAAAAGGTAACCGTCGAAGCAAAAATGGCGACATATTAAAAGGTAGAATTTCAACGCAAATTACAAAGAAGCGTAGTAATAACAAAGTATAGAGCTGAAGTCGCATGGCGACATAATGAAGTATCACAGAAGAATTTATGAAAGCAAAGGTCAAGGCAAGATGCCAATCGCTGCATCTAAACTATTGTAGAGCAATGACGGCGAGTCAAGGAAATAAAGTCGCATTGCGACATGAGAAAATCAAAATGAGCATTGAGGAGAATACACAATAATCAAAGGTATAACAAAGTCGATAAGAGCGACATTGAAGTTATAAGAAAAGCAAAAGTTTAAGAGAGCCACATACGGTACGCAAAAGTAAAGTATCAAGCCGCAAACCGCGACACCAAATTAAAAAGAGCATAAATGTTTATGCCGCAAAACCGCGACCTTACAACCATATAAAATGTTCAAGTCGCAAACCGCGACAACAAACCACAAAAGATCAAGTTTCAATGTCTAAGTCGCAAACCGCGACACCAATCCAAAAATAAGATGTAAATGTCTAAGTCGCAAACCGCAACATTCCCAAAAGCATACCATTGTTTAAAAAGCAAGAAAGTAAATTGTCCGAGAGCAAACCACAAAACATTGTTTAAAAAGAACCACGCTTAAATCAGAGGCAGAGGGTTGTTTTTCGCCGCCAGAGATTCGGCAAAGACGGCTGGCTTCGCGAGCGGCGTTTTAGCGGCTAGGAGAGCTTGACCTTTTTTCGCCAATTAAGTCCACCCACATTGACAGAAAGCATCTTTTTCGATGAGGGCAGGAGGTTCCCTGCACCGGCTTGCCCGTAAGCTCGTCTTCGGGCAAACCAAAGCCATAAGCTCTCCGTCTTCGTAGGGGACAATGGGGTGACCGCGGCGACAAAAGTCGCCGTAGATCTCGCTCCGAGCCCCATTTCGCGATAAGCTTAGGAGTAATAGCCTGATGTCCTCAGTAGCTTGCCGCCGCCGCTCGCATGACATGAAGTAAAGCCTTGTCATACATGTCCATCGCGCGCCTCTCTCTCTCTTTGTTGGCGGCAATCTCCGCGATCGTCATCATTCTTGGTCGCCAGGGCCAAGTTGTCGGCTTCTAGTGGCCCGAATTTTCTCCTCTAGCGCCAACTTTTCTCAAGCGAAACCTCCTTAGCTTTATCTTCACCCGCAAGGCCTTGTTTTCACTTGCCTTCGCACTCCGCCGCCTTCGCTGCTCGCCTTGCAGGGATGCCAACTCCTTCTCCATCTCGCCACATCTACCTCAGACTTTTCTCTCTCAGCCGCTGCGTGCTTGCGAGCCTTATCCGCTTTCTCGGCCTCACGCATCGCCAGTTTGTATTTGTCCCTGAATCCACGCAAAGTACTCGCCACTTGTGAAGGTTCGGGAAAAGTTAATAGTTTGAAGGATGTTGATGAATTAAAAGTAGATTACTAAGTATAAAGTGTTAAGCGGCAAGCACTTACGCTGCAAATCTGAAGGCCGACAAAGTTCAAAGATAAATCAACGTCTTGTTCAACCACTTCTCTTATGGCCGCCCTGTCGCAGGTCCGCTCAAGTATGCCGGCGCCGATGAGACTGTTGTGAGGATCACGGGAATGAAGGTTAAAACCTTCCAGTAGGGGAACTGAGGCAATTTCCACAACAAGATTGTACAAGTATTCTCTCTCCGTAGGCATCTCAAATCCTTCCCTAAGCCACCACCAACTCGCCTCCCCTTCGCCTGATCTCAAACCTCAGTGAGCGCGAGAACCGCAGGGTCGGGGGATTTGACCTACGGATAGGCTCTATCACAAAGAACCTCAAAGCATCTTCTTCACCTGTTTCTACTTCCATTCTTTCTTCCCGTCGCGAAATGGCGGATGACCTTAGAGGAGTTTTTGCTCGGCTAGACTTTCGCGATTGCCCCGCCGCTCCTCTCGGCGGCAAATCGCAGCCATCTCGCGAGCAATTGCCTCGGCATCATCCCCGTCGCGAGAAATGGGGAGCTCTAGCTCCGGGCCTTGGATAATTCGGCTTGGCGGGCATTGGTAAGTCGCTACGACGACCATCGGATCCGCCGCGCATTGGCACGTCCGTCTGAGATGTCCATGAGTCGAAAACCCGAGCCGGAAAAAGATGTTAAATAAAGAGAAATAGAAAAACAAAGTAAAAACTAATGAGAAATGAAATACGTACTTAAAACCTCATACATAGCGTTGCAACAATGCTGATCTTTCTTTTGCAAGGCCCGCACTCTGAGGCGAGAACATCCCTGAATGACTCGGTCCCAACCAGTGGTACGGTCTAGTGGTTTGATGATCAGCGAGATTCGTCGTCAGATAGCGGTAATCAGTGAAAACCAACTTTCCTAAGAAGCAAGGAAGGGCGAGATAGTATATCCCGCCACGAAAATAGCGCTAGCCCCGTGTTTCGAGGCATTTTCTAAAACCTTAAAATTTTTGTTCTCACTGTGTCGCTTAAACTAAGGCATTCCGGGTTATGATCTTTGTGTATATGTCGCCAAGGTTGCAAGGACGAGTCCACCTATACGGGATATAATCGTAAGCTGGGTTGGATTGCCAATCGTGGACCTTCCTAGGTAAGGGGGTAAGAAGTCTAGGACTTTGTACTTGACAGAAAGTCGGTTTTCAACTACGCCATGCCTCCGAGATACGTAAGTATAACCATCAAACAAATTAACAAACAAAGGGGAATCGTAGGTTCTTGCTTTAAGGCCCTACAAATCACTAGGTAACTCGTAAGGACCCCGATAGCATCGGGACGAAGATCTACAATGGCGCTTGGGCGTGGATTAAAACGGCGACAAGGAAGGGGTCTATCGGGATCCTAAGGCCTGCGTCTAATTGAGATGGAAACACAATGACCCCGTTTTGTATTTCGCATAGCGGCAAGGGACAAGTCCCCAACATATGGTTCTATATGATAAATGTCCTAAGTTAATCCCATACTTAACATAGTGATGTAGTTTGCAAATGGGTATAAGAAGAGCCGCCTGGAGCCTTTGGCGACCTCAAAGTGGTGAAGAACCCCGCAGAAAGGTTGTCGCTCTGTGGGTCTCTACGCTAGGGTGTCCGAGACATCACGGTCGCATGTTGAGTTTGAAGAAGACATGACCTCGTGGAATGAAGGGAGGACCAAGTAAATTTGGGGGGCTACGATAGTGCTAGAAAAATCGCCTAAGGAAAGAGATGTCACAGTAGGTGGGGTATAATTTTGTGAAGAAAGTGTGCATGGGATCGTGTATTATGGGGAGAGGAAAGGGTGACATCCAAACTCATGTCGCCTAAGCAAGGAGTAAGGATCCGTAATGAGATTCAAGCCCCCGCCCTCATCTCTTCTTTTTGAAAACCCTCTCCACATCTATTGCGCTCTAACCGCATTTAACGTGTTTTGGAAAAGACTTGACCATTTACGAGAAAACTTAAAGTTACAACCAATCATGAGAATTCAAGCAAGAACTCAAGCGAGAATTCATGCGGGAAGTCAAAGTTAGAAAAATTACCTGGGAAGTTGCTTTGGAAGAAAAGTCTCAAGGAGTAGTTGAAAAGGAAGCTTCAAAGCTCAGACGCCACCCTTCTTCTCCTGAAACTCCTTAGGATGCTCCGGAATATGCGGATAAGTTAGAAATGTGGGGCGTCTACGTCTGGGGGGAGTGCAGAGTGTGAGATGATGGTGAGGGGTTTTTAAACTACGAAAGTGTAGGAATGGAAGGGTTTGGGGGGATTTACGAGAGGAAATTAATGGAGGGGTATGATTTTTGAAATTCCCCCATTATCATGTGAACATTTAAGAGGAGACGGCTCGGTTCCCAACGCAAGTGTACGGCCCCCCAACCGTCTGGCTCACCCCCGTTACGACACGTGTCACATGCGTGACGGACAAGGCCTGTTTCCTCGCCCATATGAAGAACAAAACTGCGAGAATCATGCAACATCAAATAAAGTTCTCGCCCGGACCATAAACAATCCGAGGCTTGAACTTGGGGGCTTCGATACGATCCTATAAAATACATTGGGCCCTAATAATAAGAAACCGTGCCCAATAGCTAATTAAGGTCCAGCCCACTGGCTTGGGCCGCCTAAGGAAATTTGCCCCGGCAGCGACATAAAAGGAATAGGCTCATCGAGCTATTTAAATAGGCCCCGGCGAGAAGGGACGCGGGGATACAGATTGGGGCAATGGGCCATGTGAAAGACATGGCCGAGCTCATGCTCGCCGCCGATGAGTGAGAGGAGTACGTTGCTCACAAAGTTACCTAGGTTAGTGGCGACATGATAGCTTGATGTCGCCTATAATCAGTTGTCGCCAGAGCGACATGGAACTTAGGGCGTTACCGTGATGTTACGTTGATTGTCGCCACGCCCTAACCCTAAATACTTGTGATGGATGATTGATGTGACAAGGTGAATAGTGAAATCCCACTAAGTTGAGGTTGGTTGAGAGACCTCCTTTGGATGATTGACAGTGTCCCCCATGTGCAAGGCACACGGGGGCTTAGAGTATATAAAGGGTGAATAGTGCTCATTGCATGGTAAGATCTCTCTCTACCTTCTCTCTCTAAACCTCCATTGTTATACTCTCTTCCTTGTCCATCTAACCTCATTCTCACGCCGGAGGGGGTACGCCGGAGACACCCCCGGCCTAGTTTACGTGTGTTTCTTGTGTGTAGACGAGCTGTCAAGGAGGAAGCTGCCGAAGTATCCATTGCCACTTCAGTCCCTGTGCAACCAAGTTTTCCCATGGTAGCATCAGAACTACTTGTAGCCACTGAAAGGCTTTTACAATGGCAACAATGGCTCCAATTTGAGTAGCATCACTTTGGGAAGTTTGAATAAAGTAGCTAGTTGAATTTGGAAGAGGGAATAGATGATAAGGGATTGTTGCAGAGAAAGAAATTATGGGTACTTGAGCTTTGTTTCCCATTTCTATCAAGAAACTGGCTTGTGAAGATTTTTGAGGCCCAATTATGGCATTAACATTCTCTTCTTTCAGCAAATCTAGTGCTGCATTGATATGGAAAAATAGAGGGAAACTTATGTCCGAAAAACAACAACAATAACAAAGCCTTAGTCACAAAATGATTTGTTTCAGATATATTCCTACTTCTTATGTTCATGCGTGATTACATTATTTTTGTTTAACATTTGACTCTTGCTACAGGTAATCTTCTTCGTTCAGGCGATGTTAGAGGGTTCCAGTCCATGACTAAAATGTATACTAGGCTCGCAGCCATGCCCAAGAAGGGCTGATTTTTCTAATTTACTCTTATACTTGCAATGAGCACATTTTAAGATAATCTATTGTCTCAGTAAAGCTTCCTCATATTTTTTTTATTTTTTTTTTCGGTAAAAGTGTAATGTTGTTAATTTTAAATGTATTTACATCCTAAATAACTTACCTTTATAATGTTGTTAATATTTATTGTTTGTTTCGGTGGATAAAACTCAAGAAAGCCATAATTTGTTGTTAGCAAACCAAGTCTTAGTTTATGTCCAACAAATGCATGTATTAAATCGGAAAGTTGAAAAAACACAAGATATTTGCTGAACCAGGTCAATCTTTCTGAACTTATTTATGTTCGTCTTCCAAGGCCTCAATTTTGTGCTTTTTTAAAATATAGTTGTTTGAGCAATTTCCAATCATATTAAGAAATCATCTTGAATGTGTCAGAAATGTTAGGTTATTCTGCCTTGTGGATATACTTTAGCCCAATCTCCTATGTTTAAACATAGGTTTTTGTTACAACATTTTTATTAAAATAGTCAACCTGAGATTGGCTATATTGCCTGTGAATCCTTTATGCAGATACTAGAATATTACTCCCTCTGTCCCGATTTAGGTTGATTGCAGGGGGAGAGAGTAGCGGTGAGTTATAAGAGAGAATAGAAAGGGAACGGCGTTATGTTAACATTAGGTTAGGGTTAAAGTAGTATATTGCGTTATATAGGGTAATCACTGCATTAGTTAAACATTTTAGTATGTGATGAAAAATGTGGATGAAAACCACATATGTTGTGTAAAAGAAAATATATCAAAATTTGTTAGTTTTATTATTAATGCAACAATGTACATTTTTACTAAATACCTTTCATTAAAAAAAAAACTACAACAATATTTACAGTTATAACGATTTTTAATTTAGTTCTTGTAATTTTAAATGTATTTACATCCTAAATAACTTACCTTATAAGTACCTCGTTGAATTGATTATGGTTATTGTGTTAGTCCCTCCGTCCCAAGATAAATGTTAAAAAACATTTCAAATTTGCTTTTGATAATGAGTAGTTAATATTGATGATTAAGATTTATATTTTGGGATACAAGCTTGTTTGGGTCGTTGAAAGCCGACCTTAAATCTTTCCTCCAAAATTATATTTTGGCGCAAAATTACATTAGGTCGGCGACGCATGTCCCTAATAATTTCCCGGGAAAAATAAATTGGCGCTAAATTAATATTAGGGTCGGCAAGGCCGACCCTATTAACCCGTCCCAAATAAAAAATTGGCTCCAAAATATTCCCGCTAAATTAATTTTAAGGACCGAAGACTGCCGTCTTTAATACCTTTTTAGGGACGGTGACGGGGGTCCCAAAGTTTTAGAGTCGCCTGTTATTCCGGACCCCAAAGTCCCGTCCTTAAGGCCGACCTAAATAGCTTTAGGGACGGCAAATTGGCTTTTAAGGACGGTGACGGGCCGACCCTAATGATTGTGTTTCTTGTAGTGAGAGATCAAATGCATTTGGATTATCAACATATTCGGAATCGATAAAGCATTGAACGATATGAGTTGACGTAGACCATGACTCATGTTCAATTGGACATCGTGGACAAAGGGATTGGACATTTGATCTATCAAGGAATCAAGCTTTGATGTTATATTTAATTGGGTGGACATAATAATTTGCTAGAAGTCACTTATGTCTTGTGAGGTTGATGTTTCAAATGACTACCAACATAAAATATAATTCCTAAAGGGTCACACACAAAAGAACGGATTGAAAATGGCTAAAAGGGTGAAATCTGGGCTCAGGAGATGACTCGTCCCGTTTTGGCCTAAGTCGTGCCTTATGAAGGGGCGACTGTATTAGAGGCCGTGCAATAGGGAATGACTCGTCCCCTCGTGATGACTCATGCTCATAACTCGTGCCTCTGGGGACGAGTCGTGCTAGCGGCGCTGGAAACCCGTTTTTGCAAGGAAAAAGGATTCTTTTCCCTAAGTGTTAGGGATTTATAACAAGTATAAATAGAACCCTTTTGTCCCAGCAAAAAGTAACGAAAATTAGAGTTTTAGAAACACTAATTGGGTGATTTTGATTACGAATCAAAGATCAAATCACATAGATTCATTCTACCAAATAGCCATTGATTATTGGAAAGCGTTTCAATAATCGGGATCATCTAGCAATCAAACAAGAAGTGTTCTTGGTCCGTTCGTGTGTGGATTACCGATAGAGGGTGATTACTTTATCACCAAAAGCTTGAAGTCTTCGATCGTTGATTCATCACAAGGTAAAGAATAAGGAGAAGATCAAAAACCTTCATCAACGGTTTTTTGAGATTCGCTTGATATTCGCTTTTGAAGATCCGTTTTTCGAACAAACAAATTGCATTCAAGGTATGTAAATCTATTTCATATGTTTCTAATCTCTTCATGCTAGATAGATCGTAGGGATAGGGCTTTGTTGTTTTTCAAAGTTCTTCCGCTGCATTTGTAACCCCAAAACCCAACAGCTAGCTGGTAGAGAATCGGTTGAGGGATTTTGAATATTGGTTTCTTTGACTGATTGAGGGAAGAATGAGTCATCAACTAGGGATCTACTAGTTATACCTCTTGGAACTGAATACTGAGCTAGAGGTTGATTTGCATTATTACTTGTGGTTTGATTGGAGTTAGAGTTGCTGGATTGACCTGTCTCAATAACACCAGAATTATTAGTACTATTTGGAGCCTTGTCAGACTCTAGCAAATCAAATTCATCAAATGTAACATGAACACATTCAACAATTTTCAACAGACGTTTATTAAAAACTTTAAATGCCTTACTGTGCTTGGCATAACCAACAAAGATACCTTCATCGACTTTCTCATCAAATTTACCTCGATGCTCTTTACCGTTGTAAAGAACATAACACTTGCAGCCGAATATCTTGAAGTAACCGATGTTGGGAATTCTGCCACGCCAAAGCTAGTAAGGGGTCTTGTTGTGAAACTTGTTGACCAGTGACCAATTCTGAGTGAAGCATGCTGTGTGGATAGCTTCAGTCCAAAAGTACTTGGGTAGCCTTGCTTCAGATATCATCGTTTTCCCAGCTTCGATCGAGGTTCTGTTTTTTCTCTCAACAACACCATTTTGTTGTGGTATTCCAGCGGTGTAAGTACCCAAATCTGGCTCATGCCTTCCGGTTAATTTTCCCGACATTTCGGTAAGTTTCCCGGTAATTCCCGGACCTTCCTAGTGTTCGGAAATGTCCCAGAAAGTCCCAAATTAAAATTAGAGCCGTAGGGAGCCTTCCTAATTAAGAAAACACGTTTTCTTAATTAGGGAGAAGGTTCTAGAATAATGCCACCTTGCGCATGGTTCTAGAATGCCTTTGAGTCACAATGGATAAGACCGCACGGCCTCATTTTGCAAAGGGCTGCCGCAGCTACGCACTCCGCTTCATTAGCCTTATCCAAGGTCGCCTATAAATAGAGCCCTCCTCTACCCATTTCAACATACACAATATATGAGAAAAATACACAATACACTCTGAAATACGTGAAGAAACTGCTGGGAATTCAAGAAGAAGAAGAAGGAAGGCCAAGAAGCTACATCCCTCCTCCTTGAAGACCAAAGATCGACCTCTCCTCCTAGCTCCGTCCCGAGAAGCAAAGGAAGTCATTGGTAACCTCGCACGCCCTATCCTTGCATCTTAATTGCTTTATAAATTGCTCATTGCATTGTCTTTATATTGCTTGGGACTTGGTAGCTTAAAGATCACATCTTTATCATCCCCTTCCCCTTTTTGCATGCATTAAGACCTCATTTGTCATAAAAATGTAGTCTTTTTCATAAAGGTGCATCCTTTGCACCTAAAAACCCTATTTTTCAATAAAAATGTTATCTTTATGCATCATTTGCATATAAAGATCAAATCTTTTTCAATAAAAATGCATCCTTTGCATCAAAACCCTTTTTTCAATGCATCATATGCATAAAAATCCTATCTTTATGCATCATTTGCATAAAGGTCATTTCTTTCAATCAAAAAGCATCATTTGCTAAAATCAAAATGTCATCTTTTCATTAAAGAGTCATTTTTTCATGCATTCCCCCTTTTCCCCTAACCTTGGAACGGACCGGTGTAAAAGTTCTCATCTTTGCATCGTTCCTTCCATTAAAGGTTCATGATTTCTTTAGGAAAAGGATAACCTTGAACCCTATATCTCCGATTATCGCTTAAGAATGAGTATGAAGCCTCTATACGAGCTCGACCGTCTTAAAGCGTAGGATTGATGGGCTAAGGACATTCCTTCCTAAAGAACCTCATCTTTGACCAAAAGAGAGTCATTCTCTCGATCACGCAAGTCCCGAGGGTCCCGAGGTTAAAATGCGATGATCACAAGTCATAAGATGAGGACGGGATCATAATCCCAAATACATAAATTCCAAGAAATCCCGAGCGACAACCAACAAATGGTTTGTACGTCCGCAAGGCACTTTGGGTGAACGCCAAACGTTCTTCCCAAGGGGTAACTTAACCTCCGAACCCATAAAACCTTTTTTTCAAAGTTTTGAGGTAATCAAAATGGCGTGGCGACTCCGTTTTTCAAATAACTCGGATGTCTTCAAACTCGCGTGAATTCCAATAAACAAAAAATTTGGGGCACACATTCACAAGCGGCTGAGAAGTTGTGGTCGATTTCGTGATCATCACAGTACTGAGCAATGCCATTGTTCTTGAACTCTGTTCCATTGTCGGATCTCATACTGATGATGTCACTCTCCTTTTGAGTTTGAAGTAGACGAAACAGCTTGGTGGCAACTCCATAAGTGTCATCTTTAGAGGCAAAGGTTTCCACCCATTTATATCTTGAATAGTCGTCTACAATAACTAAGGCATATCTGCTTCCCCCTAAACTGACAGTTGTTGTGGGGCCAAATAGATCCATATGTAGCAGCTGAAGGCACTTAGATGTGGACATGCAGGGCTTGCTATGGAATGACTCTTTATGTTGCTTTCCTAGCTGGCCAGTGTGCTCGCATTTCCTTCCATGATCGAAGACACTCGAGGTAAGCCGACGACCAAATTTGCATTTGCCCGGCTTGGATAGATACTTGAAGTTCAAGTGACTGAGTCTCTTGTTCCATAGCCATGAATTCTCACTGATGTTCTTTGCTACAAAACAAACATTAGTAACACTAGAAACAATATTTAAATCTATAGTATATATGTTACCTTTTTTTTGTCCAGTGAGAAGGGTTTATCCTATAGCAATGTCTTTCACATAACATTTGGAAGAATTGAAAATACAATGCATACCTTTATCAAAAAATTGTGATATGGAGAGAAGGTTATGTTTCAGATCGTCCACCAAAGATACCTTCCGTACAAAGAACTCTACCTCTTTTGATGGATCCACTACCGAGCTATTTTACCGCTTTGCGTTGTCACCAAAGACAAGCTGGAGGACCCGATGCTTCTTCAAGATCGGTAAGGAGATCAGCATGGCTAGTCATATGCCGTGAGCATCCACTGTCCAAAATCCAAACATCCTTACTTGCATCGGTTGAGGCCATAAAGCATTCCTGAAATAAGACAATAAGCTTATGGCCCCCCTTATTCTTTTGGGTCCAAAGAGTTAGTTCCTCTTTAGCAGGCATATCTGGCCACCACTTGAGCTTTGAGACTCAGTGGGTCCAGACAGGTGCTTCAAGAGGCATTCATAAGCCTTGTGACCGACAAATCCACAATTTGCACATTTACTTGAAGAAGGTTGTGAAGACGTGGATGAGTTGATATTCAATTTTCCTATTGTTTCAGAAGGGTCAGAAGTTTGAGCAGGAACAAAAACTTTGGGCACAAACGTGTTGGTTTTTTCCTTTATTGGCAAGTTGTATGGATTTGGAAATCCCTTTACCGGTTTAAGAACTCTTACCGATTGGAGCAGTGTTGCCTGTGACAGATGTCTGACCGGTTGCTCCTTGACCGGCTACAGTTGCTTTACCGGTTAAGGTTTCCAAACCTATAACTTGACCATAAATTTTAATTCCAACTTTGCAGTCACCATCACCAAGTGGGACATAGGGTCCCAGCTTAGGATAAGCTACCTTAGCCAATTGGGTTTTGTTCTTGTCACCCTTCTTAACCTTGGTCTGTTCCTTCACCTTAGGATAGGTGAGTGGAACAGAACCAAAAGTACGAGTATTACTTTTCTTTAGCAGGTCAGATTGAGTATCATCAAACTTATCCATCAAGTTCTCAGTGACTCGATCAACAACTGGCTTATCTTTCTTTGTCATTCTTCTTTGGAGTTAAATCCTATACCGATTAGGTCTCTAAAAAAGACATTTGGTCTTGTAGGATAGTCTCAACGGCGGCTACGGATATGGAATAAGAATTAATTGTCTTGGAGAGAGAATTGTTTCTTGAAACTAAATCAACAATTTGACAAAGACAGATGTTTAGTCTTTCAGTGAGTTCTTAATTTTCTTTTCTTAACTGATCAGCCTCTTGCTTACTTTCTTTCAAAACTCTTATTTCATCTTTCAAAGAGTCATTCTCGGTTGTGATTCTTTTAAGATCAACCATAACTTTATGAACATCACTTAGTTTTCAAAATCGGTGAAGAGTTCATTCATCACTCCTGCCATTTCAGACTTTGACATATTGGGCATTGGGTCAATAGTCGGCTGAGAGGTTGAGGATGATTGTTCAAATTTAGGATCAAAATTTGGTAAGGAGGATGTCGATTGGGAGCTTATATTGGTTAGGGTATTATTGAATTGGATCGGTCGGGGTTCAAACACAGGTTGTTGAGTAGTGATCGGTTGGGCCTGAGTTTGAAAGGTTTGTTGTAATAGGTTGCATCCAGTGCGAGAGTTGGAGGCGAGTTTTGCATTAGTAGAGAGCTCCACCTATACTCTAAATTTTGAAGTTGTAGGGATTATCTGCCCTAAGTATAGGTTCATCATAATATGACAAAGGAGATCTCACAGGTATAGTTGTGTCATTGTATGTTGACTAGTCAATGGAGTTAAGGTGTCTAAAGATTGGTGACTGTAAAGGGATGTGTCCTTCTTCAGTTCCATCAAGAGCAACAAAACTAACATCAGCATCTTCATCTGAGTCATCATTCTCATTTTCAGAGTCAGTCTCAAACCAAACTGGCATAGCCTTTTCAGTTCCTTCCTTGGCTACTAAGCTTTTGGATCTAGGGTTTTTCCTAAAGGGTTTCTTCCTCAAAAATTCATATTTCGGTTGAGGACACTTAGAGGCAAAATGACCAGGCTTCCTACAGTTGTAGCAAACAAGCTCACCTTGAGCATTTTTGCCATCGGTTGAGGTTGAGGTTTGGCGAGATCTTTGGAAATTTCCAGATCTTTGGAAGGATGAGGATTTGGAGTGGAATGATTTGCTGTGGTTGTTGGGATCTCTTAAAGTCCTTGAATTTTCTATAATTCCTAGCAAAGGCAACAAATTCATCTTCCTCATTAGGATTACTATGGTTGACATTGGTTTGGGTTATATGAGGCTAAGAGGTCATGGGAGAGTCATTGGCAGATTGGTTGGTTAAACATGGAAGAGCCGAGGAGAAGATCTCGATGCGAGCTAGTAGAGATAAGTTTTTAATTTGTTTTTGAACTCCACCCAGCCTATTGAGTTCTTCCTCATACAGAAACAAAGTTGACACAATATTTTGAATGTGAGTCTTATCCAAGTCTCGGCACTCTTTTAGAATAGCAACCTTGACGTACCACAAATCTCCAAGAGAATTGAGAACTCATGTTAAGGTCTTTCATTGTATATATTCTACCTAAAGAAGCACAGAGTTGCTTACCTCACAGAAACAGGTTGTACGTTTCTTTCGAGTTTCACTTGGGTTTCTTCTTGAAGGACTCGAAACTCGGCTACACTTTTTGTACGACGGTTGTCCTTAGCCACTTGATCTCCTTCAAAATATACGAGAAGACTTTGCCACACATGTTGGCCGAGTCTCATAGCATTATACTTGTTTGTACGGCCTATCGTCAAGACCGGAGGATTAGAATGTGCATAGCCCTTTTATCCCGATTTTTGCACAAATCTTATCCTCTTGAGTCTATTCTTCGCGGGAGCTTAGGAACATAAGTTTCGTAAACCTCAAAAATCTTGTTACGAAAGATCTATCGACGTGATATATAAGAGGAGTTTTGGGTGCTCTAGGTGTGGTATTGACTTTGATATGGGTGTCATAGGACCATCTCGACTACGATCATTGAGTCGTCGTCAATTGAATTCATGTACCACATCATTCTATTTTTCCATCTTTGGAAATTCGTTTTTCGTTTAACATGGGAATAGTCGCCATGTTCCCACGTTTACACATGAGTTTTCCTACCATTTTGGAATCGGCAATTCAAAAAATTTGTTAAGCTTGGAAAAATATTTTTCAAAATTGAAAGCTGCGAGTATCAATTGTTAGGCCCAATTGGTAGGAAACAGGCTAGAGGGAGGGTGAATAGCCTTTTTATAGTTTCTTAAAACTTCTTTTCAAATACTTTGGAAATTTTCCAAGTAACTTATCACTTAGCTAACCGATTGAAACCAGTTGCACAACGAATAAAATATTACTGGTTTGACTCACACATGAGGTCGGTTAGGCAATGATGTTTACAAAGATAGTAAGTTAAAATATCATGTACAATTGATTTTCTACAATGAAGAAACAAACAAGCAGGTAAATAGGAGTCAATAGGTTTGTGATCGGTTGAGAGAATGTCAAGCGGTTACAACAACACAAGTAATGAAGCAAACAAACAAATAAAATGACACGAGTTGTTTGAAGAGGTTCACTGTTGAGTTGTTAGCAAGTACCCCGATATCTGGATCGCTCCCCATCGTGGGCCCCTTACGGGAAACACCGCGGACTCACACCAAACGTGATCCAGAAGACCGTATCCTTGAAAACCCCCAAAACCACCAAACCCAAGCCAAGATAGGGCCTTTTCGGGATAAGAATAAAGGCAAAAAGGACCTTTTGGGAATTTCAAAAAATATTTGGCTGCATAATGGTCCGCGCGGACCATTTTGGACCCAGGAACATCTTAAATATGAAATCCTCTTAAAGTCCACAAGATTCCCCTAAATCCCGAAAAATCAAAAATTTTGTTTTCCCAAATGGTCCGCGCGGACCATTTTGCATATTTTCTACCCCTATAAATAGAAGGCTCCCCCTCTCTCATTTTTCTGCACTCCTCCCTTCTCTCCCTCTCCCCCCCAGGCCTTTAGGGCTCCCCTCTAAGTCCTCTCGAGGCACTCCCGATCCCTTTCGGTTCCCTCTCGGGCCTTCCGAGCCCCTCGAGGGCGCTCCGAAGCCCTCCTGCTTGGGCAGCAGCTTCCCGAGATGCCTTTCAAGGCACCTCCCGAAGTAATCCAAGCACTTTGCCGGTCCATCCAGAGGCATCCCGAAGCAAGTCGAACCTACTCGCTTTCCCGAGTACAACTTCAACATGCATCCCGAGGCACATGCTTAGGAACTATGCCCGAAAGAATTATGAAACCAACACACTCCCGAGGGCACGCCCCAGAACCTACGCCTGAGTACAACCAACACTTGGAGGCATGCCGAGACCCTGCACGCCCCAGTCACGAGCCCCAACATTCCCTGGAGCGCACGCCTTCTGGACACCTACGCCTCAGTACACAACTAACACTCCCGAGGCACACCCAGGACCTCTCGCACCGAGTACAACCTCAAACACCTCACCGAGGCATGCTTCGAACCTCTCGCCTCAAAAGTACGAGCCACCTAGCACTCCCGAGGCACGCGAGAAGCTGAAGCTCAGCCCTTGTAACACCGATGAGGCAAACCCGAAGCAACCTCACCGAACCTTATTCACACTTAAACACTATTCCCCGAGCGGAAGGCTGGACAGACACGAACCAACATTGGTAAGGCTTCCTTCCCAAACTATTTCAATTCATTTCAATACACTTAAAGCATACAATGTAGACATCATATTTCAACATGCATTTTTAAAAGCACATACACACACACACACAAACTTTTAAAGAAAGAGGGGTATCTAAAGACTCGTGTATACGAGGAGACTCGGAGTGAGCTCTACTATTCTCTTCCCGAGGCGTAACTTGACCTCCGAACTCAAAATCTCATCACACAACAACAATTTTTAAACAAGTTTCTTTTCAATGTTTTGGGCTAAATCAAAATGGTGTGGCGACTCCTCCAAACAAACCACATGACACCTCCCAGACTTTCGAAACCGTGAGATGCCGGGCTCCTCAAGCGTGCTCGGATGCCTGGGTAATTTCGGTTAGCAACTCACGTGGGGACGTTTATTTAAAAAAAATTTAAACAACTTTTTTTAAAACATTGATGGTAGGTGGTCAAACTTTCATTTTACCTCTTTCTTTAATCAAGCTGTTGTGTAGTGTGCATGTGCTTTACTTTTTATTTACAAAAAATAAAAATACAAAAAATGCATCATAATACATCTGGTGGTACATACATATAAAAATTCTTCGCAAAATCTTTTTGTTTTCACTCAAAAAGAATTTTAGTGACCGCACACTACGCGCACTCTTATCCCGTCAGACACTCGCACACTAAGCAACCTCAACTCCTGGTGGTCTTAATTAGTTGCAGCTTGATTGGTGTTCCTATGCCTTTGAGCGCGCACGGGATCATCCCAAAACATCCCATCCTAGACAAGTGTCAAACCATGCACGCTTGCATCACACTCTGTCCGTACTCTTTTGGTTTTATTACTGGCAAACCCCGAAAGTCATAAAGCCTGGATACATATCCTATGCCGGCCATTTTTTCCGAGTCGGCTCGAAACTCGGGTGATCTCCTTGCGCAAGCAAGACGTATGGAAAGTCATACTAAAATCTTGATCCGATCTTGGATTTCCAAAGCTACACCCCCGACAATGTTCTCCGTCCCGGAGAGCATACATCTTCACGCCCATACGATGACACTCATGTAATCAAGCCTTTAATACTCTCATCCATGATACACATATGACCTAGCTAACTAGCCTAACGTCACGAGCATCCCTTGCACAAGAAAGGTAAGAGAGAGGTCAAAGTGCCAAACTCTCACTCCGATCTTGACTCGTGTGGCCAGGCTCGGCTCACTATTCACATGGCCGACGCATTAAAACGAACATGACGAGGCTCGATCTTTAGGTTCAATTTTTCTTTTAGGCCCGTGGAAACCAAGCTTGTCCTAAAGGACCCTCGCACGGGGCTATCTACCCCGAGATGTCGAAATAAGCAAAAAAGTGCAAAACGCAGGGGCTTATAGCCGCACTGATGGTCTCCCATCGAACAGGATCTAGCATAGTTGCGAAAAAAGAAGAGCAATCTTTTCCAACCAACTTAAGGGATTATGAGAAAACGCCGTTTTAAGTAAATTATAACAACAAAAAAAAGCATAAATAAAAAAAAAGGAAACCGCATGTTCGCATGAGCTTTCCCCTTATCCAAAAAAAGGCCTTCCCATGCTCTAAACTTTACCCGTCACCCCCTCCAAGAAGCCGAGAGTGGTTGAGAGTACCTCGAGAATCGTCTTTTCGGTGGCTTTTCAAGACAAGCCGCAAGGTCCAACAAATTCCTTTCTAATAGGAAGGCCACTGTGAGCAAACACACTCCCAGTGCATTTCATGATCCAACCTTCCTATCCAAGTACACTTTCACCAAAGGGACCACAAATGTTCATACCCTTTTTCACAAAATCCAAAAAAAAAAGGATGCCGTCGAGGCTCGATCCGTCTTCAGTCCACAAATGCAGAACAAAAGGTCCATTAAAGCCGGGCGCCGCCAAGTGCTCCCAAACAAAAAGCAAGCAAGAGATCTTGCATCTCGACAAAGCTTTAAAAGTAAATCACAAATTCACTAACGGTTACAATATATTATTCTTGATGAGTACATGCACGTATCTACTCTCAACTGCTCACAACATGCTAAAAGACCAAACTTTTAATACATTTAAAGGCAAATAGTAATGTGTCCTCGCAATGCAATGAATGGATACTTAGGAGGTCATCATTCTCGCGCCACTCTGCGCTAGTCCCCTTTGCCATTCTTTCCCTTTCTGCTTCCCCTCATCCCCGGCGAGTCTTCTTTTCGCTCCCGTGGAGCTAACTCCTGTCTCTCTCATTCCGAGATTTAGGGGTCCTCCCTCCGTCGAGATCAAACAAGAAATCCAAAGAGCTCACAGAAGCTTCATCTCGCCTCGTGCCTCGGCCCCGATCTCACTCCCTCGTGAGTCTGCGCAAAGGGGACTTCTCTCTCCCGCTCGGTCGATCAAATCTGCGGTCTCATAGTCAAACAAAGTGTCTTCCTGGCCACATTCTCCCTGGGAGGGTTAGACCAAGCTTCGGTGACTTCTAAAATTTGTGGTCGTAGTCGGGAGGCCGATGGCAAACCTTGCCCCGTATCCCTTCACACCTTTCTCCCCAAAGCCACTTGGGACCGCCTCGACACGTCAAGCCTCGCTACTGGGCATCATCCAGTGTACTGCGGTGGTCAACACAATACTTCCCTCTCAGACAAGTCGAAGGAGCAATTCTGCCACGGGAGGGAAAGCGGAATACTTCCATACCACCTCTAAAATACAGAAGACACTTGAATCTCGCCAAGTAGAGAGAAGCTACCTCCATAGTGGAAATGTCATCCCGGCCAATG
The DNA here is from genome assembly GCA_022495995.1 of Adenophora triphylla var. japonica. NCBI lineage: Eukaryota > Viridiplantae > Streptophyta > Magnoliopsida > Asterales > Campanulaceae > Adenophora > Adenophora triphylla. Next base: position 756,246 of record JAFEMH010000472.1, read on the forward strand.
AAGGTGCTCCCTGCCTATCCCGAATCACCATTGTTTGAAACAAGCGATGGAACATGGGGAAAGAGGGGACCAAGACAAACTCCTGGAACTCCGACAACATAGGAACCTTCTTTGAAAGGCCCCTCCCTAGTCTCAATCCCCCCAGGTGAGGAACCCACCAAAATGGATCTGATGCGTACTCAAGCTCCGCCATCCATCTCTCCCAGTGGACTGATCCATATCTCAGAACAAGAGGCAGCTGAGTCGAAACGTCCACGGACTAGAAAGGATTGTCGGAGACTCGGGCATGGATTGAAGCCTCTCTCGCGAATCCACAAAGGTGTGAGCAAAATGGGGCTTCCCCCCTCTCATAAACCTACATCCCCCGTCAGCCGGGCGATCGATGCGCGTGATGGATTTCCCCGTAACCAATGGAGCAATATCCTCACCGGCTCTGCGTTGCTCCTACCACATCCAGGCAGGCTGAAAGCCACCGCCGTCACATACTCCCAAGGGAGGTCGACCATGAAAAGCTTGTTGCTATTATGCACAAAGCAAACACATACCACGTAGACGTCACTCTCATCATCACCCATAAACCGCTCAGGGCGGCGCAAGTAAATGTCAAAATGACCCGGAATCGAAGAGAGTCATACCTTGACGCTTCTTCCAACGAAGTCCGAAGAAAGCATGCGAGGCTTCACGCTCAGCGGCCGCACCTCCTCGATCAAAGGAAGCGAGATGACCTCCACCTCCGGTCCTCCAATCAAAGCTCCAAAATCCTCAAAGCCGTAAGGCATAATCTCATTGTAGGAGAAGCTATACACGTGCCTCCTAACATCCCTGCAATCCCCGTTGCGGCAAATTCTCGCAATAATTTCCCAATCAGTGAACTAACTCCTTAAGCGGATCAAAACCTGAGCGAAGTCGAAATCTCGCCTCAAAGAAGCCCATTTTATTGTGCCTCATGTGGTGCCTCATCCACATCTTGAGCCGCTCAAGGAAATGTGCTTGCCTCTCCTTTTGAAAGTTTTTCCCTCAGCGAAATTCTCGGAACATACGAAGAATTCTATGACAAGAAATGGAGGTTTCTAGAGAAAATGGGGAAGAAGGCCTCAGAAATGACTGCAAATTCCTGGAGTGGGGAGATAAGGGAAATCAAGATTTTCAAGCAAGCAAGTGACTCTCTATCCCCTCTCCAAAATAAAGAAGCGTCCACGCGGACCATTTTTGCATGCATGGAGTGTCCGCATGAACCACTTTGCCGCTACTCCAGATTTTCAAGAAATTGCAAAATGTGCTTGCCGCCCATGGCAAGACCTCAATTCTTCGATTGCTCAAAAGCCTTACCAAAGCCATTTTCGGCCACTATACACTAATCCACAAATGTGCATTCCGTTCAGCTCATGGCGACATACGCACAAAAATAAAATAAGCTAGCAACAATGGGCCTAGGTCAATCCCGAGAATCACAAATACGTCATTACATCTCAAATAAAATATCTTGCTAGGCCAAATACAAGTGTTTTTATTACGCATACAAAATGTCTCTGCTACAAATAAAAGAAAACATTGGAAGAGCAGGGAGTTAAGCAAAAGTAGCTCCTACTCCAATTGGTCATCATCGCCTCTCTTCTTCAAACGAGAAATCCAACATCTCAAAACCCTTAGGTCACTCCCCTCGCCATCGGAATAATTTGACCCCTCCATCAATCAAATGCTTTCCGAAGTATTCCGAAGGGTCAAACCCGGTAAAAGGATCAAAGAAGGGATGTGAGGACGAATCATTACCTCACAGGTGTCTGACTTTGAGGAAAGAACTGGCTAGTGTCTGCGGCCTCTGGCTCCCCTTAAGACGTCCCCGCATCAAAGCTCTCACACCAAAACAGCACCTCAGGTCAGGACTGGGCCTCACCCTCAAAGAAGCGAGTATCCACGAGACCTCCTTCGAAGGCATCGGCTCGAACGCCGCCGCCGCGCCCGCGCAAGATCCGTATGACAGCTTCCGCAGAGCTTCTTCGTAAAAAGCCCTCAACCCCACATATCGACACGGTGGCACGCCCAAGTCTGCGCGAGATACGTGTGGGCGAAAGGCAACCAAATAAACGCTCAAAGAAAAGAGATACAAGCATACTGAAAAAAGAGAAAAATACAAAGAAAGATGCCAAGATGGAAAAGAGAGTAAACACACTCACTAGAGCATTCGGGTCAACCCGATAAATGTGGTTGACCCTTCGGGTTCGCAGCGTCACCCTCGTCCTCGAAGAGTCTCCGCGAATATACACACACAGCTCAGCCCTGCAACGTGGATATCTAGAGGATGTGATGAGCGAAGCCCGCTTCTCCCTCGCCAACACCTGTGGGCATTCTCTAACTTCCGCCTAACGAAGCACGTGGCAGCATACCACGCCTCCTCCAAAGACGTACTCCTCGGCACTCACACCGCCCGGTTCCTCTATACCCAGCGCACGTCCATATCAAGAGGACTCATCATACGGGCGGTGGCGGATCCCTGTGAGACATGGTGAGGCATACTGCGCGCCATGCTGCGTACATCCTCTTCCTGGATACATGGAGTCGCAAGTGCAGCTCCTCTGTAGAAGCTGGGTGTGGTCACCCAAAGCGGCACCCTCTAGCTTCATCCATGCCATACCGTGTCCAAGTGGTACAACCCAAACCCCTCCTGACCGTCTCTTCTCCAGTATCGCTCGTACCTTCTGGAGTAGTGGATGCGTGATCTTTCCTCAAGCTCGCCCTCCTCTTCCCTGGGCAGAGCAAGCCTTGTTGATGCATGGCGGGATAGCCGAACATGGCCTCATCCTCCAAGTCCCACTACTGGCGCACCTGGAAGATCTCATGTAGCATCAATGCCTGCAAAAAAAAAAGCGAGATAGTGCTCGTAACAAGAAAAGAAAAAGAAAAAAGAAGACTAGAAATGAAAAAGCAAGCTAAATTCACAACAACAACAAACTCATACCTCCAAAGGTGCAGAAGTCAAAGCATCCTGTGTGAACCGATACCGCCCGCCGACCTGGCCCATAAGAAAATAGAGTTTCCTCGGCCAAGCTCCGCCTCGGGCCTCAAGCAACCTCACAAACCCTCTCCAAGTCTGCCACTGTTAAACTCTCCAAAGACAGGAGGGAAAAGAACAGAGAAGAGGCGTGATTCGAGAAAAAAGTCTCGAAGAGGGCAAACCACTGTGGTGGTGATGCCACGGGCCTGCCCACCGTCACCACCCCACGCCTTCGGCTTATAATCCCCGATGTTGGCATGTAATCTTCGCCTCTACATCGTGGTAAACCATGCCCATGTCATTACGGGATAGGGCGCAAAGCCAAGTGTGTGTGATTCCCGGGCTAAGACCGCATCGGACATCCTATCCCGCCACTTCACCCCACTCCCCTTAAAGGAAAGCCCGGTGATCGCCGCAAAGTCAGTGGGAGTCATCGTCACCTCTCCCTAGCTAAAATGGAAGGTATGGGTGGTGTCCCACCAGTACTCAGACAAGGCCAAGAAGACACCCTTGTTCTTCTACGTCTCTGCTATCCCGGCCAGGTTCTCCACAAACACGTTCAGCCCCGTAGCAATCACTAGCCTCCGAGGACTAGGCCTCCCATCTCGGGAAATATCAGGCAGGCTCCGCCACAACTCTACCACGGCCTCAAGAGACCCCCGTGACTTCATCCTCTTCACCTTCCCAGATGAAGGCACCTCACCCTGCAGGTAAACACAACAAAGGTACGTCAATAACAGTACTTAAGCAAAAATAAGAAAATAATGAATCACAAAAGTCCGTCCCAACACGGCAAAACACAAAAGTCCGCCCCAACACGGCAAAGTATAAAAGTCCGTCTCTACACGGCATACATTTTACAAAGTTCGCCCAACACAGTAAAGCATAAAAGTCCATCCCAAACACGGCACATCATGAAAGTCCGTCCCAACACGGCAAAACACAAAATTCCGTCCCAACACGGCAAAGCATAAAAGTCCGTCCCAAACACGGCACAGCATGAAAGTATGTCCCAACACGGCAAAGCACAAAAGTCCGTCTTTACACGGCATACATTTTACAAAGTCCCTCCCAAGAACGGAAATCTAACGCAATTTTCTCAATAGACAAAAGTCCGTCCCTACACACGGCAATTTTTCACACAAAGTCCGTCCCAACACGGCAAAGCATAAAAGTCCGTCTCTATACGGCACACATTTTTCAACACAAAGTCCGCCTCTACATGGAAATTTTTCAACAAAAGTCCGTCACAAAAACACGGCACCCAAGGCACATAAATTTTTCACAAAAGTCCGTCTCCACACGGCAATTTTTTCCCATAAAAAACAATGTACATACAAAATAGCATCAAGGTACAAATCACCAAAGCATGCATTTAAAATAGAGGTACTTTATTTTCACAAATAAGAGATAAACTCCACCTCTTTGAACAAAAATCATACACCCACAATCCTTACATGCTCAATTTCAACAATTCATCATCAATTTCACAAAATGAGCATGGCAACAACAAAATCCTCAAATATGCAAAAACTAAAACCCTAGTTCTAGCATACATCATTCAAAGCAAGAATCAAAACGAAATTTGATTTTTTACCTCCTTTACGGTTTCCCGCAAGGTGTGCACCTCCGAATCCGGATACAACACATCCGGATTCCTTGTTGAAGGTGAGAAGGAAGGAAAATTCCTTTGGAGGTCCAACCTCCTCTCTATGGCCTC
>JAFEMH010000473.1:0-65000 GCA_022495995.1 Adenophora triphylla var. japonica
AACTTTTTCAAAAAATTTAAAAAGTTAACTTTTTTTCTTCAATGAGCACTTTTTCCTCCTCAAACCGATTTCCATTCGGTTATTAACATGCAACCGAAATTGAAACAGCACATTGAAATAGTGGCTCCACTGCTTCAAAAACCATCGTGTAAACCAAGACAAAATGGTTTTTCATCGCGAAATGAGTCAGCAAAATTAATTGTGCACGCTAATTTTCAATGAGCACTTTTTTACTAAATCTGATTTCAATTCACACAGAAATTGCAAATCGAAATTGAAATAGAAAATCGTGTCAGGTTCATCCATGCTTTAAACAAAGCCATTACTGAGAAACTAATTGTGCACGCTAATTTTCAATAGAAGACTTTTTACTACGAAAACCGATTTCAATTCAAACTTGCAAATGCAACAGAATTGAAACAAAGAAATTGAAAACGATGTAGTTCATCTGTTTCAAAAAACCGTTGCAAACTAAGCTGATGAAGCGACAAAATGGTTTTTCATTGCAAAATGAGTTGCAAAATTAATTGTCCGAATCGATTTCAATTCAACGGCAAAATGCAAATCGAAATTGAAACGAGAAATTGAAACAAAAGTTCACCTCGTTTCAAAAAACCGTTGCAAACTAAGCGCATGAAGCGACAAAATGGTTTTCCATTGCAAAATGAGTTGCAAAATTAATCGTGGCACGCTCAATTTTTTCAATGAGCACTTTTACTACGAACTGACATTTCTACCCAAGTTGCAAAATTCCGTCAGCTCCCTCTGTTTCCGAAATCGATTTCAATTCGGTAAGCAGAAAATTCCGTTTCTCAGCTTCCCTCTGTTCAAAACCGATTTCAATCTTGGCTGCAAAATTCCCATTTCAGCCTTCCTCTATTCTCAAATCCCGATTTCAATTCCTGCTAAAGTAAATTTTCAATGCCCCGTTTTCTGTAAGGTCAACTGATTTCATGCAAAGCCGAATCAGTAGCAAAGTTCAAAGGCAAGGGAAAGGCGCTATGAAGCAACTCAGCTCCAAGCACCTAAAGCTCGGAGGCTTGGAGACAAGGTGATTTGTCAAGAGGAGGAGAACGCAAGAAGTGGTCGACGCGGAAATCATGGGTGAAGGTGCTTAGGAGAGCAAAGATGAGCTTGAGAAGATGGTAACGCTTTTCTCAAGATTGAAGCTAAACCATTTTGTGTTTTAGCATTTGTCTTGATTGTTTTCGGCATGATGGAGTGCAGTTATGGGCGCCGCGAGGGCTTACATGGAGAGTGAGGTTAAGGTGTGTTGCCGCTGAAGAAAGAAAAGGCTCAATCTTCATTTGAAAGCTAAGATGGAAGCTACAGAAGAAACCTCAAGGTATACTATGGACATGTGTTGAAGAAGAAAGAACGAGGGAGATCGAAGATAAAGGACGGTGACAAGTGGAGTAGTTAGGATGGCCGAGTCGGGCGGAAGCGTATAGGCTAAGGAGATGGAGTCCACTCCCGAATGAAGTTAATGGCGTAACCTGCGAAACCTATTTTTGAAGCCGTAATCGGAAATGATCGAAGGAATACCGGGCGAGAAAAACATACTTGAATGATGGGATTTAGAAGAGTGAGTACGCAACTTTAAGGTAAGATTGCGGGGAAGAGGCTCGACGAAGTCAATTCCAGTGCAGTGCAAATGCAAAGAGGGAAGCGGAACAAGGTCAGTGAGGCAAGAGAAGCGTGGATTTGGAAGGCGCAAGGTGAGGAATGACCTTAATTTCTCATTTTTGAAAAAACAATGTTTGATTTCTCGCTTAGTTGCACTTTTAATTGAGGGGGTCTCCTCAAAAACAATTTTATGGCTTCGTTTAACTTTGATATTTTGTGTCGAGGTTTTGTCCTGCGCTTTAGAGGATGGATTTTCTTGGCCGTAAGAATAGTTTTATGCATGTCTACTAAACATGCTTTTTATATTTCCCCATGTCTTGTGATGACAATGGTGCGCACTTTGGATGCTTTGGTGAATAGGATCGGCACTATTTGGGCATATCTTTGGGTTGTAAGAAGCTTGGAGGATTTCTTGGTGTAACATGTCGGGTGTTACAACCTAGAACTATTTTGAAAATGTAATGGAGAAGAAATGAATAGATGTTTTCTCTATAACCCTCAGGTTCTTGTGGTAACATGCCGATGTCATAAAGCTGTTGTTTCAACTTGAGTTCATAATTTTAATTAATAGCAAGAAGGTAATCAATATGTTCTTGACACATTGGTCCACCTACAACTTAACTAAAGCATGAAAAGCGCGCGCCCGGGCGAAGGTGTGGATAACCTTAATCAACTTTAAGAAAGATGCAAAATCTTTGTGCCACTGGAAAGGTAAGTACCTTTTTGTTTTGATAACAGGAACAACAATTTTAATACTGCCGTCCCTCAAAATATCACCCTATTAATTTGTTTTAATCTACAACCTGAATGCTTTACAACCTAAATCGGACATGCCGGTGATGCTGGTCTTAACGGATATTTTACATAATGGAAAACTTGTTAGGGGTGAAGGTTAAATTGGAATAACTTAGTGGAAAAGAAATATAGCAAATCATACCTGACTCTTGGCGATGGGTGGCCAAGTCATCACTTATTTGAAATACGCCTTTAATAAGGTTTCCATCTAGTTTTTAGACATTCTTAATCTATTCAAGTTGCATACCCCCTTTCCAACCTTTGCCCCAATCAGAAGGAATCCTTTCCGCCTGGCTATAACTTTTGCTTTTTGGAGTCTCCTTGGGTTCTAGAAAACCTTACCCAGCAGGAGAATATTCTTTTGGCCCTATTATCTTTCCTTCCGGTCAAGATGTTTCTTCAGGTCGCAGCTTGTTGTTCCATCTTTGCATGAAGATGTTATGGCCAGCCGCGGGCGCTTTGACCTTGGTATGCATTTCTGCCTCTACTCGAACGGCTTGGGATTCTACCCTATGAGTTGGGGTTGTGTTGTCTTCAGGTTGATCCGTGGGATCATCACGTTGGCGCAGTCCTGAATCCGATTTGATCAAAAATAAAAATAATTATTTTAATTATTTTCATAAAATTAAAAAACTATATTGATGTACTATTAAAAATATTGTCAATATATATTTTGAAAATTTCATGAAAAGACATAACTTGTCAAAAAAAAAAAAAAGTTAATCAACTTGATAAAAGATAAATAAAACTAAAATTCAAACTTAAAATGAAATAAGTAATTTTTTACTGGATCATATGGTCTATATCTATCATGTGTCCCAAATGACAACCCTTGTCGAAATCTATAGTATAAATTAAACTCTTCTTTAACAGCGGTACGAATAGCCCGGGCCGTGCTTTTTCCCTATTTCGCCCTCACTATTTACCCGTTTCCTATTTTGCCCTTAATTTGTGCTAAGACTTTGGGTTTGGGCTAAGAATTTGGATTTGGACTAAGAGTGGGCTTTAGGAGGGTTTACTTAAATTAATTAAGTAACTGATTTTTTAATTTTTTTTTTAAATTAAAAAAAAAATTAATTTGAAAAAAAAAAAAACACACCCGTGTCCTTGGACACGGGCATATGTACTAGTAGTAGCTAAAACATAGCTGTCATGTCATTTTCTAAATCGGTGATCTAGGACACCCTATTTTAAATAAAAACAATTGATGTACGAATTTGTGGGGTTTTGAGTTAGATAATTAGTGGACAATTAGATGTCCAATACTATAACATTAAATTGTGTGTGATGTGATCATCATTCTATGTCAGTCATTTGCAATATAGATTTGCCTGTACCCAATACTCCCTCCGTCCCTACCTGTACGCTTTTGACTTTTCACGTAAATTAAGGAGAGAGTATTATATTGAAAGTGTTGTGAGTGTGAAAATAAAATAGGAGAGAGAATGAGTGGAGAGAATAGTAAATTATAATGGTATTGTGAGTATTAAAATAATGTAGGAGAGAGAATGCGTGGAGGGAATAGTAAAGATTCCTTTCCATTTTAGGAAATGTGCACGTAGGTTTGGGACGCCCAAAATGAAAAGTGTGCACGTAGGTATGGGACGGAGGGAGTATTTGTTTTTTTGAAAAAAAAAAAAGTTTTTATGATTTTTTTTTTTATTAATAGATACGATGTCACTTGAATTACTTGAATTACGTTAATTGTTATTTAAATTAGCTAGCACTAGTATAATATAGAGATCAAACTTACCCATATAATGTTAGAACATGAATTAATTAATATGTGTCATTTAATTTCATGTGTTATAATCATTTAAATAATGTTAAAGTATAGACAAAATATGTAGAATTCCATTAGGTATAAGACTACCATTAAATGATGGGCATAATGGTAATATCTTATACATCAATAAGTGTAGTCCTTTAAACGGTCTTGCTACTCGAATTCTATTATAAAGGCCTTTCCATCAGCCTATGAATCCACTAGTTTTACATTCTCATTCATTCTAAAATCTTTCTAAGTACTTGAATACTAAAGAAAATAAGGCACTCATCATTTAAAAGATTTACTCTTCCTTACTTTGAAAACTATCTTCATACTTCCTTCTTATTCTCAAAAACAAGACTGTTAGGACCTAACTTTGATCAATGTCTTAGTTAGTTGGTTTTGATAAAGGAATATATATATAGAACAGGGTTTATATCAAAAGATGTTATCTGTCATAATTCTTCACTTTGACGCCATGAGTCTCGATACCTATGATTCTTCCTTATACAATGTTTACAATCAATCAAAAACATGAATCATAGTCACTCTCTAAGTCATCAAGATCATCAAGTGCATCTCACCCTTATTAGAGATCCTCTCTCGATAGCTAAGCATTGCCATGATCTCGACAGCCATGACTTCACCCTCGACAGCCCATCTCCCCTGCCTCACACCATGTTACCACAAACTCAACCAAGTTAGATCCCGCATCTTCACAAGCCTATCAAGTCCATCAATGAAGACCAATGAAGACCACCGAAGACCTTCTAGAAGCTCTCCGCTCAAGCTCACACAGCTCAAGACAACTCATGAAGACCTGCATGTGGACAAGTGGGACAAAGACCAGCCAAAGCTCATTAATGTAGCCGCAACATATATTCCAACGGCTACATTGAAGGGTATAAATAGAGGAGTTCTTCCTCTAACAAAACTACTGAAAAATACTCATTTTCCCAACCAAAAACCCTTTCCAAACACCCACACACACCTCCCGTAATCCACACACACACACACCAATCCTCACCTTTAAAACCCCTGTTCCAAACCAAAACCTTCACCCCTAAACCTCTTCACCAACAAAAACAACCCCAGTGTGTTAATTCACAAACCCCAAAACCTAAGACTGTACTTTAGGTGTAGAATCGCTTGTAATCACTCAAGACTGTACTTTGAGTGTATTAGTTATTTTGTAAAATCTTGAGACTGTACTTCAAGTTGTAAAAGCACTTAAGACTGTACTTTAAGTGTATCCCTAGTTGATCGTACTAATTAGGAAGAGGAAGTTCAAGGAACTTGCCCGAATCAATCATTTGTAATTTTTGTTGATTAAAGATTATAATAAAATTGATCTCACTTGTCAAGTTTGACAGGGGTGGATGTAGGAGGAGTGAACTCGAACCACTTTAAATTCTCTCGTGTTATTACATTTTTGCAATCACATTCACACACTTGCATTATTTCTTTGTGTTTGTTGTCCTACCATTATTTCAAACCTCTTTTATTCCGCCGCACAATTCAAACTATCATCCGATGGCCTAAGCCAATACCATAGCCGTCCGATCATCCGCATACCAAGCAAGGGCCTTTCAATTGGTATCGAGCTTGTCTTCACACTCAAAAGTCTAACAACTTGTGAAGGATTCTCTTCAAACCCACCATGCCTCAACCAAGAAGAAATAATGAGAAAGACATCCCACACATTGATGACTCGGGATCCTTTGAGATCTATGCATCAAAGATAAAAACTTATCTTGATGCAAACAAAGATTTGGAACTGGTATGTTCTAGAAAATGAAGTGTCATACCCAACTCAAATCAGACCGATGGAGGACCAAGTAAGATCAAATCCCCGTAAACTTGGTCCGAAGCCGAAAAGCAATTGGTAAGTGCAAACTTGAAAGTCAAGAACATTCTTCAAAAGAGTGTAAATGACTCTCTAGCCCAAGAAATTGCTAAGGAACCAAATGCCGTAACCGCATGGGCTCTTATTCAAACCAAGTTCACTAAACACTCCAGTTGTTAGGACACAAAACTTGTACAACTTGCTTAGGCAATTAGACAATTTCAAGTTCTACCCTCGGAGAAAAGGTGAGTGCCGCCACCCAAGGTTTGAGAACCTTGTTAGATCAATTACCGATCATGGAAAAACATTTGAACAACAAGATCTCTCGTCTCAAGATTTACTCAAATCTCCTCAAGAATATGAGAAGGTAGCATTACCTATTAGAGAAGGATCTCGAATGGAGCACCATGACAGCTTGAGCAATATTTTGGAAAGCTTGAAGCTTATGAACCGGAAGGTATGATAAAATTCCATCACCCCTCCATTTCACAAACCTTAGCTTTAATCGCACAAGAACCTCGTCAACAAGCCAATCACTCACCATGACATTGAGACCATTGTCAACAATGCTCTTCAAAAGATAAACATCGCCTCCAAATCCGTCAAAGAAACGTATCTCCCAAGAAGACATTCCAAGCCTCATTTCCATGGCCGTCGAAATGCCATGAAATTTCAAAAGAAATCTTTTGACAAGAAATTCAATCCCTCCACCTCTAATGCCCAACAAGACAGCTACAAGAAGACAATTGATTGCTTCAATTGTGGAAAGCAAGGACATTACTCATCCGATTGCCCCGAACCAAGGAAACCTAGGGACAATCGTACAGCCTAAGAAGATGACCTACTCAAAAGAGATCATTCACACTCTAAGTGCAACCGCTACAATTGCTCCAAAAATAAACATGACAAAAACAAAGAGCAAGTCATGATTGCCGACTCATCAAAATTCAAGGATGAAGAGTATATGTCAAGTGATGACTCAAATTGAAGGAGAAGAAGCCATGATATGCCTTATGGCCGAAGATGATGAAGAATCGACAATGAGGAAGAGATGGAAGCACTTGCCGCCGCCGATGAACTAAAAGAGGTACATGATTTTAACTCTTTAAATATTGATGGTTTTAAACAATTAGTTTGCACTCTTTAATTCAAACCAAAAACAAAAACTAGCTTTGCTTCATTGGTCAATGAGAACCTTTCCCAATCCTCAACCATTGACAACCTCACAAAAACCATTTCGAGCTTGAAAAAGCATGCCAAGGGCTAAGAGATCAATGCATCATGCTTGAAAAACAAAACATGGATCTCGATACCGAGACATCTAATAATCATGAAAATTGTCAAAAACTCGCAATCTTGAAAAAGAAAATGATGCTCTTAAAAAGAAAATAGATTCATGGAACATGTCAAGCAAAGCATTATCTCTTTTCACCTACACCCAAAGGCGTCCCAAAGGACAAAACAGGATTGGTGCCGATGATCCTACACAAAAAGTGTACACTCCTCCCACCGGTGAAAGGGCCATTGAAAAATGGTTCTAGAAAACCCGAGCTCGCAAACTATCAAACTCAAACCTATCCCATTCAAACCAAAGGAAAAGAAAAGGAAATCTTGGGTGGCCCTAGTCAATCAAAGGAAGGACCAAATAAAATTCAAGGAAGCAAGTTTATTTGGGTTCAAAAAGGGGCCAATATAAAGGAAGAAGTCAAGCTGCAAAAAGGTGCTAGTCACCAAGCCCCGTCGACAGCCAAGGGTTGACAGACACCAAGGCATGACAGATGCCCAAGTTCCTCCAAACAACAAAGAACCCCAAGGCAACAAAGATTCTACAACAAGCATAAATACACCAAAAACAAAAACCTCAATGGCAATATTCAAATGGAAGAAGCCATGCACATCAAAATGACTCTCCAAGGTCATCCCATTCAAATAATTTTCGCTCAACCCCAATACAAAGAACCCAAACCACTACTTCAATCCTTCCCAATCCACTGTCCTTACACCTTACATGATGCAAATCATGTCATATTACCATACCCTAAACCAGCTTCTTCAATAAGGGATCAATGAACAATGCTAGGGCTCCAAAGAAAACTAATCCTTTGGACCCAAAAGAATAAAAAGGGTACCATAAATCTTATTTTTTGTTTTGCAGGTATCCAGAAAGGTCTCTGGTATTTAGATAGTGGTTGTAGTAGACATATGACCTTCAATAAAGACTGGTTGCAACAATATTCCCTAAAATGGTCCAAATGTAACCTTTGGTGACAATTCCCAAGCTAAGGTCAAAGGATCAGAAATCTTGTTACAAAAGATATCATTTTTACAAATGTATCCTATGTAGAAGGTCTCAAACACAATTTGATCAAAGATTAGTCAAATCTCGTGACAAGGATATCATGTTGTTTGTACTAAAGACAAATGCACCGTTAAAGATAAAAACAATAAAGTCATCCTAACTGGATCAAGAAAAGGAAATCTCTATTGCTTGAACTTAGAGATTGTGGAAACTTCAAATGCTCACCGCCTTCTCGTCTTTCAATCAATCTCGATATGTCATGGCTATGGCACAAGAGATTGGCTCACCTCAATCACAAAACCATTTCCAAGCTTGCAAATTCCAATCTTGTCGAGGTCTACCAAAGATCCCATTCAAAAAGGATAAACTTTGCAAAGCATGCCAATGTGGGAAGCAAAAGAAATCTTCATTCAAACCCAAGACCAAGTTCGACACCTCAAGACCTATTGAACCGCTTCATATGGATCTTTTTGGACCCATAAGAACTAGATCTTTAGGAGGAAAAAGATACTCCCTAGTTGTTGTTGATGATTTCACAAGATTCACTTGGATCATTCTTCTTGAATCCAAAAGTGACACCCTTAGTCCGTCCGATAAAGCTATTCAATAAAATTCAAAATCAAAAAGGGACATCCATCATCAAGATCAGATCTCGACTATGGGAAGGAATTTGAGAACACTCGGAGTGGAAGAATATTGTGATTCAAAAGGCATAGATCACAATTTTTCAAATTTCAAGAACTCCACAAAGAAAATGGTGTTGCAGAAAGGAAAACAGAACAATCTGTGAGGCAAAGAAGAACAATGCCGTCGTAACATAATCTCCCAAAATATTTTTGGGGTGAAGCCGTTACTACCGCCGTGTATGTTCAAAACAAAACCCCGATCAACAAATTTCACAAGAAGACTCCATATGAATTATGGAACAACAAAGTCCCTACCATTTCCTACTTTCACAGCCTTTGGAAGTAGATGCTTCATTCACAACAATGGCAAGAACAATTTGGACAAATTTGACTCCAAAAGTGATGAAGGAATTTTTCTTGGATACTCTAACACAAGCAAAGCTTATAGAGTGTACAACAAAAGAAGACTTGTTGTGGAAGAATCTATTCATGTTGACTTTGATGAAAACAATGATCAAAGTATAACCGAATTATGTGATTTTGATGAAGGTTTGGGAAATCTAGATAATCTCCCCGAATCATCCCCCATTCTTGATTCAACTATTCTCGCCGCATGAACAAGATTCATCAAACCTTCCATACATGGTTCCAAGAAATTCATCTCGACACCATCCTATGCCGCATGTAACCATCAACCATCCCACTCTCATCAACAACCAATCAAGCCAACAAAGTCAACAAAGCAATCTCTCCCACCTTCAATCCAATGGATGAGGAAGAAAATATTCAAATAAATAGTCATCCTCGACCGATCTTCCTCAAAATCCTCACTTAGCCGACAAACAACCCTTAGCCGACACCAACCCTTAGCCGACACCATCCCAATTCCTCATCTAATCCATCTTCTAACCTCCTTCCATCTTCATCCAATAATCCTCCTTCTCCTCCCAAAACCAATGATGAAACCACCATTACCCATATCATTCCACCCAATAAAGATCTTTACATCGCCCTTCAAATTGATAAAACCCCGCCTGCATAACATTCCTTTTCTCATGAGTGCATTCATATCCCAAGTGGAACCAAAGAAGATAAATGAAGCACTCCAAGATGCCGACTGATTGAAGCCATGGAAGAAGAACTAGAGCAGCTTTGAAAGAAACAAAGTATGGCAACTTGTTCCTAAACCAAGAAATCAAACTGTTATTGGAACAAGATGGGTTTTTAGAAACAAGATGAATGAAGAAGGTGTTGTAATTAGAAACAAGGCCAGATCAAGTTGCTCAAGGGTATAGACAAGAAGAAGGCATCGACTATGATGAGACCTTTGCACTCGTTGCAAGACTTGAAGCTATAAGGTCTATTTCTTGCCTATGCTTCATTCAAGAAGATGAAAGTTTTTCGATGGATGTCAAGAGTGCATTTCTAAATGGAGTTTTAAATGAAAAAGTGTTTGTATCTCAACCCCCGGTTTTGAGCATCCAAAATTCCCCGATCATGTATTCAAACCGAACAAAGCATCAGATGGGCTTAAACAAGCACCTAGAGCTTGGTATGACACCCTATCTAGATATCTTCTTGGAAAAGGATTCACCAAAGGACATATTGATAACACCTTGTTTATCAAAAATATGGAGATGATCGCTTGCTCATCCAAGTCTATGTTGATGACATAATCTTTGGCTCATCAAATGAGAACTTGTGCACCGAATTTGGAGATATCATGAAGGATCGCTTTGAAATGAGCATGATTGGTGAGCTCACCTTCTTCTTAGGCCTTCAAGTCAAGCAAATGAAGGAAGGAATCTTCATCAACCAAGCCAAATACTCAAGGGATATGATCAAAAAGTTTGACATGCAAACCGCATCCCCGCTAAAACTCCCTTGTCAACCACAACCAAGCTTCATGCCGATCAAGATGGTCATAGTGTAAATCCAACACTTTACGTAAGCTACATAGATCTCTCCTATATCTCGATGCCTTCAAGACCGTACATAATGTTTAGTGTATGTCTATGTGCTAGGTTTCAAGCTAATCCCAAAGAATCTCATCTCTCACTGCCAAGAGAATTTTGAGATATATCAAAGGAACCCCGATTTTGGCCTACGGTATCCCACCGAATCCCCATTCTCCCTAGTTGGATTCACCGACTCGACTACGCAGGTGCAATCTAGACGTAAAATCCACTAGTGGTGGATGCCGCTTGTTGGATCAAGGATTATCTCATGGTCAAGCAAAAAGCAAACCTCGCTTGCAACCTCAACCGCCGAGGCCGAGTACATTGCCGCAGCTTGTGTTGTTCACAAATTCTCTACCTTAAAAGTCAACTTCAAGACTTTGGAATTGAATTATCAAACATTCCCATCTTCTCGTGACAACTCAAGTACCATTGCTATGACAGAAAATCCCGTCCAACATTCAAAAACCAAGCACATTGAAGTCGTGCATCATTTCATCGTAGATCATGTTGAAAAAGGGAATATCAACCTTGCAAAAGTTTGCACTGAGAACAATGTCTCTGATATTCTCACAAAAGCCATGGATGAAAAAAGATTTGAACTATTAAGAGCCATGCTTGGGATGATTAATATGCCAAAATAAAAGGGGTGTTCTTCTTAAACAAAAGAGGATTACAAACAGAGTAATGCTATCACAATGTTGCCTGATAGCTATTACCTCATACACACTCCTAACAAGCCATCCACTGACACCTATCAATCCAAAAGCCTTGAAAACCAAAAAACAACAAAAACTTACAACAAAAACATACAAACAACCTATCAAATTCTTCTCTCTCATCTCAACTTACCCAAACTTCTTCCAAACTAAACAATCCTCGCATCCACTCTTTTTCTTCAAACCTTCTCCTCTCGCCGTCGACATTCTTTCGAAATGTCACAGCCTCCCTGCACTCTCCACCAAAGACTCATTCCTTCATTTCTAGCCTCCCGAGTTGATTGCAAGGTTTGTTGGTACCTCCGCAACCACACCGGGTGCCTCTCCAAGAAAGGATCAATGGAAGTGACTCGAATATTGGAGAGAAGGACTTGCCCTTCTAGGCCACCACTCTTCAACTCGGATCATATGGTCAAGCAATCCCTCCATTGGAGTAACAAAGCTAAATTCTCCCGAAAAGAACCATTCTCGTGATTGCAAATGGTTGACCAACATTTGACTCCACCCTCTCCACGAGGTACTCTTGCAGATCGAAGCAACCTACAACCTGGTTGAACAGTATGAGATGGTTGAAGAAGGAGATATATGCACTCCCGCAAAGTTATCTCCTCTACCTTCCAACAAACCAACTCCCGGAGAAAGAGAATCCCCGCTCACAGTGTATAAAGCTTATCTTGCTCAACCTTCTTCCCGATGCCTAAGCTTCTCTCCTTAGCCGTCCGAGCTCGTCCCGCTTTACCAACTCCCCCAATGTGTATACCCTTTCTACCTTACTCCTTCCCTTACTTGACTCTCCTTGATCAACTTTGATTGTCTTCCCAAAAAGTCTTATTCCTTCTCCCTCCTTACCGTCAATCTTTTCCCCGATGCCTACCTCCTTCATTTCTATGTCTTCATCAACCCTCACTCTCTTTTTCTTACCCTTATCATTCACTTTCCGAACTTTCAACAATGTTGAAAGTCTCTCTATCTATCTCCATCTCATCACTCATCAAATCATCCTCACCATTTTTCCCAAAGACCAATTGTTTAGCCGTTTGAGCCATAACCTTTGGATTAAACTTTGAAGAAAATCTTCCCATTTTTGTTTGTAAATCAATCTCGAATAATTTTCCTCTCGAAGTTTTCATTGTTTTATAGGCAAGTTTTCACCTAGCTATCTCGCATACCATCATCATTCAAACTAGCTTAACCGTCGAGATTTCTTTCAACAGCCTAGGTTAAAGCAAACTTTAAGTGATTTGATTGTGTTAATTGCTCACAATTGTCACTTCCTTCGCCGCCTCTTCCACCGCAAATCTCCTTGAAAAAGAGAATGTTCTTCTTGTGTTTTGTGGGAATAAATGTCTCAACATGGGGAAGGGTAAAAACCACTGCTCATATGAACAAGCTACTTAACTTTGTAACCCCCAATGCTCATTAAAACCCACGTTCCACTCATCATTTATCTCTCTCTCTCTTTCGCAATCACCAAAATTCCTTTTTCCTTAACCCTCGCCTTAAATTTCTTCTCTTTCCCTCTCCAATCTACCATCGTATTTCTCCAACCCTAATTCTTTTTCAAAGCATCAATGGCGTACCCAAAAGCAATGTACCTGCATGCTCATGGTTACTTCATCAAACCCAACTTCTATGACTCAAGTTGGAATCCTCATCAAAGAACCGCTTGAGGTAAATGAATTACTTGATTTTATGGGAGCTAAACCCCAATTTATGAAGAACTCGCAGAGAAATTTATTTGGTAGGAAGAAGAAACAATGAAGATAATTCAATAACCGCCACCATAGAAAATGTAGAGATAACTATCACTCAAGATATGGTTAGTGATGTCTATGGAATTCCAAATAAAGAAGATGCCGTGAAAAATATATGGGATAGAGGATCGTAAAGATTAAAGACAGCTTTATGAAAAATTTCTTGGGGTTAAAATCACCGACTTCAAAGCCGTTCAAGACAAAGCTATGGTGAAGAACAAAGATGATATCTTCAAGTCAACACCGATGGATGTGGTCAACAAAGCCATTGATGGCAACAATCCTCATTTGACCAAATGGGATCAAATGAGTGGAAGCAGATGCTCACTTAATGACCAAGGATACAAATTGGTGCATTGTCCTTCTCCATAATTTCCAACTTGCGCCTCATCCTCTACTCTCAAATTCAAGAAGCAAGGTGGAAGGATGAACAACTTCGCATTCATGAGTGGAATTCTTGAGGTTCTAATTCCAAAGCTCAAACCTCGCACTATCCAAGAAATGGTCAAGACAAAGTGAAGTCAAGCTGAACAAGATGTTTCAATGAAAGAACCTTTTCATTGAAACAAAAGAAAGGAATTGTTATGAAGGCCGGAGATATGAGCCTTGAAAGTTTCAAAGAAGCCCAAGAAAAGATGCTTGAAGAAACAAGAATAAAGCTTAATCATTGGAAAGATTTGATAGCTTTGGCTACTAGTAGGAGAATGAAAAGAGGAGTAAAGACCAATGTCAAGAAAACTCGGAGTGCTCAAGAGAACCGTGGTATCTCCTAGCAAAAAGAGCAAAAGCAAGGATGATCTCGATAGCCGACAGCCAAGGAACCATCTCTCGACACCATGCTAAGAATGTTGAAGAAAGAGGAGATGTTGATAGCCATGAGGTTGACACTATGGATCAAGATGATGCCGGTGATGCTAACATAGATCCTCAAGAGCTTCAGCAGCTCTCTTGCCCTATCCAAAACCCTTCACAAAGGAAAGCAATCTCGCATGCCTATCCCCTCCAAATGACAAATACCGCATCAAAGGTACAATCTTCCTTAACCATTCCTTCTAAATCATTACCAAAGAAAAGAAAACTTGAAAAGAAAGCCCCCAAATCAAAGAAAACCAAAATATCTACCCCTTCCATTTCCCCAAAATCCACACCCAAGCTCAGTCATCAATACCTATCAAGCTATCCTCAATCTCAAAGAACCATTAGATAAGCAACCTTTAAGGGGGAACATTGATGAGAATATCCCCTCTACCCAACCTCAACAGCTAGCTAAAATCCCGAGAGCAATTGAGGCTATTGAGTTGGATGGAAACCCCGACACCGAAAAGGCCGTTCTTTTGTATCTTAAGGACTTTCTAAGTGAGGAAGAATCGTAGTGGCCCTAGATGAACTCGTACTTAGGTTAATGCGTAAAAGAAGTGGACCAGTGAGTCATCTAGAAACCCCAAGGTGACAAAATGGCGAATGTAGATAGCCATACCTTCCCTTCCATTCCCGAGACCGAACTCCGTAAATGATCCCGCCCCAACCGTTGAAATTGAAAGGGGGAATCTTGATAATACTTCTAAGGTCATTCAAAATCTCAAGAAGGTTGGAGTTGAGATTAATCCCATTCTTGTCTCAAAAGGAGACTCAATTGTGAATGCTTGCAAAGGCCTTGTGCTTGATGGAACTCAAGAAAATGAGGAAGCTATGATAGCTATCCTTGAGAAAAGGTTGGCCAAAAGTGAAGTAAGGGCAAATTGAATCTCCTTAAATCTCAATTCACTTCCAGCCTCTTAATCAAAGTCTTGGCCAAACCTCGAGTCAATCCCAACCGTTTCAACCCAATCCTCTCGCACCTTCCAAGCCACCTTCTCCAATTCCCGAAAATGAACCTTTGAAGCCTCTCCACAAAGTCCAATACCGGGCCGGACAAGGTCAAGACATATCTCGATGCTGATCCCATTCCTAACGCCCTCACAGCTTCTCCAAGTCATTCTATTCCTCCAAATCCAAATCAATCCTTCCTTCCCAAAAGGGAACCTTCGATGCTTAGTCATGGAATTGATTTCTCTATGTCTTCCATCAAAGCAAAGAAGGACAAGGTTACCCCATGTAACTCACATCCCGTAAATAGCAAATCCCTTCACCTATCCAAAATTCTCGGGAACCGCCAAGAAATGGTTTGATTGTTGTAGCAAGAAACCTTGCAGGTTAGTTTTCTTTGCCTATGAAAATGGCAACCGTCAAGATCCTCCTCCACCTCCAACTTTGTTCATCAAATCCCATCATTCCCAAAGTTCATCACTCCCAATACTCTTCTTGATTGGGAAGTTCTTTTCACCCAACTCATCTCTCCTTCACTCAATTCATGCTTGTATATGCCAAAGGGTTTAGTCTTCACCCCGTGCATTGACCTTGCAAAACACTTTTCCTTTCACCGTTTGAACAAAAGTGTGCCATTATGCTTTTATTAAGCAAAACTGCCAACATCTTTTCCCCAACTCTTAATCCAGGAATTGAGCCATACCTTTCACCCTTCATCACCGTAGATCCTATTAACTTCACCTCACCCAATGAAAACTCTCATTTCAAAAACTTGGTCTCTATTCCCGAGATCAAAGAATTCAGCATCTTCCATTGCCGTCGCCTCAAAGCAGAGCCGTAACCGTTATTGATCTTTCCTCGCACTCGACAAACCTATGATAATGATAGTGATAATGATGCTCCCTCAAGCCCTCGATCAAGACTCTCCAACAATATTTCCATCCCCTACAGCTTCCAACCCTCCTCAAGAATTCACTCATTCCTTCACTAATGCTCAAGTATCGCCCGCCACAACCGTATCAATCCAAAGGTGCCCTTGAAGAACAAGAAAACCAGAACAAGAAGAAACATTTGTGGGGCACAATGAGAATCGAAATGATCAAATGCCCCTTAGAAGGTCTCAATCGAAGTCAAAGGAAGACAAATACTTCAAGTATGATGAAAGGATGTCCTGGGAATGGAACAATGAGTTCTTCTACAGCAGGAGTTGAGCCTCGAAATGAGAAGAGAGCTAGAGGATGAAAGAAATCGATTCTATCACCTGTGCAAGAAAGAGATGAATTCTATGATCAATTGGCCGATGAATAATTGTATTTGTTATGGAACATTTTTTTTTGGTTAAAGACAATATGTTTTGTTTGCCTCGCTTGTATGACAAGATTTTGTGAACTCTTCTCATCCCGAGATTAATTCCAAGTCTTCAATCTCATTTTGATTACCTCTCGCCCGATATGATTCCTCGGATTACTTCTTTTATTATTTCTCTTATCAATCGTGGAAAACATGTTCTAAATAAATCTTCCTTTACCAAAAAGGGGGAAATTGTTAAGACCTAACTTTGATCAATGTCTTAGTTAGTTGGTTTTGATAAAGGAATATATATATAGAACAGGTTTATATCAAAAGATGTTATCTCGTCATAATTCTTCACTTTGACAAACTATGAGTCCGATGCCTATGATTCTTCCTTATACAATGTTTACAATCAATCAAAAACATGAATCATAGTCACTCTCTAAGTCATCAAGATCATCAAGTGCATCTCGCCCTTATTAGAGATCCTCTCGATAGCTAAGCATTGCCATGATCTCGACAAATATGACTTCACCCTCGTACACCATCTCCCCGTCTCACACCATGTTACCACAAACTCAACCAAGTTAGATCCCCGCATCTTCACAGCCTATCAAGTCCATCAATGAAGACCAATGAAGACCACTCAAGACCTTCTAGAAGCTCTCGCCCAAGCTCACACTCAAGACAAACTCATGAAGACCTCGCATGTGGACAAGTGGGACAAAGACCAGCCAAAGCTCATTAATGTAGCCGCAATGCCATATTCCAACGGCTACATTGAAGGGTATAAATAGAGGAGTTCTTCCTCTAACAAAACCACCGAAAAATACTCATTTTCCCAAATAAAAACCCTTTCCAAACACCCACACACACCTCCCGTAATCCACACACACACACACCAATCCTCACCTTTAAAACCCCGTTCCAAACCAAAACCTTCACCCCTAAACCTCTTCACCAACAAAAACAACCCCAAAGGTGTTAATTCACAAACCCCAAAACCTAAGACTCGTACTTTAGGTGTAGAATCGCTGTAATCACTCAAGACTGTACTTTGAGTGTATTAGTTATTTTGTAAAATCTTGAGACTGTACTTCAAGTTGTAAAAGCACTTAAGACTGTACTTTAAGTGTATCCCTAGTTGACTCGTACTAATTAGGAAGAGGAAGTTCAAGGAACTTGCCTCGAATCAATCATTTGTAATTTTTGTTGATTAAAGATTATAATAAAATTGATCTCACTTGTCAAGTTTGACAAGGTGGATGTAGGAGGAGTGAACTCGAACCACTTTAAATTCTCTCGTGTTATTACATTTTTTGCAATCACATTCACACACTTGCATTATTTCTTTGTGTTTGTTGTCCTACCATTATTTCAAACCTCTTTATTCCGCCGCACAATTCAAACTATCATCCGACGCCTAAGCCAATTCCATACTGCCGTCTCGATCATCTCGCATACCAAGCAAGGGCCTTTCAAGTCTCAATACTAGTGTTCAAAGTGTCGCTTTTAAGTGTTCAAAGGTGTCGGTGGCTGGGGTAATGTGCCTGCTCGAGTGTTCAAATGTGTCGATATTAGTGTCTAAAGGTGTCGGTGTAGTGGTGTTAAAGTTAACGAGTGTCAATAGTGTTAGAATGCAAAAGTGTCGCTTTAGGGTTTGAAAGTGTCAATATTAGTGTAAATAGTGCTAGTGTTGACGTTTACAATATAAAATATTTTTTTTAAAAAAAAAGGAAAAATCTAAGTAAAAAATTTATAAACACACGCACCGACACTTAACACATACACTACCGACACTCAATTACACACTATTTCCAAGCACTATATTATACACTACCGACATTCACATATATGCAAATACCAAAATTATGTAAATTCAAATTCGACTTCGAACTAGGTGGAATGCTTCTTTGAAAGCACAAATCTTTAAATTGGAATTTTAGGGCCGCTTTAATCAACAAAGAGTTGCCTATTTATGGATCAATTTAAGAAGAGAAGAAGGAATATACCCGTGATGATGAATGTCCAAGGAAGCATAATTTGCTCTCAACTCTCGGTAAATAGCGATCTCTTTCCCGATCCTTCGCTAGCGCAAGTCGTGTTATTTTCGTAGTGTTATTCTCATGGTTCAAAAGACTCGTTTTTTTTTTTAAACTTTAGAAAACCTCGATTTTTTTAAAAATATTTTGACGCAATTTTGACCCTTGTCCCCAAATGTTGCTCTGCCCTTGATATGGTCTTAACAAACCAAATTGTGATAGATTTCACTGTTTTTATGTCATTCTTTTATAGAACAACTGAGAAATCTATTTCACATTTGTTGGTTTTGATGTGAATAAGTGTGAAACATTTTTCACACTTCTAAACTGTGAGGTCGGGCCACGCTTGTTCTATGAAAGATGACATAAAACAATGAAATTGACCTCACAAATGGCGCACAATAATTGAGAAAGTGACTCACAATCATAATCGAGACTGACTCACAGGTTGTGCACAAACATTCATGAATAACAAATAAATCACGGGTAAACCACACATACTAAGTAGCAAAACAACTGTGAGGTCTATTTCACAGTTGTTGGTTGTGATGTGAATAAGTTTGAAATATTTTTCACACTTCTAAAATCAGAGGTCGGGTTTCACGCTTATTTATAAATGTGAAATGGTTTGGTTGTTGACCTTTCTAAACCGAGAACTATGAGGTCAATTTCACGCTAATTTGCTACTTAGTTTGTTTGGTTTACCCGTTATTTATCGCTTGTTGATTGTTTGTGTACAACCGTGAGGTAAATTTCTCGCTTATGATTGTTTGTGCAAAGGTGAGATCTATTTCACGCTTGTTGGTTGAGATGTGAATAATCAGTAAAATGTTTTTCACACTTCTAAAACTGTGAGGTCGGGCCACAGCTATTTATGAATGTGAAATGGTTTACCCGTTATTTATCAGTTGTTGATGATTGGTTTTGCACAACTGTGAGGTCAATTTCTCAGTTATGATTGTTTATGCACAACTGTGAGGTCAATTTCTCGCTATGATTATTGAGGTCACTTTCTTAGTTATAGTTATTGTGCATAATTGTGTGATAGATTTCACTGTTATTATGTTATTCTTTTATAAAACAATAGTGAGGTCTATTTCACAGTTGTTGAAAAATAATTTTATTTTATTTATAAAATTTGAAATATATGATGGGTAAACTTGTTTGATTCGTCTTGGCGATGCGATTAAAACAAAGGGAGTTTCGTATAATTTTTTTCGACTTTTAGATTTTGAGATATTGCATTTTAAAAATTTAAGAGAAAAAAAGGAAGAGAGAGAAAGAAATTAGGTGAGGCGCTACGTGTAACAAAGCGTGCACGTGAGAGGGTACGAGGGGCAATTTAGTTCGAAAAATAGAGGGACTTTTTGGCTGTTTTGATAATGTTAGTCCTTAAAGATAGTTTTTATTTGAATGGGGGACTATTTGGTCAAAGCCTCTAAATTTTTTTTGACTCGACCGGGAATGGGTGGTGGTGGTGGTGAGTGGAGTTGTTAAAAATAAATTTTAAATAATTAAATTTTTTTTTACCCGAAGAGGGTGGGGTGGTGGTGAGTGGGTTGGGGCAGTGGGTGGTGGTGGTGAGTAGGGTGGGGGGTGATGGTGAGTTGGGTAACATGAGGGGTGTATGAAAAGTTAGATTGTGAGGGTGTTATCAATTTTCGGAAAATGTTTTACTTAAAAAAATTCGTAAGTCATTTTTCGGGGAAAATGGCGTAAAATATTTTTCGAAAAATATTTTCCCCATTTTTTGGTGCTTACCAAACACCAAAAAATGAAAAAAAAAACATTTTTCGAAAACATTTAACGCAAACTAACGGAGCCTAATTTGCTAAAAAGTTATAACTCAAGCGATGTCGATTTCCATTTTCATACAACAGCTTAGGAGGTCAAACCACACCAAAATAATTTCTAGCACTTTCAAGTGCAACTCTTATATTAAATTAAGTAATTCATTAGTAAAAAAATCTATTTTTTTTTATAAAACAATCTTGCTCTTTTTTAAAATGTATTCTATTGATAAGCTCTCTTTTTATGGGGTGAAAAGGTGAATTTTATTATTAATTACACTATCTTGTTACACTTATAGCCCGTCTTAGCACCAGATGGGATTAATAATCCTGAAGTTGAGTATTTGGTAGGAAAAAAGGTAATGATATAAATTATCCTCTTCACCGGGATTAGCTTCTTATCCCCTCCTTATTTATCCTAATGAAATTGTGGTATTATTAATTAGGGTATTAGAATATGTTGGATAAAAATATTTTTGACAAAAATATCCCCAATATATATGTCAACTATTAAATGCCTTGACCTTCCATATTTAATTCTCTCAATACAAAATGTTAACAGGTAGTCAATTTAGAAAAAAAAAAGTGATAATTTTCTTTAATTGTGCCCTTGATTGTCTCTTTATAATTATACGGGTAATTTGGTTTCTACCAAACAAAAGTTTATATTTTCATCAGGATTATTAGGAAGCCTCATTATTAATACTAGGATTAACAATCCACTCACTATCAATACGGGCTAATCCTACTCGGCTACCAAACGATCCCTTATAAATTATAATTTTATCGCTCGCTCTGCTAAAAAAATAATTGTATTTCCTTTGTCTCAAAATTGAATGATTATTTAAAAAATATTGTCCAAAAATGAATGAACTTTTACGATTTTTTTTAATCTCTAAATGCTTTTTTTCTATTGCACTATTCATTATAAGTTGAAAAATTAAAATATAAAAAGCAGATAATAAATTTGTTTTAATACACATTAGTTATTAAAAAGTATAAAAGATTATATTTTTAAAAAGTTCTCCAAAATAAAAATATATACTTCATTCGTCCCAATATAATGGTTATCAATTATCATATGTGAATGCGCAAAAATTAAGAAAAAAAAATAAGTGTGGTGAGTATGAAAAATAAAGTATGAAAGAAAAAAGTGGGGTAGAAAGTTTTTGTTACGAGTAACCATCATAATTGAACGCCAAAAAAGAAAATTAATAACTTTATATTGGGATGAATGAAGTATTTATTTTGGGGTATAGACTAGGGGTGGACATGGTTCGGTTCAAACCGCGATTTGAGATCGAACCGAACCAAACCACGCAGCTTTGGTTTGATTTTTTCTATAAATGGTTTAGCTTGGTTTGAAAATTTAATAAACCGTGTGGTTCGGTTCAGCTCGCAGTCTGGAACCTCAAAACCGAACCAAACCGAACCGAACCAAACCGATTCAGATCGAACCGCGGTTTAGACAATGTCTTGTAATTTGTTTTGAGATGGTTTCTTTTGTTGTACTTGTTAGAACAATGAACTTTCTGTTGGAAATGGGTAACGAAAAGTTAAGTTTGACTTAACGTTGACCTAGATTTCTAACGGAAGTTCGTTATGTGTTAACGGAACTAGTTACAAAATGTATTCTACATTTGTTGTAGATTATTAAACTTATTTAATGTCTCAAAACCATTTAGGGTGAATGAGAATTAATGACAAGTGATTTTGTAACTTAACAGAAGTTAAATAAAGGGTTAAAGACTGATCCAAATTAGTTTTGGGTCACAACTGTTCTCAAAAGGTTTCGTGACCTTTCAGTTCTGGGCTTCAGCGCGGTCGCGCTCCAGCCTAGAGCGGCCGCGCTGATTTTTAGTAAATCATGGCTCAGTCTCGGGATGCCAGAGCGGCCGCGCTCAAGGCAAGAGCGGCCGCGCTCTTACGCAGAATCTGAACAGTTTTGGCACCTCTTGGAGTGAACAGCCATGAACCCTTTAACTTTCTTTAAATAGTTTCCCTCCGAATTTCAATTTACATACACAGTCATTTTGAGCATTTTACCCTCTAGAGAGATAGAATAACATAACCCAAATCATTGCATCTTGTTGCATTCAATCTTTCAAGTCCAAAGTTCTAAAACCTTTGTTGTTCGTTAGATTAGTTATATTGGAGTGCTCCTTATAACTAATAGTTAAGTCGTTTTATCTTACGAGAGTTTTGTCATACAACCGTAAGCACCAGTGCGGGACAAATAACTCTTACGGAGATTGTATATAATACAAGACTCGACTTGTTTCTAGTTTTCCCAATCTCCGTTACTTTTCCTGTCAGTTTTTCCGTTAAGTTCTTGAGAAGCCATACATAAAGTTCAACAATCGTAAGAGTTATTTTACGCTTCTTCAAGAGATGGCAAACGAAAAAGACACCACTTCATCTAGTCAAGGGAATGTGACGCCTCCTCCGCAAGGAGATACTACATTCAACAACGTTGCTCCCGCTCCTACAACTCATCACATCAGTCATGGTGAGAAACCCGCGAAATTCACCGGTGTGGATTTCAAGAGATGGCAACAGAAGATGCTCTTCTACTTGACCACCCTAAGCTTGCACCGCTTCTTAAAGGAAGATCCTCCGGCGGTAGAAAAAGGTGATCCGGACCCTCAAAGGCAAATGGCAAAGGAGGCTTGGTCTCACGGTAATTTTCTTTGTAAGAATTATATCTTAAATGGACTTGACGATGCACTATACAATGTGTATAGTACAGTCGAGTTAGCCAAAGCGTTATGGGACACTTTGGAAAGGAAGTACAAGATCGAGGATGCCGGGTCAAAGAAATTTGTCGTCGGTAAGTATCTTGACTTCATGATGGTCGATTCCAAATCGGTAACAACTCAAGTAGATGAATTCCAAATCATTCTACATGGGCTTGATGCCGAGGGGATGATCATGAATGATCCATTTAAGGTGGCTTCCATCATTGAAAAGTTGCCTCCTTCGTGGAAGGACTTCAAGAACTATCTCAAGCATAAACGCAAGGAGATGTCCTTGGAAGACATTGTTGTTCGTCTTCAAATAGAAGAGAACAATAGAATGAATGAGGCCAAAGTTGCTAAAGGCAAGATGGAGGCTAAGGTCAATCTCGCCGAGGCTAGCACAAGTGGCACAAAGAGAAAGCATTCCGAAACTGCCGGGAATGCTAAGAAAGGGAAGAAGAAGACCTCTAAAAGGTTCAAGGGGTCTTGCTATAATTGTGGGAAACAGGGCCACTTGTCAAGGGATTGTCGTCTCCCGAAGAAAGAGGCGAACAATGTTGACCACATGGACCTTGACTTTGGCAAAATGGGTTGCTGTTCGAGGCCAACGTTGCAAACTTGGAGGGAATCCAAAGGCTTGGTGGATAGATACCGGTGCTACCCGCCATATTTGTGGTAACAAGGAAAGTTTCTCCTCCTATACTCCCATCTCCTAAGAAAGCTTTACATGGGAAATTCTGCGACCTCCGATGTTCAAGGCATTGGAAACGTGATTTTGAAGATGACTTCCGGAAAAGAAGTAACCTTGTTGGATGTGCCGCATGTTCCGTACATCCGTAAAATTTG
Source organism: Adenophora triphylla var. japonica (assembly GCA_022495995.1). Classification (NCBI taxonomy): domain Eukaryota; kingdom Viridiplantae; phylum Streptophyta; class Magnoliopsida; order Asterales; family Campanulaceae; genus Adenophora; species Adenophora triphylla. The sequence goes on from JAFEMH010000473.1 coordinate 23,907, forward strand.
GTGTCCGGCGCTTTGCTTAGTAAGGCCGGTTTTAGACTAGTATTCGAATCCGACAAATTTGTACTAACCAAGAATGGTTTGTTTCTTGGAAAAGGTTACCTCGAGGAGGGCCTTTTAAAATGAATGTAATGACCGTAATCCGCCAAGGTGCGATGAATAAAAGTTGTGTTCCTTATGTTTACTTGTCGGAAAGTTCTAATTTATGGCATGATAGATTAGGACATGTAAACCTCGACACCATTAAGAAATTAGCGAGACAAGATTTAATCCAAATGACTAAATCCGACTCGACTAATAGGTGCGAAGTTTGTGTTGAGGCAAAAATGACTAAGTCACCATTTAATGCCATACAAAGAGACACAACTCCTCTCGAGTTAATTCACACCGACATATGTGATTTAAAACTAGTGCAAACTCGAGGAGGTAAAAAGTACTTCATTACATTTATAGATGATTGCACTAAGTATTGCTATGTCTATCTCTTAAGAAGTAAGGATGAAGCCTTAGGGGCTTTTGAGACTTATAAGAAAGAAGTTGAGAATCAACTTAACTTGAAAATTAAGAAAATTAGAAGCGATAGAGGTGGAGAATATGAAGCACCGTTTGAAGGATTATGTTGGGAATCCGGCATAATTCATCAAACAACTGCTCCATATACCCTCATTCTAATGGAGTTGCCGAACGCAAAACCGTACTCTCAAAGAGATGATGAACGCGCTTTTGATCGCCTGTGCTTACCCGACAACTTGTGGGGGGAAGCAATACTCACTTCTAATTATGTTCTTAATAAAATACCCAAGAAAGGTATTGACAAAACACCCTATGAAATGTGGCACAATCGTAGGCCAAGTTTTAAATACCTTAAAGTGTGGGGGTGTTTGGCCAAGGTTGAAGTACCTAAGCCTAAACAAGTCAAGATTGGCCCAAAGACCATTGACTGTGTTTTTATTGGATATGCCAATAATAGTAGTGCCTATCGGTTTATAGTGCATAAATCGGACATTCCTGATATGCACGAAGGAACTACTATAGAATCAAGGAATGCGGTATTCCTTGAAAACATTTTTCCGGTTAAGGACAGGAAAGATGTAGGTTCTAATAAGAGAACACATGAGTCTACATCCGGTCCTTCTCGAATAGAAGATGAAGAACCGAGACGTAGCAAAAGGGCAAGAGTGGAAAAGACTTTTGGTCCTGATTTTCTATCTTACATGTTAGAAAACGAACCATCAACTGTTAAAGAAGCTTTGTCCGGTCCGGATAGTTCGTTTTGGGAAGGGAAGCTATTAACAGTGAAATAGAATCCATAATGCTCAACAATACTTGGGAATTAGTTGATCTTCCTCCAGGTTGCAAACCATTAGGTTGCAAATGGATCCTTAAACGGAAGTATAAGGCGGATGGATCTATCGAAAAGTACAAAGCTAGGCTAGTTGCCAAAGGCTTTAGACAGAAAGAGGGATATGATTTCTTCGATACATACTCCCCTGTCACAAGGATCACATCTATTCGTGTTCTCATAGCTATTGCAAAGCAGGTCATAATCTTGAGATACACCAAATGGATGTGAAGACCGCTTTCCTTAATGGAGAACTTGATGAAGAAATTTACATGGAACAACCCGAAGGGTTCGTGGTTCCTGGTAAAGAACGAAAGGTGTGTAAACTTGTAAAGTCCTTGTATGGACTAAAACAAGCACCTAAACAATGGCATGAGAAGTTCGATAGAACCATGTTATCGAATGGATTCAAGATCAATGAATGTGACAAATGTGTCTACATTAAAGGAACATCTGAATCATTCGTTATCGTTTGTCTTTATGTAGACGACATGCTCATAATGGGAAGTAATCATGATTTAATCATGAATACCAAAGGCATGTTAAAGAAGAACTTTGACATGAAAGACATGGGATTAGCTGATGTAATATTAGGGATAAAGATCTCTAAAACATCTGAAGGATTAGTTCTTTCACAATCCCATTACCTAGAGAATGTTCTTCGGAAATTCAATGTCTTTGATGACCCTCCGGCTAAGACACCTGTAGACTTGGCCCTACATTTAGCCAAGAACAAAGGGGAACCAGCCAACTCGGAATATGCAAGAATAATTGGCACCGATGTATTTAACAAATTGTACTCGCCCGTACATTGCATATTCAAGCTAGCAAACTAAGTAGGTTCACAAGCAATCCTAGTACCGATCATTGGAAAGCTCTAATGAGAGTACTAAGATATTTAAAGTATACATTAAACCATGGGATACTTTACAATAAATATCCAGCAAGATTAGAAGGATACCGTGATGCCAATTGGATATCGGACACGAAAGACTCTAAATCCACAAGTGGATATGTATTCACAATAGGTGGAGGAGCAAAGGTCATGGAAATCCTCCAAACAAACGTGTATAGCCGTATCCACGATGGAATCCGAGTTTATCGCGTTAGATAAAGCCGGGAAGAAGCGAGAATGGCTTAAGAACTTCCCGGAGGATGTTCCTTGTCGGAGCAAACCCGCTCGTCTGTATTAATCCATTGTGATAGTCAATCAAAGAATTGGAAGGGCACAGTAATAGTATGTACAATGGTAAGTCTAGACATATTCGTCGTGAGACACAATACCATTAGACAGCTTGATCAAGAATGGCGTTATCACTATTGATTATGTGAAATCATGTGATAACCTAGCGGATCCGTTTACCAAAGGTATAAATCGATCAACCGTATAAACTGTTAAGGGAATGGGTTTAAAACCCACAACAAAAGGACTTATAGCGGACACTCAACCTTGAGAAATGGAGATCCCGTGCCCTCGGGTTCAATGAGACAACCAAGTTATAAGTTCTAGTAGATTACTGGAAACAACAACTCGGTTTATTAACCTGGAGATGTTGAATACTCATTCCCGTAACATCCAAGTACAAGCACATGCAAAGAAGTGGTAAGGTTAAGTTGAGAAAACTTTTAATGATTTCTATACCTACGGGTGGAGTAGTGCATGATACTCCTTATAGTGAGAATCACCTATATAAGTGAGAGGTAATAAGGCCGCCTCTAAAGAAACGCTTATGAATGAGATACGGTCCAGGGCCAAAATGGACAAAACGTGAGAACAACAATTGTTAGAGTCAAGTTATTATGTGAGTATTATTGTCTTGGTATACACCCGACAGCCACCGGTTCAAAGCGACTCGCTACCAAATGGCTAGTATATCCGATAATATTTCACTAGGGAAGATTCAAGGCCACAAGCTATCTATCCCGATGTAATAATAGTTCGCCGGAACTTTGGACGAAATTGCATTCATGCATTAATTGTCATTCATGTGGGGGATTGTTGGAAATGGGTAACGAAAAGTTAAGTTTGACTTAACGTTGACCTAGATTTCTAACTAAGTTCGTTATGTGTTAACGGAACTAGTTACAAAATGTATTCTACATTTGTTGTAGATTATTAAACTTATTTAATGTCTCAAAACCATTTAGGGTGAATGAGAATTAATGACAAGTGATTTTGTAACTTAACGAAGTTAAATAAAGGGTTAAAGATCGATCCAAATTAGTTTTGGGTCACAACTGTTCTCAAAAGGTTTCGTGACCTTTCGCCCGGGCTTCGGGCGGTCGCGCTCCAGCCTAGAGCGGCCGCGCTGATTTTTAGTAAATCATGGCTCGCCTCGGATGCTGCCGAGCGGCCGCGCTCAAGGCAAGAGCGGCCGCGCTCTACGCTGCAGAATCCGAATGCTTTGGCACCTCTTGGAGTGAATGCCCACGAACCCTTTAACTTTCTTTAAATAGTTTCCCTCCGAATTTCAATTTACATACACAGTCATTTTGAGCATTTTACCCTCTAGAGAGATAGAATAACATAACCCAAATCATTGCATCTTGTTGCATTCAATCTTTCAAGTCCAAAGTTCTAAAACCTTTGTTGTTCGTTAGATTAGTTATATTGGAGTGCTCCTTATAACTAATAGTTAAGTCGTTTTATCTTACGAGAGTTTTGTCATACAACCGTAAGCACCAGTGCGGGACAAATAACTCTTACGGAGATTGTATATAATACAAGACTCGACTTGTTTCTAGTTTTCCCAATCTCCGTTACTTTTCCTGTCAGTTTTTCCGTTAAGTTCTTGAGAAGCCATACATAAAGTTCAACACTTTCAGTTTACTAAAACTCATTCCTATTTGGATAGTAGTATTTGTGTTTTATCTTTAATATATATGATTGCTAGTTTGATAAAAAAAAATATGTAAAGAGCAACGCTTTTAGTTGGACATGTTTGTAGTTCGGATAGCGGTCTAGACTGCAGTTCGGACCACAGTTTGAACCGTTTATGAAACCGTGGTTTGAGACCGAATCGAACCGAACCAAACCGAGGTGGTTTGGTTTGGTTTGGTTTGAAATTTTCTATGGTTCAGTTTGATTTGAAATTTTCCCAAACCGAGTACTAGTGGTTTGATCTCCAAATTCCTTTCAAACCGAACCAAACCGAACCATGTCCACCCCTAGTATAGACTATAGAGTAGCGGCAGAGCTATCAAGGGACCAAAGGGGGCAATTGCTTCCGTTGATTTTTTTAAAAGTAACAATTTACTAGTGCAAAATTTACAAAATTTGGGGGTTTAGTGCAATTTGTACAAAAATGCCCTCTTTAGGGTAAAACAAATAATACACTAGATTATTTTTTGCCTCCATAGATGAAATTACAGTTAAAAAGAATTTATTGTGCAATTTTACCTCGTTAAATTTTTTTTCTAGATTAGCCACTGGTATAAAATGATAATGGCCTTCTGGTCAAGCAGTACCTGCAGTCTCGATAAAGGATTTCCAATGGATACGGTCATGGGTTCGAAACCCACAAGCATATAGGGGCAAATCGTATCCTGGTTTGTGTCCAATAGACTAAACAGTATCAACAAAGACACTTCTATTTTCAATCTTGTAATAGTGACAATTTTTAATAAAAAAGTAAAAAAATAATAATACCTCTCCGACCTCAATTATAAGCAAAAATAACTATTTATCCATATATTAAGAAAGTAGTTAAATTAATTAAATGTCTTGATTTGATAGTAACAACATATTAAAATTAATAACATATTCTTTGTGCAAAAAATATTTATTTATCTTTGAAAATGATTAATTAATTAGAGATATTTTTTGTAAATGATAGCAAACATAGTTGAATTTAGTGAATTTTACGTAGAAAATAATGAAATTTGTTTATAATTGAGAAAAAAAAAGTCAATTTTTATGTTTATAATAGTGAACGAAGAAGTTATAAATAAGCATTGAAATTAGGGGTGTAAATGTTTCGGTTTTGTTTGGTTTGGGCCAATTTACGGACCGAACCACTAGTAATCGGTTTGAAAAAAATCTTAAATCGAACTGAACCATGAAAAAATTCAAACCGAACCGAACCAAATCGTCATGGTTTGGTTCGATTTGGTTCGAACCGCGGTTTACACAATTCAAATCATAAAATAGAACATTGCTTAAACCATTAATTAGAACATGACTTCAAACTACACAATTCATTGTTATGTTTGTTGGAATTTTTCAAACATAACATAAATAAGAGATTCAGTATTTAAACAAAATTTGAAATTGTGCTTCAATGTTTATGATAACAACATGACATTTGAATACTTGTAATGGTATGTGTTAAATAGTGAATTAACATTATTACAAGAAGATAAAACAAAAGAAAAAAGGGTTATGGGCTAAAATCCATGAATAAAATTAGGAGTTTTCAAATCTAAATGTAAGGTGAAAATGAAAGATTTACATATCTATGGTTAATATTGAACGGTTTGGTGGTTTGGTTTATTGGTTCGATTTGGTGGTTCGGTCTCGCGGTCTCGAACCGTGGTTTGGGAGTCCAAACCATAGACCAAACCGAACCAAATGGTTTGACAATTTTTTGAACCGAATCAAACCACGATTACTTAAAAACTGAACTAAACCGCATGATTTTATTTAATTCGATTTCCGAACCGCAATTTTAACCAAATCAGTTACATCCCTAATTGAAATACGGAAAGCTGACCACACTTAGTGGCTGAGTTAGAAAGCGGACACGTTATACGTACTCTCCGGTCTCCTATTCTATCTTTTATACTCCCTCCGTCTCGATTGAATGTTCCTAGTTTTCTTTTTTATTCGGTTAAGTTTAAGGTTTCTACTTGCTTTATTTTTAAAATGGCAAAGAATCTTACGATTTCTCCCACTCATTCTCTCTCTTACTTTATTTTTATACTCATAATACCAATCAACTTACTATTTCTCTCACTCATTATCTCTCTTATTTAATTTTTCATACTCACATTACTTTCACAACCTACACTATTTTCTTAATCTCCGCGTAACAGGGGCGGACACACCCTTTGCAAAGGGGGTGGAGGGGAACCCCCCAAAGTCAAGGCCGACTCCGCAAAAAATAAAAAATAAAAAATTAGTACTAAGTGCACCCCCCACACTTACCAGTTTGCCCACCCCCTTGGCAAAAACAGACGCTTAGTATGTAACAAACAATTAATTTTTTGAAATTTTTGGTTAATGTAATTTGTGAACCCCCTCCATTTTCGCCCTGGATCCGCCCCTGCCGCGTAATGTTCACTAGGAACGTTAAATCGAGACGGAAGGAGTAGTTTTATTATTAATGGAACCTTTGTTTCTATTGTACATTCATATAGGGTTTATAAATGAGTGTCATATTGATAAAGTAAGATATCATTTTCGGTGATTATGTTTCGATCCTTTTCCACGCCTTTTAACACAGAAAATTGTTAAGAAAAAGAAAAATAACGTAATCAATCACACGCTAATTATCGTTTTTTGTTTGTTTCCCATATACTAATCATTATTTTGTTTAACCTTGAAAAAAAAAAAAAACGTTTTAAACATGGGCTGTAGATTTAGGGGAAACAGGTCATCCCCATCTTCATCTTCAGGAGAAAATGAGTTAGCTCAGGAAAAAGTAGATAATGCTCAACACAATTTCAAAAGACTCATGACAAAAGGACACCTTTTTGTTTTTCAATACTCCCTCCGTCCCGGTTTAATTGATACTTATTTTTTTTTTTGGTTCGTCCCACACCAATTGATACTTACCCAAAATGGAAAGGAATCTTCACTATTTACCCTACTCATTCTTTCTCCTATTTTACTTTTTCACTCACAACATTCTCTCTCCTAACTATTCCTCCCACTCATTCTCTCTCCTATTTTACTTTTACACTCACAACATTCTTTTTCCACTTTTTCTCTCTCTTACCTTTCCTTAATATGTGTGCCCTTTTTTTTTTATATCCATTGCTATGGGACGGAGGGAGTATTTCACACTCTTACCTACCCCAATGCTAATATATACTCCCTCCGTCCCACGATAATCTCTGCAAAAAAGACCATTTTGGAACATTTCACAATAATTTGCAATTTCCTAAAATGGAAATGGGATCCACTTGTCTCTACTCACAACCATTATCCACTTACTCCACTTTCTCTCTCCCACCCAACCATCTACACTCACAACACATCACCTTTTTCACTTTTTACCTTAATTCTCACTCCAAGCCAAAAAGTGTGCATTATCCCGGGACAGAGGGAGTATTGATATGCAATTAGGTTGTTTTCCTCCCTCAAACTAAATTTATGATCAAATTTATAATCCATTTTAATTAGGATTTAAACTCATAATCTTAGTGTTATTGAGATGTCTTTTATTGGATGGTCATGGGTTTAAGAATAAATAAAATTGTACGTGTAACACTAATGTGACTGTAGGGGACTGAGTATGGCATGTGCAGCAGCCTGGGGGAGGAACAACATTAAGTAAAGGTCTTTGACAGCTATACTCCCTCGACCCAATAAGTGCTTCACCCTTTTGGGTGGGCACGCAAATTATGAAAATGGAAGAAAAAAAAAATGTTATGAGTGTAATTTGAAAATAGGAGAGAGAATTAGTGAAGGAAATAGTAAATTATAATGGTGTTGTGAGTATTAAAATAATGTAGGAGAGAGAATGAGTGGAGGAAATAGTAAATATTATTTGCCAAAAAAGAAAAGGTGAAGCTTCTAACTAGACGTCCTTTTGAGTAATTAGTGAAGCTTTTATTGGGAGGGAGGGAGTATATAGAAAGAAAGCAAAATTCATTCATAAAACAAAATTAATATGTGTAGCTAGCAGATGGCCGATAGAAATAAAGGGCAAGTGGGGTTTTGCATTAAATAAAATAAAATTTAATTAAAATACAGATCGAATCTCATGTAGTCCGTATAGTTTGACCTGCAATCTCTCATTCAATTCTCTTAAGGGTCGGTCCATATCACCTTTCCCTATCTTTTGAGGATAACAAACCAAAAAACAACTGTTATTTTGGATCCAGACCATGTGGAAGATTAGATGCCACACCGTTCATGTATAAAATATTGCGGATTTTTATGGCACAACGTGGAAGAAACCTCAGGATACTAAAACATTTTCGCTCCATAACTCTTTTCAAAATTATTTAAAAAAATTTAAGTTTGTTGGATTGTCGTGTTATAATTGGTATTGCCAATACTTGCGATAACACTCTGTGTTTTTCTTTTATTTGTCTAAGTCACTGACATTTTCAATGCTAAAATTTTAGTATTACTACCGATTCATTTGTTTTACTGTTTTAATAGTATTTAAGTTTCTGTAATTTCATTTTCTGTAATTGTAATTTTGACAACAATTTTAATACTTATTCCCTTGAGAATGAATACGTTTTACGTAAATATTTAACCGATTAAATTGTTTTCTCTATTTTAGAAATGGCTACTGAGCAGAATGTGAGTGAAAAGGAAACCGTGATTATGACCCAAATTGGAAAGAGTTCTCAAGGCACTGCTGTTGTGACGAATCCTCAAACTGTGCACATCTCAACCCCACATGCTGAAAAGCCAGAAAAGTTTATTGGCCACGACTTCAAGAGGTGGCAGCAAAAGATGATTTTCTATTAGATCACTTTGAATTTGGCTAAGTATACGAAAAAGAGATGCCAAATGTGGCCACTAAAGCGAGACCAATGTAACAACATTGGTTGCGGTTGAACTTGGTAACATGGGAATTCCTTTGCAAGAACTATGCTTTTAATGGGTATCGATACTCTCTTGATGGATAAAATTCTCGTGTAATAAAAATTTCTTGCAAGCCAGTACAAGTTATTGAAGTAGCAATATACAAAAGTAAGGATCGAACCACGTAAATTTGTGTGAACAATTTGGTTTAGTTAATGTAAACAAGATATAAAGGGGGTTTTGATTTTGGTTAATTAAACTAAACTGAAATTGCAAATAAATTAAACTAATAAAAATAAAGCAAGGATTGAATTCAAGATATTACAACGAGATTCACTGATTGGATTTCACAATACATTCACTTTATGCGATTTTATTAATGAAGTCAACAATTTCATTCTAGGGTTAATTCACAAAATAATGAGTTTGGACGATTTGATGTGCGATTTGCAACTCAAATATTCTTCTTCTATTACTTCCCGAATTCACGAAATATATAATAATTAAAGAATTCATTATGATCAAAAGAATTTATAAACCCAAACCCAATTAAATTCAGCTACGTCCTCAATTAGATATAAGTAGTAAAATAGTGGTCAATATATATATGTCCGAGTTACCGTAACAATGGATACCCATAAATTCAAGGGTGACACCCTAGAACGAATTAAAATATTTTACTACATTAGAATGAGATTGAATTAAGAATTGAAATCTAGAGCATAAAGATAATGTATTGTTACTATCAATCCGCAAATTAAATAATTTAGCTACTCATACTCATAATCACAATCACAAATAATAAATTAAAAATAATAAAAACACTGAAATTTTGATAAAAAGCTTCAATTCTTGTTAGGATTTGAAGCCTCCAAAAGAAAAGTAAAGTCGAAACCCTAATAATATTCTAAAAGAAAGTATTTATACTCCACCTTAAAAACCTAAAACAAAAAGGAAAATAAAAAGACTTTTTAAAAGAAAGTAAACAGCAACATGGAAGTGGATGGTTGGTGACGTCATTGGATCCGTCTCGTTGCACAACTCGTGACCGTAATTTCATTCATGCTGAAAGGAGGCACGAGTCGTGCACCTAGAAACTACTTGTGCCTTTTGCTGCCTTGGATTATTAATTGTATTGGATTCGGTTCACGGTTGCATTTTGGTCATCGTATTTTTCTCTTTTGCACTTTGGTCACTGTACTTCCCAAATTTGCAGTTTGATCCTTGAACTTTAAAACATACTTTTTCTCCTCTTTTCTACTTAATTTCAGTTCAGCCCATGTACTAATAAAACACTAAAAAAAATAAATTTCCAAAGATTCGAACAGAAAATAAGCTAGGAACATATCTTTTGGATGGGTAAACTACATCCATCAAATACCCCCAAACTTATCTTTTGCCCATCCTCGAGTAAAACAAAACTAAAAGAAAATAAAACTATCTAAATAATTAGAACACATAAAATATTTTTGGAATTGTTCAATTCATATAATAGGCTGTTGCCACCACAAGTCTCAGATCTTTACAACACACATAATCTACAAATATTATTATGAACATGGGATTATAATTACATGGATGCATCTAACTTACAATTCTCCAACACATAATAAAAGATGAATGAATTATAGAAGATCACTGTCACCAAAGCATGATATTTTATAAGGTCACTTCTGTCATGCTCTAAATCAATGATACTAAGATAAATTTCTGCACAAGGGACACTCATATGCATGTTTAAATAAAACTGTCAACTCGGCTACTCTTTAGGGATCAAGTATGACTTTAAGGCTTGTAATGTATCGCGAGAAACGCGGGCTAGGTTCACGGTTACAAAAGAAGGTAACGACATACGAAATCAAGCAAGTGAAACTAGAAAGTCTTCATCATACATCATCACTTTAAATTTATCACTCCGCTCCAAGCCAACCCATTGATTCAATCCCCAAACTTATAATTTTGTATACTTCCAAACTTGAGATTGATCTCTTTTCTTTCTTTTTTTGGTCACTTTCCACTTCAACATTAGAGAGGGCAAATCTTTTCAATCTTTTCTTTTCTTTTATTCTCTTTTTTTTTTTGCTTTGCACAAATATATCACGAAGAATGTGCATTCAATACTTTTGCTCAATGGGTAAACTTAAATTTTTGAGTGCAATGGTTGCAAGAAACGGTGTATTGGTTGGTACCTTCAATTGGCACTTTTGAAAAGTGCACGGTCATGATGTCCAACCTCCCCGTGGTTCGACCTCGACCTCGGATTTGAGTTTGACCACCCCCTCGCGCTTCACTTTGGGTTTGAGCGGTTTGAGTGTTACTCCCTTCGGTATGACCATGACCACCCATTGGAAATGTTGTATCAACTTTGTCATCGCTCAAATTAAGCGTTTCTTGTGGTAGTGCTTGTACATTAAGATTATCCCAAATGGAATCATCGGGGGGGAAATGGATGCGTAGTTGATACATTCTTTCCCTTATCGTCACGGCCGCCACGAGATGACGACATTTTTTTTGTGAAAAGATGAAATTATGTGAAAAAAATGGAATTATGGAGACTTTGAGTTGGAGACTTTGCAAGTTTGAGATAATATAGAGATTAATTGAGAGAGAGATTTGAGAGATTGAGATGAGAGAGAGATTCGAGAGATTGAGAGAGGAGAGAATGAGAGATTGAGAGAATGAGTAGTGAAAAAAATTAAGGGAGGGGGAGGGTATTTATAGGTTGAGAGAAAAAGAAAAAAAAACGTTTTAGGGACCAAAAAAAAAAAAAACCGTTTTAGGGACCAAAACGGTTAAGAAAATATATTTTTTTACATTTTGGTCACTAAACAGTCAAAATGACCGTTACCTAACGGTCATTAAGCAGGCAAATCTGGATCAAGAAATCAACGGCCCGAATCAACTACGGGCGTTGGCCGTACTGATTTTGGTTAGTGGCAAGGCGGTTCCGGTTCACGGTTCCTGAACCGGCGATTCACCGATTTTTGAATTTACGAACCGTAACCGGACCGAAAAACCGCCGGTTCACCCGGTTCACGATTCAGCCGGTCCGATTTCCCTCCGGTTTTGGGCCGGTCCGGTTCCGATTCGGACCCGGTTGGGCATCTCTAAGTGGATGGTTGGTGACGTCATTGGACCCGTCTCGTGGCACGACTCGTAACCGTAATTTCATTTGTGTTAAAAGGAGGCACGAGTCGTGCACCTAGAAACTACTCGTGCCTTTTGCTGCCTTGGATTATTAATTGTCTTGGATTCGGTTCACAGTTGCACTTTGATCACTGTACTTTTCTCTTTTGCACTTTGGTCACTGTACTTCCTGAATTTGAAGTTTTGTCCTTGAACTTTAAAACATACTTTTTCTCCTCTTTTCTGCTTAATTTCACTTCAGTCCCTGTACTAATAAAACACTAAACAAATACATTAAATTCCCAAAGATTCGAACATAAAATAAGCTAGGAACATATCTTTTGGATGGGTAAAACCACATCCATCATCTCTATAATGTGTTTAGAGAGAAGAGGAATGCTAAATAATTGTGTGAGTCGTTGGACAACAAGTAAAAAATTGAGAATAAGGAAACAAAGAAGTTTATTGTTACCCGTTTCCTTGATTTTAAGATTGTGGACTCAAAAACTGTGAAGTCTCAAGTGGATGTGTTTCAAATGATTTTGCATGAGATACATGCCGAGGGTATGGTGCTAAGTGAAAGTTTCCAACTGGCTGCAATGATTGAAAAGTTGCCTCCCGCTTGTAATGATTTCAAGAATTACCTAAAGCATAACCGAAAGAATATGAACGTTGAAGGGCTTATCCTTCGACTTAGCATTGAGGAAGGCAATAGAGTTGCGGAGAAACGGTTTACCCTAATTGTGGCCAAAAGCCAATGTGGTGGAGCATGGCCAAAGCTCCAAAGACAAAGGCAAGGGTAAAGCCAAAGTTGGAACAACTAAGAAGTCGTTCAATTTGAACTCTCAAGGAGGGGTTTCCAAGAACAGGTTTACAGGAACTTCTTTCAATTGTGGTGGTGCAGGCCACAAGGCTTCGATGTGTAGAGTGCCAAAGAAAGCTCTTGAAGCGAACATGTTAGAAGACATATGATGGATGTGGTTTTACCCATCCAAAAGATATGTTTCCTAGCTTATTTGATGCTCGAAACCTTGGGAATTTAACGTGTTTTGTTAGTGTTTTGAAAGTACAGGGGTTGAAGTGCAATTACTGAGAAAATGGAGGATTTGAGCTTATTTTGGAAGTTCAGGGACCAAACTGCAATTATGGAAAATTATGGACTAAACTGGAATTATAAAGTTCAGGGGCTAAATTGCAATATTGTGGAAGTGGAAGGACTGCAGTTGAAGTGAGGAGGCTGGCCGGCTGTTGCTGGGCCAAGAAAGGAGTGGCCGACGAAATTCAAAACAAGTGGCCGAGAAAATGAGATTGGCCGAGGGACTGGCCGAGAAAACAAGGCAACTGGCCGAGAAATGCACGCCAATGGCCGAGCGACCACGTCCAAAAGGGAGCGGCCGCGCCAAAATTACAAAGAAACAGGGCAACCGCGCGGCGGTACCCAGCGAACGCTCCATGTAATGCAGTCGAGGACCAGGGACGGAAATATGTGACGGATTTGGTCCGTGACAGAATTAAAAGAAGATTTTCAGCAGTTTTGCCACAGAATCAGTGACGAATTTCGACAGAATCCTAATTTGACTTGGATTTCAGACAGAATTGGTTTTCAATTTGGATTTCTACCTCCCTCCTCCCATATAAAGGACCCTAGATTAGGTTTTTGAAGGCTCTCTCTATCTTTTCTTCCTCCTTATCATATATTTCATAGTTTAGTTTTTTTTTTTTTTTTTGTGGAAGATTCAAGAACAAGATTTTGCTTATTTATTTTAATGGCCATTCAAGGCTAATTTATTTGATTCGTGGATTGAGGTAAGTAATAATTGATCTTTATGCTAGGGTTTTAATTCTTCCTATCTCTCTCTCGTTCTTGTTCTTTTCAACATTCTTAATTATTGTTCTTGAGATCAGTTGTATTGACCTATCAGAATATACTTTTGATATCTTGAATGTATTTGAATATAAACCATTGCACTAGCATGGATGATTTGTGATTTGACCATTATTGAGAAGAGTAAATTCAATTGATGACCTAGCGGAATTCATATGAATCTAGGTTTTTATGTTCTTGTGATTGAATGAGAAATTCTTTAATGTTTATATTAACCTAGTGGAAGTTATAAACAAGATAAAGTTATTAGGGTTCTAATGTTCTTATTGACCTAGCGGAATATATGAATATTTTAACCCTATACTTTTGTGAACAAACCCAAGAATGAGATTGAATTCTTTTTACATAATTTAAATAGCATAAAGTGGTAATTGTTACGTTCCCCAATTCATGAATCCCTTGTTCTCTTGATTTCTTTGATTGATTTATTTTGCTTTCTTAGGATTAATAATTCAAGCAACAAAATCCCCCCTTGGTTACTTTACGCTAATTAGATTCACTTGTATTCACTCAAGTCTCTGTGGTTCGACCCTTAATTACTATTGTACATTGCTACATCGGTGACTTGTACACTTGAAAGGTTTTTATTACAAGAGGATTTATTATCCATCAACATACCTAGAGATGTGTCCGATATGCACCTTGCGGTAGTTTCCGAGGTGAATATGGTGGGATTGAATCTAAATCGGTGGTGGATTGGACACTGGTGCTACTAAACATGTGTGCTCCAATAAAGACATGTTTAGTACTTCTTTGAAGCTATGTAAAATGGCGAAAAGTCATTTATGGCTAATTTAGCCACTTTCGACATCAAAGGTCAAGGGAAGGTGGTTTTGAAATTAACTTCCGGAAAGTAATTGACTTTCAACAATGTGCTCTTTGAGCACGATATCCCAATAACTTGGTTTTTGGCTCTCTTTTAATTAAACATTGTTTTCGTATTGTGTTTGAATCTGATGTTTTCACTTTGTCAAAGAATGGAATGTTTGTAGGAAAAGGGTTTGTGAATGATGGGATGTTTAAGTTAAGTGTAATGGTGGTGAAATCTAATATAATGACTATTAAGCCAAAAATCAATGCAATGAATAATTCTTTTGTTTACTTGCATGAGTCTTTCCATTTGTGGCATGGTAGATTATGATATGTTAATTATGATGCTGTTCGTAGATTAATTAACTTGAATTGTATATCCAAATTTAAATTTGATTGTAAACACAAATGTGAAACTTGTGTAGAAGCAAAATTTACATAACTTTCATTCCATCCAATAACAAGAAATAGTGAACCACTCGAGTTATTTCACACGAACATATGTGAATTCAAATCAACACAATCACGTGGTGACAATAAGTACTTTGTGACTTTTGTTGATAATAGCACAAAATATTGCTATGTGTACCTTATCAAAAGTAAAGATAAAGCTATAAAGAAGTTCACTCTCTATAAAAATGAAGTTGATAATCAATTAAAACGGAAAATTAAGGTGCTAATAAGTGATCGTGGTGGGAAATATAAATCTCCATTTGAGGCAATTTGTGCTCAACATGGAATTAAACATGTAACCACAACACCTTATACATCCCAACAAAACGGTGTTGCCAGCTGTAAAAATCGGACATTAGAAGAAGCGATGAATGCCATGTTGATAATTTTGGGATAACCTTCTAACATGTGGGGAGAAGTCGCGTTGTCAGAAAATTATGTGTTAAATAATGTATCTCGAAAGAAACTAAACAATATCCCATATGAATTATGGCATGTAAGAGCGCCATGTTACAAATATTTGCGAGTGTAGGGGTGTTTTGCGAAAGTAGCTGTACCCCCACCTAAAAAAAAATTGGATCTAAGACTGTTGATTGCATATTCATTGGATATGCAGACAATAGTTGTGATTATAGATTTCTTGTGTATAAATCAAAAATTCAAGATATACACAAGAATAATACAATGGAATATAGAAATGAGTCTTTCTTTAAGAATGTGTTCCCATGTATGTTAAGAAATAAGCCAAGCTCATCAAATAGGGTACAACATTTAATAGAAAAAGAACACATTCAAGATAGAAGTAAAGAACAGGAGATGGAACCTCAACGTAGCAAAAGAGCTAGGTTAGAAAAATCCTATGGCACATATTTTCTAACCTACATGCTAGAAAGTGAGACACAAAGTTATAAAGAAGCCGTGAGCGCTTCAAAAGAACCTTTGTGCATTGAGACTATTAAAAGTGAAATTGATTCTATTTTGCAAAATCACACTTAGGAACCAGTGAATCTTCCTCCGGGAAGTAAACCACTAGGATATAGGTACATTTTCAAAAGGAAAAGGAAGGCGCATCTAACAAATATGATAAGTATAAGACTAGACTTGAAATTAAAGGTAACGATGCAAAAGGAATGCATAGATTACTTTGACACGTATTCTCCTGTTACGAGAATAACGTCTATTAGGATTGTAATTGCAATTGTGGCATTGCAAAATCTTGAAGTATATCAAATGGATATAAAAACTACCTTTCTAAATGGAGATTTAGAAGAGGAATTTACATGGAACAAACGAAGGGCTTTTCTGCTCAAGGGCAAGAAAATAAATTGTGCAATTTAGTGAAGTTATTGTATAGCCTTAAACAAGCACCAAAACAATAGCATCAAAAGTTTGATCAAGTCATGATTGAAAGTGGATTTAAAATCAATGAATGTGACAAATGTGTCTATATCAAAAATACGGAAAATGGCTATGTCATTTTGTGTATTTATGTAAACGACATGCTTATAGTAGCAAGCTGTGATAAAATGATTAAATCCACAATAATATGTTGAACTCAAAGTTTGATATGAAAGATATGGGTTTAGCGAATATGATCCTTGGAGTGAAAATTTCTATAATATCTGATGGACTTTTACTGAGTCAATCACATTATGTGAATAAAATTCTAAAGAAATTTAACAAGGATGACAATAGAACTGGGAATACACCAATTGACACAAGCCTACATTTAACAAAGAATAGAGGCGAACCTGTGTCTAAATTAAAGTATTCAAGGATGATTGAAAGTTTAATGTACTTAATGAGTTGTACAAGGCCAGATATTGCTTATGTTGTGAGAAAATTGAGTCAGTATACAAGTAATCTTGGGATGGACCATTGGAAGGGTATTTTGAGAGTACTAAGGTTGTTAAGATATACTCGTGACTATGGATTACATTATACTAGATATTCAGTTGTGATTGAAGGATATACTGATGCTAACTGGATAGCAGATATCAAAAACTCTAGGTTTACAATTGGATATGTATTCTCATTATTAGCAGGTGCATCTATATCATGGATCTAAACAGATTGTTATAGCCAGATCCACTATGAAATCAGAGTTAATAGATTTGGATAAGTGTGGTGAAGAAGCCGAATGGCTACACCAATTTCTAGAAGATATTCCAAAATGGATGAAGCCTGTGCCAGAAATTTGTATCCGTTGTAATAGCAAATCTGCAATTGGTAGGGCATAAAGCAACATATACAATGGTAAGTCTAGACATATACGTCGTAGACATAATACAATAAGACAACCACTCTTAACTGGTACTATATCTATTGACTAAACGTGTTAGTTGGCATGTAAAATTGACTACCTGGAAAAATATTGTACAAGTGGAATTTGCTGAGTATGGAGGAATCAAAACTACGTCATTTTGATACATAAACTAGAAGGCAAACATTTGTAAATAGTTAACAGGTCTGATAAATAATTGATGAAAATATCATTTTTTGCCACTTCATTTAACAAGTCCGTTAAAAATAAATTTTTTAATCATCTCATCATCTCTAACACCAAATCATCTCCAACATCAGACCACCATCATCCACCCACCACTCACAACCATTGTCCACCATAACCTCCAAAATCAACACCACCATCACTACCAAAATCAACACCATAAAAACCACAACCAAATCACAACACAAAAATTGAATAAACTGATTGATTAAAATGAATCAGAAGCAACACAAATTAGAAAAACCCCAATCTCAATCAATCAGAGATTTCACCAATTCTTCTTGTCTGTCGACGCCAAAGAAGACAAAGGAACTGAAATGACGGGGAGACGACGCGAATTAGAGGTGATGCAATCAAATCTGGGCAGATTCTGATGGCTGAAGACAAGGGATAAGGGAAGAAGGATGGTGAGGTAGGAGCGCTGGAGAGGATGGCCAGAGGAGAGAGTACGGCGGAGGGGAGAAGTCTAGAGAGAGAAAGTATATATGTGTGTGTGAGAGAGAGCGTGTGGGTGTTTGTTGGGTATGGGTAATGAGGTAAGGGAGATATGGTTTCACTGGGTAAATGACTTTAACGGAAAAGGAATTAGTTGCAGTGAAGAAGACGAAGAAAGGATTAGGAATAGTTTTTTTTTTTTTTTTTTTTTATGTAAATCAAAATGGGATTAGGGATAGTTTTTTAGGGGTGTTAATTTGTCAACACATATTTTAGTTTTATCATTCAACTTTGTAAAATATATATTTTTGACTGATTGTTTCATATTTAACATTTTACCCCCCATCAATTAAAACGACACAGTTTAGCTTTTTTATTAATAAGTGTCAAAACAACGTTGTTTCGAGTACTTCATAATCAAAAAAATTCACTTGCACAATTTTTTCCACGTAACATGCCAACTAATACGTTTAGTCAGCAATTTCGTTAGAATTTGAACGGAAATATGACGTTTTCCAAATATTCACACATTTTTCTAAGCACGGGAGCTAATATGACAATTAACTTGTATAAAGGAATATATATATCCTTGAGCTAAGTATAAAAACATATTTCTATATTTTCCCTTCTACGGGCAGGGCATACTTGTTTTCTTCTGATCCTTACTCGTTTTAGAGATACTATTTATGATTTTGTAGACTCTAGCGGTATTTTTTTTCTATTATCATGAGATTATATTCGTTATAAATAATTTTGACATTCATTTAAATTGTTACTTCAATCATTTATCTTATTGTTATTATCTGTTATTGGTATTATGTGTTTTTAGGATAAGTTAAAAGTATGAATTTGCATAAATCTATATTTTTTGATAGTAAACATTATTTTGTTTAACCTTGAAAATTAAATACCAAAAAAAAAACGTTTTAAACATGGGATGTAGATTTAGGGGAAACAGCTCATCATCCCCGCCTTGGGGAAAAAGTAGAGCTCACAAATAATCTATATTACAATAGGGGTGGAGAATAACCACCACACAAAGAGTGGTCAAGATTTAATTTTAAAAAAGACAAAGAGTGGTCATGATTGATTCTCAACTCCAATATCAGTTTTAACTTTTTTTTTATTTTCAATCGTTGGATTTATTTTCAATTTGTTTGATCCTACGGCTGTAGATTGGCGGTTTCTATTTCAATACATACTCCCTCCATCACAAGACTTTTAGTCATATTGCAATAATTTTAACTATTAATTTAAATAGAAAATAATAATTCTTATAAAAATCTAAAAATCATTATTGAAAATATTATTAATTGTGTTATAATAAAAAAAAATATTTTTTTATTAGAATCACTATTTTTTATTTAAATTATTGATCAAAGTTACATTAATTTGACTAAAAATTTTCATTCACGTGGGACGGTATGGGAGTATAATGATGTAGTAATAGTATACATAAATATTATTTGAAAATTGGCGTGTAACAAGATTTTCAATTCAAATGTAAATGGAAAAAAACAAGCAAGTGGTCTGGTTGTGTGTACCGACTGTCTGACTTTATCTCAATTTACAATTTAACTGACATTGATTTTGGTTCCTTTTGTAATATACTTTTTAAAAATAAAAGTGTGTAGATCCGATCGCACCCTTTATTTCGCATAATCAACTCAATCAAATTTTGACATATTTTTATAAAAAAAAATATGAATAATTTTATAGAAAAATATAGATATTTTCATGAAATTATAAAAATTGTTATTGATAGTATTTTTAATGGTGAAACAATTACAATTTTTATAATTGCATAAAAATATTTAAATTTTCATAAAATTACGGTCAAAATTCGATTGAGTTGACTATTAAAGTCAAAGTGATCTAAATTTTTCGAGACGAAGGGAGTATTTGTTTTTATAATCTGTTACAAATAAAAAAAATATGATGTTATATTTTCAAGTCATATATCATGGACATCTTTTTTTAAGGGACAATTTGATCATTCCACATGATATATTACCCGAAGTTAATTTCATGACTAACATTCGTTAGCCAAAATGTATATTTTGACCTTAATTTAACGCAATACTCCCTCTACTTCTACTTCGAATAATCTTACCTACTTTGTCATCTAGAGCGTCTTAATTATAAGTCTCATTTTCTATGAACGAAAGTATATAATATTTACTCCCTCCGTCCCGCTACAAATCACACACTTTCCTCATTGGGCGTCCCGCTACAAATCACACACTTCTTAAAATGGCAAAGAATCTTTACTATTTCACCCACTAATTCTCTCTCCTACTTTACTTTTATACTCACAACACCAATCAAATCACTATTTCCTACCCTACTTTCTCTCTCCAACCTCACTTTTCATACTCACAACATTTTCTCCATCGTTTTTTTCCTTAATTTACGCGTAAACAGTAACTGTCTAATTTCTACCGGGACGGAGGGAGTATTTATTAATGTGACTCATTTGTAATACTCATAACAACTATCGTCTTACTATTTTCTATCTCATTTTCTCTCTCTTACCCATTCACAACACCTCAGTTCATAACCGCCTATTGACTTTACACAGAGAGCGGTTGATATTGATCCATAACTGCTACGATCCATGGGCTGTCATTTGATAATTTATTTTCTTCTTCAATTATAACCGTAAGATTAATTATCAATTATTTAATCCAAGGACTCTCATTAACCGGTTTCTAAAATTATCCCTGAATCTATCAATCACAATCTCTCTCTATTTTTCGTGATATCAGTATACTTCAGCTGTTTCATATTAAATAATTTTTATAAAATTTAATATATTGTTGTATTAATAATAATATTTAAAATTTTATGAATAAATGAATTTTATTAACTTTTTGTTAAATTTCAATTAAATTAACGTAACTAAAAAAATAAAGTTAAGAGATTTATAATGGGATGGATAACTAACTAACTAAATGGCGGGACCTAATATCGATAACATGACACATTTATATATAACTATATATATGTATATATATTGATCTAATGCATGTTTTAAATATGTTTCCCCACGTTCGACAGAAGATTTGCAAGATACTGAAGCTCCAACTGATTCACAAATGACTCCACCACAGTTGACGTATGAAGATATATGAGATGATTTCTTTACTTGCATAGTTTTGTTATTTTGTAACGGGAGCGAAGTGGAGAAAGTCTCGTGGAAAGGGAATGGTGAGGATTAGAGCTTTTGATGTAATTTTGTGATTGGTTATAGTACTTTGTTTCTGGCACAATTCTGTTTCAATCATAATTGAGTTATGTTAAAGTCCAAGATTGATATGTATGTGAATTGGAGAGTGATGTGGGAACGGTTTATGGAGAAATCCATCTTTGTAACTTAAAAAACGGTGAACCAATTTTCATCCCTTATGATAAATATCATAAATTTGAACATAGGTTGTTATTTGTGCACTTTTAGATTTTTTCACATTTTTAGTTTGATACTTCAATCTAACATTTGAATTTTCATTTACTTTCAAGTTGATGCAAGAGTTAAGGATAAACTTAGGCAATATATGTTTGTAGTGTAGTTTGTGATTGTTTGCTACTCTATTTTTTATGATTTGTACACATTTAAATTCTTTCACATTTTCAGTTTGATACTTCAATCTAACATTTGAATTAATTTTCATATACTTTCAAGTTGATGCAAGAGTTAAGAATAAACTTAGATAATATCAATTTATAGTTTGTGTTTGTTTGCTATTCTATTTTCATGAATTTGAGATATTGGGAATTTTGAAACATTGGATACTTTTAATGGTATTTATCCTTAATTTTCTTCACTTGACCATCCATGCATACTGTCTCGATGTCATTGACACGGGTCAGAGAGTACTAGTGCTCAACACAATTCAACACAATTCCAAAAGACACATGACAAAAGGAGGGTCCACCTTTTTGTTTTTAAATACTGTATTTCACACTCTTACCTACCCCAATGCTAATATTGATATCCAATTAGGTTGTCCTCCCTCAAATTTATTATCAAATTTAAATAACTCAGAAAGAAATTCGTATATACTATAATGTATAGTATTGTATTTAATTATACATTAATTTAAAATTATGATACAACATTATCAAAACTATCCCCACCACAATCAGCCATTGCCACCTCTTCGACCACTGCCACATTCATGCAGTATTATACACTCATATGTATGATACAGTAATTTATATATAATAATAATACAACATAAATCTATAATACAATACAGGGGAAAATAACCGCCTCTTATCTAGGGATAAAGAGCGGCTATGATTAGTTCAATCCAAAGATAAAAAACAGTCTAAAATAAATTTGAATTAATTTTATTTAATGGCTGAGATTGATTGTTACGAACTCATCCAACGCTCATTATTCGACGAATTCTGAAAACGGTTTATTTTATCTTCTCTCATTACCGTCCTTTTTTTCACTATTCTATGCTTAAATATTATGTCAATTTCATTTTACATATTACTGTGATGAGATACAAAAAATATTAATAATTTTGACCAACAAATTTTAAATAAACTATTTGTATATATAATAATTCAGAATATAATAGTCAATGTTGGTTTGCTATATTGTAAGATTTGATAAAAGTAGTTAACCAGATACTAGTTTTTGACTTGTGATTGGTTTTCATATTTGAAGTAAGTTCTTGAAAAGTTCTTTTTTAGGGTGGTGATAGTGATAGTAATTATTTTTGAAGTATTAGAAAAGTGATCCAACGGCTTAAATCCTCCCTCCCTCCTTCAAGCGTCCGTAACTTACCATAACTGTCCTATTTTTTTTTTTAACCTTCCTTTTCCATTTTCTCCTTTCTATTTTCCTTCTTAACTATTATTTTTTTTTTGCAGATGACTTAATTTTTTTTAACGAATTCCCTAAGATTTGATAAGATTTTTTTTATTAGGATCATTTTTTTTAATATATAATTAAGTTTTTGAACGATTTTAGAATCTTTCAAAAAAAATGATTTTAGAAAAAACGTTTGTACCTAAATCAATTAAAAATTCATTCGTCATGATTACTTAAGTTTTTTTAACGAATTCGCTAAGATTTTGTAAGATTCCTTCTTTTTTTTTAAGCAGAAAAACCGATTATTAATTATTTATAATTTTATATGATTAATGGGTTGGGTTGGAGTTACGAAAAAAGAATAATGGTAAAATAGGGATAAAGAAAATATTTTTTACTAACCCTCAATGGATAACGGTCCGAATAATCGAGTATATATAAATCCTAAACTTTTTTTTAAGAAGTGTATTAGATAATAAAAAAAGTGATCATTTATTTATAATCGGTTTTTCGGTGAGATAACGTGAGCTTCGTCATTTTTTATTTATTTATGCTCATTCCAATTTGATTTATTTATTTTTCTCGTTTATTTTATTAGGAACATTTTTTTTATATATAATTAAGTTTTTGAACGATTTTAGAATCTTTCAAAAAAAAAGTTTTTAGAAAAAATGTTTGTACCTAAATCATTTAAAAAATCATTTGTGATGATTACTTAAGTTTTTTTTTTGAATGAATTCACTAAGATTTGGTTAGATTCTTTTTTTTTTAAAACAGAAAAATCGATTATTATTTATTTATATGAGTAATGGGTTGGTTTGGAGTTACGAAAAAAGAATAATGGTAAAATGGGGATTAAGAAAATGTTTTTTACTAACCCTCAATGGATAACTGTCCGGATAATCGAGTATATACCCTAAACCCTTTTTTAAGAATTATACTAAATAATTTTAAAAAAATAAAATTATCATTTATTTATAATCGATTTTTCGGTGAGATAATGTGAGCTTCGTCATTTATTTATTTATTTATGTTCATTCCAATTTGATTTATTTATTTTTATCTTTTATTTTATTAGGATCATTTTTTTTATATATAATTAAGTTTTTGAACAATTTTAGAATCTTCAAAAAAAAATTTAGAAAATATGTTTGTACCTAAATCAATTAAAAAATTATTCATTATGATTACTTAAGTTTTTTTGAACGAATTCACTAAGATTTGGTAAGATGCCTTTTTTTTTTTTTTAAACAGAAAAACCGATTATTATTTATTTATATGATTAGTTGGGTTGGGGTTACGAAAAAAGAATAATGGTAAAATGTGGATTAAGAAAATGTTTTTTACTAACCCTCGAAGGATAACGGTCCGGATAATCGAGTATATATAAACCCTTACCTTTTTTTTTAAGGAGTATACTAAATAATTAAAAAAAAACAAAAAAATGATCATTTATTTATAATCAGTTTTTCTATGAGATAACATGAGCTTCATCATTTATTTATTTATTTATGTGCATTCTAATTTGATTTATTTATTTTTCTCTTTTATTTTAATAGGATCATTTTTTAATTATATAATTAAGTTTTTGAACGATTTTAGAATCTTTAAAAAAAAATGATTTTAGAAAAAATGTTTGTACTTAAATCAATTAAAAAATCATTCGTCATGAATCATGATTACTTAAGTTTTTTGTTTCGAACCTTGGGTAAAAATAGGATAAGGGATGGGTTATGAATTATAATCATTATTAATTATTTATATGATTAATGGGTTGAAACCCACCAAGGATTAATCATTGCCTGTCCCAAGTCAGGATAAAGGGTGAGAGTTGCGGTAGGCATATGACAGTCAGCGTAAAAAATTTGACACATTATCATGACATGAATTTGAATATGAATATCGTTGGGGCGTTTCCTCAGCAGCGACGTGCTACACTTCAAAGACCTGAGTGTAGGTATATAAAGGTTGCTAGGTCGTCACCCGAAAGCGACGCGCCATCTCTTCGCCCGGGGGTGGTGTCAAATATGCAAGAGTTCCCGCATTGCAGACGAGTGCGGGTAAAGAAGCTAGTTCATGGTAGGTCTAAGGGTAGTGGGATGCGCTTTAGAACTTGGAACATTGGATCCTTGACAGGGAGATCAGCAGAGGTGGTGGAAGTTATGAGGAGGAGGAAGATTCACATAATGTGTCTACAGGAAACTAAGTGGGTTGAAGAGAAAGCAAAAGAGATATCACCTTGGGGTTTTAAGCTTTGGTACTCAGGAAAGGATAAGGGTAGAAATGGAGTGGGTATCATTATTGAAAAGGAGTATATTAATGATGTGGTGGAAGTGTACAGGAAGAGTGATCGAATTATGGGCATTAAACTTGTGATACGTGATGAGATTATAACTATTATTTTCGCCTATGCACCACAAGTAGGGTTGGATACAATTATTAAACAAGTGTTTTGGGAAGATTTGGAGGAGGTAGTGCAATGAGTACCTAGAGGTGAGAAATTAGTCATTGGTGATGATCTGAACGGGCATGTGAGGTCTAGTCGACATGGATTTGAGAGCATACATGGAGGTTTTGATTTTTGGGAGAGGAATGAAGCAGGAAATAGTATCCTGGATTTTGCGTTGGCATATGACTTGAGTATAATGAACACTTGGTTCAAGAAGAAAGAATCTCACTTGGTGTCCTACAGGAGTGAAGGTAATGCGAGTCTGATTGACTTCTTCTTAATAGGAAATGCTTGTAGAAAGAGTTATACAGATTGCAAGGTTATTTCGGGTGAGAGCACAATAACTCAACATAGACTTATGGTAATTGATTTTCGAAGTAAGATAATTTCGAGGAAGAGAAAACCACAGGTAGACCCTAGAATCAAGTGGTGGAGACCTCAAGGGGAGAATCAACAGAAATTGTAGCTAAGATGGTCGATACCGGTGTTTGGTCGAATAATATAGAGGATATAGATATAGATTCAACTTGCACTAAGATGAAACATACCATAAAGGAGGTAGCGAAAGAAGTCCTTGGAGAATCTAGAGGAAACATGCCACCAAGTAAAGACACATCATGGTGGAACGAGGAAGTAAAACAAGCAATAAAGGGCAAGTGAGAATGCTACAAATTATTGGGAAAATGTAGGAGCGACGAGAACTATGAGAAGTATAAGAAGTCTAGAAGAGATGCTAAGAAAGCAGTAAGAGACGCAAGAGCAAAGGTGAATCAGGAACTTTATGATAAGTTGGATACAAAAGAAGGGAAAAAGGACATCTACAGACTCGCTCGTATAAGGGATAAGAGGACACGAGATATTGGGAATGTTAAATGTGTTAAATATCTCTTCGAGTATGGTTAATCGAGATTTTATGCGAAGAATTCAAAAGGGTGAAGTGGAAATGGCAATGAAAAAGATGAGAGTGAAGAAAGCTGTAGGACCGGATGGAATACCAATTGAGGTTTGGAGATGTTTTGGAGAGAGGGGAATAGATTGGTTAACAACGCTATTTAACAAGATTTGGAGAATCAACACAATGCCATTGGAGTGGCGAAAGAGTACTCTGATCCCTTTGTATAAGAACAAAGGTGATGTTCAAGATTGTGCCAACTATCGGGGGATCAAAATAATGAGTCATACTATGAAACTTTGGAAAAGAGTGATTGCACAAAGGCTGAGAAAAATTATGGATATTTCGGATAACCAACTTGGGTTTATGCCGGGAAGATCGACTAGGGAGACAATATATCTTATGAGACAAACCATGTAGAAATATCGGGATCAGAAGAAAGATTTGCATATGATTTTCATTGATTTGGAGAAGACGTATGATAAAGTGCCAAGAGAGGTACTTTGGTGGGCATTACCAAAGAAGGGTGTTTCAAAGAAATATATTGATATTATCAATGACATGTATAATGGAGTTAGTACTTGTGTACAAACTAGTGTTGGGAAGACTGAAGAGTTCCCTATAAAGATTGGAGTGCATCAAGGTTCCGCACTTAGCCCCTTTCTTTTTGCTTTGATAATGGACGAATTGACGAGGTCAGTTCAAGATGATACACCAAGGTGTATGTTGTTCGCAGATGATATTGTGCTGATTGATGAGACAAGAGAGGGTGTTGGAAGTAAATTGGAGTTGTGGAGACGCACTTTAGAATCTCGAGGTTTTAGACTGAGCAGAAGCAACACTGAATATTTGGAGTGTAAGTTTAGCAGAGTTGGAAGTAGGGAGGCAGGGGCGGTCACATTTGATGGAAATATTGTCCAAGCTTCCGAGTTTTTTCGCTATCTTGGATCCATTATCCAAAAGGATGGAGAATTAGATGGAGATGTGGCTCATAGGATTAAAGCAGGCTGGTTGAAGTGGAAGAGTGCCACAGGGTTTCTATGTGATCGCGGTATGCCACATAGATTAAAGGGAAAATTATACCGCACGACAATTACACTACAAAAAAAGTGATTATTAGGGACTACCTTATTTGGGTCGCTCGATTAGGACCGACCCTATTATTCTCTTAATAGGACGGCTAATTAGTTATTTTATTTGAGACAGTCAATTTAATTGATGGGACCCTTTTTTTTTAAACCCAAAACATAATCAGCGAAAAAAGGAAAATAATAATTAAAAAAAAACCTACCTAATTGATGCCCACTCCCACCTCTACTCCTGCGCACAGTTCCCCTTCACTCCCTCTCAATCCCTAAATTTATCATCATTCGATTAGCGGCTGCAAACCCTATCAGTTCATCGTTCGATTTCTTCATCCTCCATTCGATTTCTTCATCCGTCGTTCGATTTCTTCAGCCGTTCGACCATACATTCAATGTAAGTTGGGGTTTAATTAGGGTTCATGTTTTTTGCTATTCTACATAGCCCTGTGTTTGTGTTGCTTGATTTTTGAAGGCTTGATTATCGCACCTGAATTTCTTTCATACTTGCTACGGTTGAAATCTGGTAGTAGTTCTAAATTTATGATGATGATGTATTCGGACCAGCGATGTGAAGTAAGTCGAACTAGTTAAATTATCTGTTTGAATTCAATGAAAATTACTTTTAATTACTTTTGTAGGCGATCTTAAATTTATGATGATGTTGTATACTGATGATGTTGTATACGGGCACTTTCATTGAAAGCTTTGATTTTCGGGGTGAAGCACTGGGCTCTATTTCTGATGTTTCTGTACTAGATATTGTTACAAAAGCACATGGGATGCCAAATGGATATCGAAAGGTCATAAAGGTTTGATATATTTTTTCCTTCGTGAGTGTTTAATTTCACCCTTCATAGTTTTTAGCATCTCACAGTCACTTTTAATTGTAGTTTGGTCCAATTTTCATCAAAATTATCAGGGCTGCAAATGTTTGTATCTTGGAATTGATCGATTGGGGAATGAGGTGATTAGAATGTGGCGGAGATGCGTATGCTTCGATGGATGTGCGGTCATACAAGAAATGATCGATTGGGGAATTAGGTGATTAGAGGTAAAGTATGAATTGCGCCCATTGAGGATAAAATGAGGGAAAATCGTCTAAGGTGGTTTGGACATGTGAGAAGGAGACCGAGTGATGCACCGGTTAGGAGACCGGAACAGTGGAGAAATGATAAAATGGCGAGGGTAAAATTACCCGGATCGCACGCGGAATGCGGCGAGCGGCTTTCGCACTTTGACCTCGCTGGAAAAAGAGGGTCGCCACGCCGTTTTGTATTATGAGCCTAAACTTTGAAAAAGGCTGGTTTGAAAAAGGAGGTCGTTTTTATTGGGAGTCAAAACTTGGGAAAAGGCTTTTTGAAAAGGAGGTCATTTTGATTGGTAGCCAAAACTTAGGAAAAGACTTTCTGAAAAGGAAGTCGTTTTGATTGGGAGCCAAAACATAGGAAAAAGGCTTTTTGAAAAGGAGGTCGTTTTGATTGGTAGCCAAAACTTAGGAAAACACTTTTTGAAAAGGAGGTCATTTTGATTGGGAGCCAAAACTTAGGAAAAGGCTATTTTGAATAAAGATTGTTAGGTTTGGAGGTCAGGTTACGTTTCGGGAAGAGTATATGGAGATCACCCGAAACGCCTCGCATGACAAGTCTTTCTACCTTTTTCGAAAAGTGTGCATGTGTATGTGTGTTCGTGCTGCTTTTGAAAATGAGCTTGAATGACAAGCTTTAATCTTGGTTTGAATGACAAACGTTGATTTGAAAAGGAGCGTTTGAATGACAAACGTCGATTTTGAGTTTGAAAAGGAGTTCGAATGACGAACTTCGGTTTTGAACCGAACATTACGATGTTACCCATTTTGATGAAAACAGTGGCAAATGAGATGCAATCAACGAGTCATTTTGTGACTCGAACATTTGAAAGTAAATACTATCAACAAACCAAATGGCTTGGACTTGTAAATGACAGTATTGAAAATGCGGTATCAACGGATCGAACGATCCGTACGGTAAAAGTACGATCGACGAGCCAAATGACTCAGATTTATAAAGAGCATTAAAGCAAGTGCGATATCAACATATCAAACGATCCGGACGGTAAATAGCAATCAACGAGTCAAACGACTAGGACGGTAAAAGTGCGATCACGAACCGAGCGGTTCGGACAGTGAATGACATAAAAGTAAAACGGGACTCGAATGCCGTTTTAACCCTAAATTACTTCTCTCGAGGGAGAGAAGATGATAAAGGACTAAAACGTATCAAGTCCCGTAGACGGCATTTTGTCTACATTTTGAGAACTTTGATCGAATCGAAAGTAGCGTATGACGCGTAAATCGAGACAAAGCGGGGTTTAAAGAGTGAGAGTGTTACCAATGGCTAGGTGTTGACTCTTTTGCTCGGGAGGACATATACGAGATATGAAAAGGTGTTTAGAATATGTTTCGGAGGTGTTTGGCTCGTGTTTAATTGGAAAACGTGGTTTTCATGCAAATCGAGGCATTTTCGGGGCTCGGGAGGGGGTTTGGTTGCTGGAACCGTGGGGTTTTGCTAAGAGTAATGTTTTTTTACCTCTTTTACTGAAGGGGAGAGGCTATATTTATAGGGGTAAAATTGCAAAACAGGCCGTTCGGTCATTTCTTCAGTTTGAGGGACCTTTGAGGTATTTTAAGAATTGCAGAGACTGATGAGCAATCCTGCAAAACAGGCCGACCGGCCAGTCCCTCAGTTTCAGGGGTATTTTTGTCTTTTCACCCTTGAATCTGATTGATGGAGATGTGGGGATGCTTGCATGTAAGCCACGTGTCCTAGCTTAGTCATTAAGCTAGGATTTTTGTCCCGTTAATCCCGGTTTTGACTGTTTTCTAAATATCTGTTCGAGAAAATATCAGAACAGTCCCGAAAAATCCTGAAAATTGCGTATTTCGGGGAAAGTGATATTTTCACGTGTACGAACGTGGGATGAATACACGTGTACGAACGTGGGATGAATACACTTCGGAATTTGGATGCACGGGGCAGTCCTGGAAAGTCTCGTTAACTCGAAAAGGGTGAGTTAACGGATTCTCGTTAACTTGGAAAGTGCTAGTTAACGGATTGTAACGATCCGGATTTGGGTACTTACAGTAGCCCCTCGGCGACGTCACTTTCGAAAGAAGTGGGGTCGTCGAAAAAGGTATGGATCCCAAATCGGGGAGATGCCTTATGGAGAGACCTGGACGGTCAAGTGGCTGGACCCTATAGCAAGGATTCCTACGTATCCACGGGGGAATCAAGCCGATATTAGTTCATGGGTGCGAGGGCAATTCGTAGGGGCCTCGACCTGTGGGGAATGATTAGGAGGAGTTCGTCCTGATTGAGACTGTTTTGAAGGCGTCTTAACCTAAAGGAGACTGTTTTGAAGGCGTCTTAACCTAAGGGAGACTGTTTGGAGGCGTCTATACCCGAGTGTGACTATTAGGAGGCGTCTTAACCTGAGGTGATGAGGGCGTATGGCGCCTTAGACCGATCTTTCTGAAAGGAGATGAGAAAGTTCCGTCCCTGACGGAGTTTTCTGAAAGGAGATGAGAAAGTTCCGTCCCCGACAGAGTCTTCTTGAAAGGATATGAGAAAGTTCCATCCCCGACGGAGTTTTCTTGAATGGATATGATAAAGTGGGACTTCAATCCGTGTTTTGTTGGAGAATCAGGTCAAAGAAGTCGAATGGCTCTAGAGTCGCCACGATGAGTTGGCCCTATTAGACGAACGTCGTTTAAAAGCCATGGAACACACCCGGGCTTACCAAGCAAGAATAACCAGAGCCTTTGACAAGAAAGTGAAGCATCGGGACATCCGAGAAGGTGACCTCGTGCTAAAAGAGAAGCCTCCGAACCGCACCAACCCGCTTGGCAAATGGGAGCCCGTCTGGATTGGGCCATATGTAGTTCAGAAGATCTTCTCTGGAGGAGCCATGCAGCTCGCAGACTTAGATGGAAATCCCTTTGTGCATCTAGTGAACGGAGACAAGTTCTGTAGATATTATGCCTGAAGATTGAGTCATTTTCCCCACAAAAGTGCTAAAAGAGTAATACCCAACTAGGTTGAAAACCCGAAAGGGCGGCCTAGGTAAAAAACAGGGTTGCACTTCTCTTGTCCCTCTCTCTACCTACCCCCTCTAAAAAATGAACAACTAATAGAGTCGAACTACGAAGACCTGAGCCCTTAGTCCACTTGTAAAAGGGGAACGTAGGCAGCCGAAAATGGTTTGGTCTAAAACATAAATAAATATCATATTTTGTCATCAACACAATGATCGCATCACACTTGCGTCTCGAAAAACTCTAATGCAATCTGCATATTCATTAAAGTTAAACACTTTTTGATGAGTTCAAGCTCGGTCTATTCTTAAACTCACAACTAAGCTAAAAACAAAATAAACTAACTAATAACTAGTGTGCCTGCAATGACAATCAGTGGATACTCGGAACTCTAAGGTCACTCTAGCCACTAGTGCTCGCATCTCCTCTCTTCCTCTTCCTTCCTCTCCCACCGTGCCTCGTGTTCTTCCCGTGCACGGGAATGATGTCTGTCCTCCTCCTCCCTAGCTCTGGCACAGGGGTCGGGTCCATCAAACCAGCATCTCTCAGGGCCGTAATCGCTCGGGCCTCGTCCCTAATCTCCTGCCTCCTGTTCGACGCCATGGGAACCCTATCTCTCTGTCTCTCCACCCGCGCCTCATAATCAAGCATGTCATCTCCACTCCTATCATAAGTACAGGCCTTCGTCTCGGCTCTCCTCAACTCCGAAACAGTAATATCCTCAAGTCCTACAATGGCCTCACGCCTCCTCATCAAAGCTATCTGAGTCTCTCCCATATGTCTCTCATACCAATCCAAGCACCAAGTATTCAGAAACATGCGCTCCGTACGCCTGAGAATGATCATAAGAGGGAAGACATGATACCTCCATACCCGGGAAGAGAAGGAGAACGAAGATATGTCATCCATAGAAGCGGAAGCCACCACCCTGGTAGCAATATCATCGCAGCCATCCAAAGGAACCTGCTCCATCCTAAACTGTCAAAGAACTAAAGCTGGGATATAAAAAGTAGACTGGGAAAGCCCCGGAAGCATGACTACATGAGACCCATCCTGGAGTGTCCTTCGAGTCTCTATCTGCCAGTGTGGGACCCCACCACCGGATATCCTGAGTACGGAACTGAGCTATCCAACGCTCCCATGTGGCCTGATCATCAATCTCGATAACAACCCCCTCCTAGCGAAAGTCCATAGCATGAATGTATGTGAAGCCTCGCGCAGAACTCCCAACCTCTCCATCAACCACATAGTCAGCAAAAAGGGGCTTCCCCCGTGCATGTACCGCTTTCCGGTAGCCAACCGGTCAATAGCATGGAGGGTCTCTCCCAAAATCAGGGGAACAATGTCTTGACCCGATCGACAATGTACGACAACATCCAACAAAGCTCGGTGACACATCTTGATACAGTATGAGCAGCAACAAGGAGACCTTCTGGGGGCGAGGCGGCCGCCCCACCCATGGCCAGGCGGGCGCCTGGGACACAAACGGGAATTACTGATGTTGTTTCCTTTTTCTAATTTCGTTGTTTCCTTATTTTGCTTGATGGTATTTTCGGACTGTTATTTCACTAGTATTTTGATTGATTTTAATTAGGTTTATTTTGGTAGGGTTCTAGAATAATCTTAGAGTAGTGTTTAAACAATGGTAGGGTTTTATTTTAGGGAGACTTTTGATTTTGAATTATGAAAATTGTATTGCTGTGAGCAATTACTGAGGGTTTAAATCCCGTCTTGTATTCTCAATTCCGTTCAGTCATTTCTCAAATTATCATATAACATTCCGTCTGTATCAATTGGTATCAGTTTCTTGCTCGAATTGATGGCTGAACAAAGGCATGGTCGTGGTGTTCATGGTGTTCGTAGTAGGGTTCGTGAAGCGAATCCCCATGAATACGATCCCCATCACGAACGTGAACTATATGAAATCAAGAAGGACGAAGTGCGAAGAAAGATTCAAGATCTCAAACTTCGTTTGTTGCGTTCCAAGATTCGAGAACTCTAACGATACTTTGATCGGGTGGAGGGTCGACGAATCCAACGACAGCTAGCGCGGTTGGAGGACTCGGAATCAGACATATCGTCTGATGAAGAGGGTTTAGTGGTGACCAATTCCTCCGCTAGGGATCACGAAATTGGTGACAGGAAGTGGACATATCCTTCTAGGGTTATCGGCGACATGAAGACCGAGATTCCGGAGTTAGAAGGTAAGTCACAGCCTGAAAAGTTTGTTGATTGGTCTATACCACCGGTGTTTGATAAGTGTGATTGCGAGATTTGTCATATTGTGACAACTCCCGTAATTGACAAGGCGAAACACCCAATACGGCTGCAACTTGGGAGGACGGAAGTCAGCCTGGGAGGATTACCCAACGCAGTGAACAACAAGGCTGGGATACAGGCGGCCGCCCCACCAATGGCCAGGCGAGCGCCTCACCTGAAGGAAGTCACGGCCGAGCATTCGAGCTTGAGGACGCCTCTGATTATCCCAGGCGGGCACCTCGTTGACAGAGGAAAGGTACTGATGTTTGGTTCACATGTTGATGTCGGGTGGAAATTTGAAATAGTCACCGTTGCTCTTGAGTATGAAGATCCGTTTGACAGGTATATCCCATGTTCTTCGGTTCGATACATCATTCAGAAGTTGATTATTGAGTTTTTTGTATCGTTCCAATGGTGTGATTGGATGGATGTTGGGATGAAAGGAATGAAGTATACAGTTCGTCGTCGATTCAGAGATAAATTTCGAACAGTCTTTCCCGGTACGACACTCAAAATTTGAGGTCGAATTTTTTCTAAGGAGGGGGGGATGATACAGTATGAGCAGCAACAAGGAGACCTTCTGGGGCGAGGCGGCCGCCCCACCCATAGCCAGGCGGGCGCCTGGGACACAAACGGGAATTACTGATGTTGTTTCCTTTTTCTAATTTCGTTGTTTCCTTATTTTGCTTGATGGTATTTTTCAGACTGTTATTTCACTAGTATTTTGATTGATTTTAATTAGGTTTATTTTGGTAGGGTTCTAGAATAATCTTAGAGTAGTATTTAAACAATGGTAGGGTTTTATTTTAGGGAGACTTTTGATTTTGAATTATGAAAATTGTATTGCTGTGAGCAATTACTGAGGGTTTAAATCCCATCTTGTATTCTCAATTCCGTTCAGTCATTTCTCAAATTATCATATAACCTTTAAATACGTATCACATCTTGAAGGAGTAGACCATGAACAAAGACCCAACTACACAAAGAGCAAATGCATCCCAATAAGCATCACCAACAATAGCCAAAATCCTAAACCTATCTGGGAGATCGGAGATATCAAAATGATTGGGACCTCGAATCATACCTTGAGCTTCTTCCAAGGAGATTTGAAGAAAGTTGGACAACTTGTTGACAAAAGATACTCCTTCGGGCAAGGGAATCACAACATCCTCCACCTCGGGCCCTCCAAGCAAAGCCCTAAAATCTTCAAGGGTCGGGACTATTTCGTTGTAAGAGAAGCAAAATACATGCCTCCTAGTGTCCCAAAATGTGGCAAAAGCTCTCATCAAATCATAATTCGGAATAAGCTCCTTGAGGGACCACATGGATTTGATCTTGTACCTTTCTTCGAAAAACGTTTTGTTTAGTGCATGATGATCTCTCGGGACCACTCTTTGAATTTGTTGAAGAAGAGCATTTGCATTTCTTTTGGTCATTTGGGTGGATTTCTCATGCTTGCAACACTTTCCATGGTTTTCTTATATTCATACCCGAATTCCAGAATGTTCAAAACAATTAAGGGATTTATTTGAATTAAAGAAGGGAAGGAAATCCAGATCTGAAGAAAAATTGAATGATCTTGTCAGACCACGATTTGATCCGCGCGGATGAAATTGTACATTCAATCTCATCCACGCGGATGAAATTGTACCCCAGCAGAAAAAAAATCTGACAGCAGTAAAAACTGCTGTCCCGCAGTGGAATTTTCATCCCAACTGCTCAAAACCTGCACATAACCTGCCCATTACAATTTATATCCCAAATCTCAACCAAATATCACATAAATGCCCATACAAAATACAAAATCGGGCTCATGCAACTTACATTCAACATATACTAGATAATTAGCAAAAAATAAAGTAGTTTAGCTATTACAACCCAAACAAAAAAAAAAGTAAATACTGCCAAAGATTGATCAAAATGTGAGTCTTGATGATATTCATCCATGTAAATGTTTCCATGTAATAGTCTATGATGCTTACCAATCTTTCTTGTCTTTTGTTCACTTACTTATTGTTCACCCCCTTCCTTCTTGTCCTTGGATCTAAGAGGATCTTCATGGATGATTCTCTACAAAAGATCTACATTTTTACTATTTATGTCATCTCCCATGTCCCTTTTACTTTACAAGTATTTACTTCCTTGTTTTGACCTAAGATTGATCATCTTGGAGTCAATCACCATGAATGATCATCTTTAATGGTTTACATGATTTACTTTCTTGTAAATGTCCCTTTCCTAGTCTAAGATGCTCACCTTGAAAACATTTACATGGATGAATATCATCAAGACTCACATTTTGGTCAACCAAGAATGTAGTTGATACACTTGAGCCTAGATCTCAAGGATGGTCACTTCGTATGACCACCTTAGAGATCTACTCTAAAAGTTGATACATCTTTGACCTAACTTTATTTTACGTGTTAATCCTTGTGTTTACTTGCTTACATGTTAATTTCCCATCCCTTTGCAAATGAAGTGCTTCAAGTCCTAATGTACCCCCATGATGGCTTAATCTAGTTTGATTCATCACTAATCACTCTTAGATGATCACTAATCAAGTCTAGGGAGAGAGAGGACAAGCATGGATGCTAAAATTCAAAGATTCCTTGCTTTACTGCTTTTTCTGTTACAGTATCAGTTTAAGCATGTAAATCTAGTTAACTTTCTGAAAATTACAGAGATAGACTGAAAAGCTGTAAAAAGGTCAAACTGCAGAGTGATCCGCACGGATGAAATTGCACCTTCAATTTCATCCACGCGGATGAAGTTATAATATGCATACATTTCCAGTTTCTTCTGTTTCTCCAGTTTCAGCACTGTTTTGAACTATTTACATTCCAGTCCAGTAAACTTATCTTATTTTCAGAAAGTCCTTTAGTCAAACCTCTTTTAAAAACACACACACACACACATTGTTTTCAAGTTTGGAAGACTCGTCTTACGAGGCATTTCGGGTGAACGTCAAACGTTCTTCCCAGAGTGTAACGCGACCTCCGAACTCATTTATCTAATTTCGGGCATTTTTCAAAGTTTTGGCCCTAAACTAAAATGGCGTGGCGACTTCGTTTATTTTTTAAGTCCACTAGGATTGACCCAATTCCAGAAATCGTTTGAAACTCCAAATTGTTGGCCAAATTGGATCGGGGTATATCACAATTTGTCAACACATATTTTAGTTTTATCATTCAACTTTGTAAAATACTATATATTTTGGACTGATTGTTTCATATTTAACATTTTACCCCCATCAATTAAAATGACGTAGTTTAGCTTTCTTATTAATAAGTGTCAAAACAACGTAGTTTCGAATACTTCATAATAAAAAAAAATCACTTGCACAATTTTTTCCACTTAACATGCCAACTAATACGTTTAGTCAGTAATTTCGTTAAAATTTGAACGAAAAAATGACGTTTTTCAAATATCCGCACATTTAGGGAAACAACTCATCCCCCACCTTCAGGAAATGAGTGAGCACAGGAAAAAGTAGATAATGCTCAACACAATTCCAAAAGACTCATGACAAAAGGACCAAAGGGGCAATTGCTTCCGTTGGTTTTTTTAAAAAGTAACAATTTATTGGTGCAAAATTTACAAAATTTGGGGGGTTTAGTGCAATTTGTACAAAAATGCCCTCTTTAGGGTAAAACAAATAATACACTAGATTATTTTTTGCCCCCATTGAAGAAATTACAGTTAAAAAGAATTTGTTGTGCAATTTTACCTCCATTGAAAAAAAAAATTCTATAACCCCCACTAATATAGAGTGATAATGGCCTTCTGGTCAAACGGTACATGTAGCCTCGATAAAGGCTTTTCAATGGGTACCAAATCGAGGCAAACTCTGAATACTAAATATGACCTCAAAATAACAGGGATCAAGGTCGGTCAGTGAGACGATGGGGGATAAGCTTCATCGTCGAGAGGGAAACAGCCCGGATCACCAGCTAAGGCCCCTAAATGACCGCTCAGTGATAAAGGAGGTGGGGGTGCAGAGACAGCCAGGAGGTTTGCCTAGAAGCAGACACCCTTGAAAGAGTGCGTAATAGTCTGGGTTCGAATCCCACGAGCCCATATGGGCGAGTCGTATCCTGGTTTGTGTCTAATAGACTAAACATTATCAACAAATACACTTCTTTCTAGTGTCAATCTTGTAATAGCTGGTTTGTGTCTAATAGACTAAACATTATCAACAAATACACTTCTTTCTAGTGTCAATCTTGTAATAGCGACAATTATTTATAAAAAAAGTAAAAAAATAATAATACTCTCTCCGACCTCAATTATAAGCAAAAATAACTATTTATACATATATTAAAAAAGTAGTTAAATTAATTAAATGTCTTGATTTGATTTGATAGTAACAACATATTAAAATTACTAACATATTCTTTGTGCAAAAAATATTTATTTATCTTTGAAAATGATTAATTAATTAAGGATATATTTGGTAAAGGATAGTAAATATAGTTGTATTTAGTGAATTTTACGTTAAAAATAATGAAATTTGTTTATAATTGAGACAAAAAAAAAAGTCAATTTTTATGTTTATACTATAGTGAACGAAGAAGAAGTTATAAATAAGCATTGAAATAGGGAAAGCTGACCACACTTAGTGGCTGAGTTAGAAAGCGACGCATTATAGGTACTCTCATATTCTATACAGGAAGAGTGATCGAGAAGTTTTAAAAATAGATCATAATGTCAGAAAAATTTCTTTATCATGTTGTATTATATATGTAGGATTATATTCACATATGAGTGAATATAAAAATATTGCATGCAGTATTATATATTACTGCATAAGAATTTTCAGATCATTTCTATTTAATGAGAAACTTGAGAAAAAGTGATTTGTTCAAAAAGAAACTTCCTTGATCAAATTCCCTATTCTATATTTTATTATTAATGGAACCTTTGTTTCTATTGTACTTTCCACTCAGGTTTATAAAGGAGTGGCATATTGTTTGTTTCTCATATACTAAACATTATTTTGTTTAACCTTGAAAAAAAAAAAAACGTTTTAAACATGGGATGTAGATTTAGGGGAAATAGCTCATCCCCATTCTCCACCTTCAGGAAATGAGTGAGCTCAGGAAAAAGTAGATTTCACAATTCCAAAAGACTCATGACAAAAGAAGGGTCCACCTTTTTGTTTTTAAATACTGTATTTCACACTCTTACCTACCCCAATGCTAATATTGATATCCAATTAGGTTGTTGTCCTCCCTCAAATTTATTATCAAATTTAAATAACTCAGAAATTCGTATATACAATAATGTATAATATTGTATTTAATTATACATTAATTTAAAATTATGATACAACATTATCAAAACTGTCCCCACCACAATCAGCCATTGCCACCCGTCGGCCACTGCCACATCCATGCAATATTATACAGTCATATACTCTCTTCGACCCTAAAAGATTGTCCTGTTGTACATTTTGTAATTATTAAGGAATAACTTCACCTTCTTATACCTTAGTAGATTTGCACTAACATTCATGCCTAAGTTTAGAAATGGGACACTTTTTTGGACAAGTCAAAATGGCAAATGAGACAATCTTTCAGGGACGAAGGAAGTGTGATACATTAGTTTATATATAATAATAATACAACATAAATAATATAACATCAGTGAAAACTTCTCATATATTATAATATTTTTTTTAGAACTTTTCGATCAATCTCGCTAAATTGTAAAACAAACTAATGTCCTTATAATTTGGTTCATTTATCTCATTCATTAAAAAACTAACAATTTAATTTGTTAGGTAAATTAATATTTTAACATAATTTCGAAAACTTGATTTGGCTAAGGACATGCCGAATGTGACATGTTAGTTTTTTAAACTCCCCTGAGGTTCAAATTAATAAAGTATTGTATATATTGGTTAGAGAGTTATAAAGAAAAAAAAAATGGGTGTAATTAAGATGCCATAAGTATTACTATTTTAATGTTGTTTAACGATTTAATATTTATTCTAAAAATAATTATTATTCCATTGTTATTTAGGCATAAGTTGATCTTATAAAAAATGCGTTTTTTCTGATACTTAGAAAAAACGTGTTTTGTGTTTCCCCGTTTATGCCAGTTCCAGTTTAACAAAGTGTCAGTGTGACAAAGTACCAGTGCATGTGTAACAAAGTGTCAGTGAAAAAAGTGTCAGTACCAGTTTAACAAAGTGCCAGTGTAAACTTGCACTGGCACTTTGTTAAACTGGCACTGACGGTTTTTACACGGGCACTTTTATATACATGAACGACCAGCACTCGGCATTCAAAAACACATGGACTGGCATTCAAATACACATACACTGGCACTCAAAAACACATCCAGTGGCACTCAAATTCCCATCTATTTGTTCTGCACTGGCATTAATATTCTATTATATTGGCATTCCAAAAAACATGCACTGGCACTCGAATTAACATGTACTGGCACTCGAATTAAAATGCATTGGCACTCCATCTCCGATCATCTTCTTCATGCACTGACACTCGAATTAACATGTACTGGCACTCGAATTAAAATGCACTGGCACTCCATCTCCGATCATCTTCTTCGTCGTCGATTTTGATTGGGGCACAAAATCAACCAATGTTTGAAGCCAAGTGTGGTCCCATGAGAATTTCATCAATTTGTCAAACATGAAATTATAAACCGTGGCTGGATGATCAACATAAGAGTTGAATAAAATCGAAGCAAGTTCATATGAAACCCTAAATCGAAGTAGAAAATCGGAGCTCCGTTACTGATGGAATAATTGGGGGAAAACAGATTTCGCGTCTCTGGTTGGCTTGGCTTGGCCTGGCCTGTCCAATACATTCTCACTTTTCTCAGGAATGATTTGTGCGGATCCGAGGAGGTCGCCATTGGCGATTAGAGAGAGAAAGGGAGAGAGCTGGTACGTAAGGAGAAAATCTCTTCGATTGGGGAAGACGATTAGGGAGAGAGAGAGAGTCCGTTTAAAGAGAAAACTTTTCTAAAACACGTTTTTTGTTAAGCTTCAAAAAAATGCGTTTTTTACAAGTTTTTGACTTTAGGAATTTTAATCATTATTGTTTGTCAAATATATTCGTATTTATGACTATAAATAATCACTATACAAGCATTTTAATTATCAAAATAATTGAATTATTTTAAGAGTAACTTAATACTATTATTATACACCCTCCTTTCATGATCGAAGAGTTTTACTTTTCTTATTGGTATAGACTAAGAGTCCTACTTTGCTT
>JAFEMH010000474.1:637500-760329 GCA_022495995.1 Adenophora triphylla var. japonica
TGGGGTATGAATATATAGCTTTTGAGAATTTTTGGATTTAAGAAATATGCTCGGGACATTCTTGATATGAAATTTGAAGCTAATGCTTTGGGTAGATTTCCCTAATTTTGGTGGTCTTATTAGAGAAGTATTAGAGAAGTCTGAGTTAATTTTTTATTCTGATGATTTGAGATGTGTGTTAGGTACTTTATTTCTTTTTTCCTTTTCTTTTATATGTTTCTTAATTTGAAGTTGGGATGTGCTGTAGAACTGAATTCAAGAGGTGTGGCTTTCCAAAAGGATATTTCTTTGGTAGATTAAGGCATGTTCTCATCCGGAGTTGTTTTTACTACCATGCTTGGAGTAATTAAATGAGAGTATAAACCTATTAGGTTCTTGCTATTTATATTGATTTTAAGTGTTTTATTATGTACTGTGAGAATTGATAGTATGGATTTATCTTATTAGTACAGTAGCTTAAGAAAAGGCTTCATGCTTGTGTAGAGGAACTATTTCTGTTGATAGGTAAATGACATTGTATGCTAACTAAAAATTTATCCATCATCTTATTACAGACTATATTCTTTTTTGAGTTGTCCACTTCTGAAACTCGAAATTTGACAGCGTATGTGCATGGGGTTTTTGCCTGATCTGATATTATGGTTCTAAGCTCGGGGAAGACCCGACTTAGTAACTTCCTATTTTGGCACATAACCAACTCTCTCTTGGACTCTCCTAAAGCGTTTTGACCATAGCTTGGTCAGAGGCACATTGTGTGCGTGGGGGGGGGTTTGACTATGGATTTACTTATTTTATGTGTGTGTGTGTGTTTATGTGCCCGTTAGAGAGAGAGAGCTAGTGGGTGGGTGGGGGTTCATGGGTGTGAGGGGTGCATATAATATGTTTTTATTATGTAGAAGATGCTTCATGTATGGTGACTCATATAGAGTACTTAAAGTTTTCTATTTTTTATCGATCACCCAAATCCCAAATGTTTCAGATTTGTTTTTGCCTCCTTCTTTTTCTTTTTCTTTTTCTTTTTCTTTTTCTTTTTCTTTTTCTTTTTCTTTTTCTTTTTCTTTTTCTTTTTCTTTTTCTTTGTGTGTGTGTGTGGTGGTGGGGTGGCGATTGATGGGGTAGGGTGAGGGTGGATGTGGATATGGATAGTACAGAATGAAGATGCTTTATTTGTATAATATTTTAATATTATTTTTTCATATGATGTACTTAATGTTTTCTATCATAAAATGTTGAAGCTATACCATTGAAAACTTTTCAATGCCACAAATAGATAGATCCTCAGTTTTCGCTTTTCTTTTAATCACTTTTTCGGCATAATTTGTCTCTTTGTTTCCAGGTTAGTTTTGATGGTTTTACATAGTAGGTGGCGGGTACTCGATAGTGAATAATAGAGTAGGTTGAAAGTGATAAGAAAAAGAATAATAATAGATTGGGGGTACTGACCCATGCGGTCCGCACAGGGGTCTGTACTAGTGCATCAGCTTTGTTACTCATAAAATATATGTAATGACATTTATAAACACATGGCATTTATAAACACATGCGTTAGCACTCAATTATATTCGCCGACACTCTTAACACTATTTCTGAAACTTTTTAATATTATTAGCGACACTCTTTAACACATAAACTGACACTTGATAACACATGTACTGACAATCTTAAACAGTAACACCGGAACTCACAAAACATATATGCACCGACAATCAAATACATGCATTGACACTTTTTTACACCAAATCGATAATAATTTACACTAATACTAGCACTCTTTACCCTCACACTCACACTTAACACTCAATAATACATGGGCAATCAAACTCATGTGCACTGACACTTTTTTATGCCAACAATGCAATATTTTACAATATACACTCTTTTACACTAATACCAACATTTCATACGCGTACTCTTCCAGAAACTTTTGAACAATAATTGGCATGATTTAACTGTTGGTGTAATGTCCTAGGCTTTAGTTATGTTTAACTTAAAACCATTATGTATCATCTTTATCGTTTAAGTTTATTATTTGATTATTATATATTTTGCATATTTATTGTAATAATCTCTGTCCCTTATTATTAAATGAATAATTAGTATAAATGTTAATGGATAATCATATGATGATTATATGCATAGAGATGCACATTAAATTTATGGGTACTTGTTAGAGAACAAGTGACTGGACTTGACCCGTATAAGAATTATGTCATGATCAAATGTCATAATTAAATCTCATATGGTCACTTCATTTAGTCCCTAGACCTGAGGTTATCATGACCTTACATATGATGAAAGTTATGTTTGATTTTAGTCAAACGATATCTTAACATGATATTTATAAAGGCTATCTTTGGCATGATCGAATTCATGATGGAAAGGATGATAAGTCAAGATGGAATTTGTCCCTCAAAAGAGAGATGTTTTGCTTGGGCCCTCGATGAGTGATAAGGATGAAAGTGTGTGGCTATACCCTAATGCGATTGGATTATCATTATACTCAAGATCGAGAAAGCATTGAACAAATACAAGTTGACGTGGACCATGACTTGTGTTCAATATAACATCGTGAGACAAAGGGGGAAATGGAAGTGTACCATTGGAAACGTGAACTCTTACGTTATATTAATTGGGTAGACAAAATGGCTTGCTAGAGTCCGCTTATGTCTTATGAGTGTCGATATGATCGGGCTCAATTGCCAATATAATATAATCCTATCGGGTCACACACACAAATAGAATGAATTGGTTAAACCAAAGAAAGAATGATTGAGAGTTCTTGACATGGCTTGTGTAGCCGCGCGACATAACTTGTCCATACGCTGTTATAGGTCGCGCGACATAACAAGGCCAAGGCGGTTTACAGTCAGTTTCCTAATTTGATTAGAGAACAAATATCAATACTAAAGTAGTATAAATATGAAGTTTGTAAACCCTAGAAACTAGCCGAATTTTCAAGAGAGAAAATCACTAAAAGGTTTCTCAATATTCTTCCATAGGTTTAAGAATCTAGCAATTCTCAAGAACAGTTCTTGGTTCATTCTAACGTGTGGATACTACTAGAGGGTCTTCGCTCGTACAACGATCAAGGCCTAGAGTTCCAATCCGAAGATTCAAAGGTTTTTGAAGATCGAAGATTGTAATTCAAAATCACATCGATAAATTGTTCGATAG
Source organism: Adenophora triphylla var. japonica (assembly GCA_022495995.1). NCBI lineage: Eukaryota > Viridiplantae > Streptophyta > Magnoliopsida > Asterales > Campanulaceae > Adenophora > Adenophora triphylla. The sequence goes on from JAFEMH010000474.1 coordinate 640,675, forward strand.
CTAAAGACCGAAAAGCAATTAATGTTGGTAAATTCTATCTCATAGGAATTCAATTTAATCGTATAGAACGGATCTTAGGGCTTTGGATTTTGTGTTATTTAGATGCTTATTCCGCTGCGCATGGACCCATAAAATCCAACAGTGGTATCAAAGCCCCGTTCGTATGGTTAAGTTTGAATTGGCATGCTAGAATTAAGCTATAAATTGTTTATATGCTTATTGCATGTTTTTGTATGTGATAGAATTTTGATTGTTTATGTGAAACAATGTGAAAATCGTTTTCTATTATGATGAATTAAATCTGTAAAAGGGTTTTTTTATATGATTTAATTGTTTTGTGATTAGAATTGATTGAATCTGAAAAATCTGCGAACTGGCAACCTAAGTCGTGCGACATGTGTTGACCATGGGCAGTAGTCTCGTTGGGTCGTGCGACAGAAAGGTATTATGGAATCCCTAGTCGTGCGACATTCTTTGTCAATCTGGGCAGTATCAGTTTTGTTGAATTTTCATGCTAATCTGTGATAATGTTTACAATCTGATATGTTTATGTCTTAATCTGGATGCTATAAATTTCTGGAAATTAAATTTATAAGGCTATGCTAGATTAATTCATTATTTATGCATGCTTAATTAATTTAAATATGATTTTATTAATTGTTGCAATGCATGAATTATGTGTTCTTATGTAGTAATAATTTTATTAGATGTTTAGTTGAAACATTGAATAATAATTTGTTAAATGTTTAGTTGAAACGTTAAATTTTGGTTTTCTGATTGTTTATGAGAAACAAGTCAGTTTACGCAAAATTTGAAGGAATCTGATTGTTTATGAGAAACAAGTCAGTTTACGAGTCTGATTGTTTATGAGAAACAAGTCAGTATACAAAGTATTGATTATGTTGCATTCAAATTGGTATTATAATTGTGCATGACTAGGAGAGTTCTGTCGAAGGAAGATTTGGTACTTAAGCAGTCCTTGTGGCTCACCTATTTTCTTGGGAACTTACCTGGTGTACATTATGATTATCTTTGTTGATATGCTTATAATCTACTTTAAAAGAACCTTCATTTAACTTTTAAGTTTTTTATGCCAATACATGATTAAAACACTTGAGATCACTCGGATAGTTTTGGGTGGGCTTGCCATAGCAAGGTGCTTTGATTCTATTACGTTTGCGAGCAAGATGAGGAAATGATGGTTCCTATACGTTTAAAGTGGATGAACTTAATTGGGTTATCAAAATGGTTTTGGACCCAAGGCATAAGATGAGATTAAAATATGTTTAGACATATGATGCTTTGAATAAATCTCATAAAAGATCTAAGAGTCATATACGATATGATTGATGTTTTCTACCTAATTAATTTCAATCTTGAGCGGTGCGCCATAGCGTACTTGAGATTAAATTAAAGTTGGATCTTAGCCCATTAAATGCATATTATTCTTATTTGCATTGGAAGGTGTATGATTTAGTGGGAGTATTTGTAAAATACATTATTTGCTCTTAGATGATAAATGTGTTGGTATTGATATGTGTTCATATAATTTGTATAGTTTGTTGTAGAAGTAGCATTGCATAATGATAATTGCGATTCGTCCTTATGAAGGACAAAGTTCGAAGGGAACGATACAAATAATTCTGATTGGATCAGAAGCCTAAAGAATTGTTCTTAGGTAAATGTGTACGTTCTTGACGAATTCGTTCCTGCTGAACCCACTACCAATGTTGCAAAGGGCAAATAAGGAGCAACATTAGAAACATGTTGATGATTCTAATAGTATTGCTTGCCTTATACTTGCCACCATATTTAAAGGCTCTTATGAAGAACCTTGAACACATGGAAGTTACTTTTCGTTCTAGGAAAACGCACAAAGGAAGGCTCTTATGAAGAACCTTGAACACATGGAAGTTACTTTTCGTTCTAGGAAAACGCACAAAGGAAATGTTCCAAGTGCAAGCTAGGCAAAAGATGTATGTTGTGATCAAGGCTTTTAATGCATGAGATGCAAAAGGAGCAATCCGCAAGTGTGTTAATGGTTAACACAAGAAAGGGGTTCAAAAGGGAAGGTAAAGTAGGTAAAGCAAAGGTTGCTGAACCTAGGGCAAAAGTTGCAAAGCCGAAGAGGCTAAACCCAAAGTGCCTCAAAAGGATGCATTTTGCTATCATTGCAATAAGATTGTCATTGGAAGCAAAGTTGCAAGGCTTATTAGGAAGGCCTAAAAGGTGAAAAAGGGCAATATGATTGCTACTACTTCAAGTATCTATATGATAGATATTTTCTTTTCGACTTCTTGTTCTTGGGTATATGATACCAGATTAGATCCCACATTTGTTTAAATGTGCAAGGAACAAAGAATAGAAAGCTACTCAAAGAAGGTAAATTAAACATATGCGTAAGAATGGAGCAAGGGTTGCTACATTAGCCATAGGGACTTATGAAGTCACTTTACCTTGTGGAATAGTACTTGTTTTGAACAAGTATGACTATGTTCCGGATTTGAGTAGGAGTATTAATTCCATTTCTTAAATGGATGATGAAGGATATAATTTTCTTATTAAGGATAAGAAGTTTTATATTTATTTAATGATATGCCTTATTGTATTGCATATGTCATTGAATGGTCTTCATATCCTTGATGTTAAGAAACAAAATAATATTGAAGATATCTAAAATATAAATGGGAATTCTGAACCGAATAATATGAACAACGCGTTCATATGGCATTGCCAGCTTGGTCAAATAAATAAGAAACATATATCTAAACTCCATTAACATGGACTTTTAGACTCATATGACCATGAATCATTTGAGGAATGTGGGTCTTATTTATTGGGATTATTGACCAAATCACCCTACACTAAGAGTAGTGGGAGGGCTAGTGACTTGTTGGTCATTATACATAAGATGTATATGGACTATTAAGCAGCATTGCTAGGGGAAGACTTCGGTGTTTCATCACATTCACCGACGACTTATCTAGATATGACTATGTCTATCTGATGAAGTCCAAAGGTGAATCGTTTGAGATATTTCGAACATTTCAAGATGAAGTACAAAACAACTTGGCAAAACTATTGAGTACTTCAATTAGATCGATGTGATAAATATTTGAGCCAAGAGTTTGACAATCATCTCAAAACTATGAAATCGTTTCAGAGTTGACTCCACCCAGAACACCACATTGTATGGTGTGTCTGAGAGGAGGAATTGAACCTTATAGGATATGGTTCGTTCGATGACGTGTCAATTAGACTTTCCTATTTCCTATTTCCTTTTGAGGATATGCATTAGAAATAATGCGGTTACACTGAATTGAGTCCTTACTAAATCGGTTCCTAAGGCTCCATATGAGATGTGGCATGAAAGAAAACTTAGTTTGTCTTTCATGAAGATTTGGAATTGCGAATCTTATGTAAAGAGACTTGTCTCTTATAAGTTAGCACCAAATCTGACAATGTTATTTTCGGAAATTAATCTTACAACCGCAAAGAGAACAAAACGTTTGTTGCTTTATACGATTCGTTTCTTGAGAAATAATTTCTCAATAAAGAATCTAGCGGGAGTAAAATTAATCTTGAAAAGGTTCAAGAACCTGAGAATGACATGGAACCAAGAGTAGAGACGGAACCAAGTTCACAAGGAGTTGTGGAACCGGTTCAAGATGCAAAAGTCCATCATAGATCGGATAGGTTACTATCCGAACTCGAGAAATATTGATTTCTCGTATCGGAAAGTAATAGAGTGGAAGTCATTGAGAATGACAATCCTACTTCCTATCTTGAGGCGATGTCCACTCCTAATTTGGATAAATGGTTAGGAACCATGGAATCCGAATTACAATCCATGTTTGATGATCAAGTTTGGAACTTGATTGAGCTACCTGAAGGTGAAAAAACTATAGGGTGCATGTAGGTCTACAAGACCGACATGCATGGGAAGGTGTATACTTTCATGACTAAAAATTGTAGCAAAGGGATTTAGGTTAATTCATAGTATTGACTATGATGGAACCCTTTTTCGCCAGTTACAATGTCGAAGTCTATTAGAATTTGAATTGCCATGATCGTATATTATGACTATGTGATATGACTAGGGCTGTAAACGAGTCGAGCCGAGCCGAACCGAGCTTTTGATATTTCGAGCTCGAGCTCGTTAACTTTTAAATGAGCTCGAGCTTTTCTCGAGCTCGAGCTCGATCCCAGAATTCATGTTCGAGCTCGGCTCGAATCAAGTTTCGAGCTTTTCGCGAGCCGGCTCGCGAGCTGCTCGAACTCGAGTATTAACGAGCCGAGCTCGAGCTTCGACTTATTTTTTGAAAAAAATCTGAAATCGAACGAGCTTTATCGAGTTGCAATCGAACTCGAGTCTAAACGAGCCGAGCTCGAGCTTGGTCTTTTAATTTGTCACTAAATATATATATTTTTAACAAAAATTCATAATTCACTCAAAAAGGTTTGAAAATAAATGGGAAACAATTTTATGATTTTTTTCAATTAAAAATTAACTTTTCAAATGACCCTTATTTCAACGATTATTTATTTTGGAAGGGATCGAGTATATAATTGCCCTAACTTTTTAGAAAAAATAAAACCCTATACTAATATATATATATATATATATATATATATATATATATATATATATATATATATATATATACTAAAATTCATTCGAGCTTTTAACGAGCCGAGCCCGAGTCGAGCTTAAACGAGTCGATCAACAGAGCTCGTCGAACATACGAGCCGAACACGAGCCGGGCTCAAAAAAATGACGAGCTTGAAATTCGGTTCGAGCTCGAGTTCACCTCGAGCCCACTCGAACTCGAGCTTTTTTCGAGCCGAGCCGAGCTCAAACAGGCTCGTTTCGTGTAACAGCCCTAGATATGACAAATAGATGTCAAACGACTTTCTTAAGGATGTGTATATTACACAATTCGAGAGTTTTGTCGGTTCAAGAAAATCTAATAAAGTATGCATGTTGCAAAGATCCATGAGATGGGTTGAAGCAAGCTTCAAGAAATTGGAATCTTTGTTTTGATGAATTGGTCAAAGAGTTTGACTTCATCAAGTACAAAGATGAATCTTGTGTATGCATGAAATTCAGTGGGAGCGTAGTATTATTTCTATTGTTTTATTACAATGATATCTTACTCATTGGAAAAACAAGTTCCGACACTTAAGACTGTCAAGTCTTGATCAAGGAAAGGTTTCTCAATGAAAGATATGGGTGAAGCCGCTTACATCCTTGGCATCAAGATCTATAGAGATAGATCTAGAAGGATAAATTGGTTTGAGTCAAAGTATCCACATTGACAAGGTTCTTAGAAGAGTCGAAGAAAGGTAACTTGTCAATGGGTCATGGTATTTCTCTTAGCAATACTCATTGTCTTATGACAACTGATGAGCAAAAGGGAAATGAATGAAGTTTCATATGCTTCGGCATTTGGATCTGTCATGTATGCCATGATTTATACTAGATCCGACGTCTCATTTGCTTTGAGCATGATGAGTCGATACCAATCTGATCCTGATGTAAACCATTGGATGGAAGTCAAGATGATCCTTAAGTACTTAAGAAGAACTAAGGATACGTTCTTGGTATTTGAAAGATTGGAAGTTAATCTTGTTGTAAGGGTTGCATAGATGCTAGCTTCCAAACTGACAAAGTTAATTTAAAATCGCAATTAGTATTTGTTGTTAGAACATGGATTAATTAATATGTGTCATTTAATTCCATGTGTTATAATTATTTAAATAATGTTAAAGTATAGACAAAATATGTAGAATACCATTAGGTATAAGACTACCATTAAATGATGGGCATAATGGTAATATCTTATACATCAATAGGTGTAGTCCCTAAATGAAGTGCCCCTTAGATTCCTTTATAAAGGCCTTTCCATCAGCCTATGAAATCACTAGTTTTACATTCTCACTCATTCCAAAAATCTTCCTAAGTACTTGAAGACTAAAGAGAATAAGGGCACTCATCATTTAGAAGATCTACTCTTCCCTAGTTTGAAGACTATCTTCATACTTCCTCCTTCTACTCAAGAACAAGACTAAGAACATAATCATGGAATCACAAGGTACACGCTTCCATCTTCATCTTCTTCTCTTCTTAATCTAGTTATGAGACGGTTTATGTTTAATGGATCATTTTGTTCCAATAATTGGTATCAGAGCCTGGTTATATTCTAGATCAAGTTTGAGTATTATATTTTATTATGCTTTTGATTCTTCAGATTTCATGTTCATCATGTGTTCTTGAATTATTTTCATACTCTAATTCAGATTCTTGAGTATTGTATTAAAATCTAAATTCCAAATTTTGTTTTACTCAAAAGGCTTTCAATTCTTAATGTAAGATTATCCCATTTTTGAACATAGCCACCATCCTTGGATGCGTTGTGAGTTTGTTCATATGCATAGCCACGCATTTAAAAATGTGATGTGAGTATGCAGATCTACTTGCTTTGGTTGAACAGTCTTTTCTTCAATAATTGAAAATTGGGGCTGGGCGGTCACCCACTAAGTATGGACGGTCGCCCACCTGTACAGTGTTTTCAGGTTCAATTTTTGCCCAGAATTTTGTGATAATTCATTAATAAATTATAATATCTGGACACCAGTCGCGCTTCGGTGGTTCTTGGAGTTATCAAACTTTAAGAATGGACGGGTAGAATAAAAGGATATTGTCTTTTATTAATAAATTTTGTTTGTTTCTTTACCATTTAAATTTCAGAAATTACCTTAAGGCCTTATGTTTCCGATTAACTATATCCTTAACATTTTGAACAAAATTAACATGCTTGTTTCCCAAAGGAGACCTTGTTGATTAAATTCAAACTTGTTAAAAGATGAATATAAATATTGATATGTGATAACATGCTTGTTTTCCAAAGGAGACCTTGTTGTTGACTAAGTATTTGCATTCATGGGGTAATAATTGAATAAAATATTTGGTCATTTTGAATACTTTGAACCATTCCAAAGGAAGGCGGGTATTTAAAATGGGCTGTTTATATTCATTATTGTCGGGTAACAAATACCTTAAACTTTAGGACATTTTTTATACTTGAACCGGCCCAAAGGAAGGCAAGTATTTTAAATGTATTGTTTAAAGTCATTTATTGTCCTAAGATAAATTAAATTATGAGTCAATTTGCAATCCAAAGATTAGTCTTGATGTCATGTTAATTATCTTTTTTATGGGATTCATTGATATAATTAATCATTTTATTCATTATGTAGTTTCTTATATATGTTTTATGTTTCATCTTGTTCTTTTCCTTCAGATTTGATTAATGCTTCATCTGTAACTACTGCTATAAATGATGTACCTTTGATTACTGGGACTAAACTTAAAACTTGGAAAAATAATATAACGATAATCTTAGGCAATATGGACATCGATTACGCATTAGGGGAATCAAGTCCCGCTGCTCTCACTAAAGGAAATACCGCTATAGATCGGAAAAATGTTGAGCAATGGGAACGGTCCAACTGTGTGAGTCTAATGATCATGGAAAATGCAGTTTCAAAGATATTTTTGGACAATGTCTCTGAAATCGAAAATGCTGAGTTTTTCTTTGAATTCTTGTGAAAACTTGTTTCCATACGGTACAAGGGTGACGAAAATCTTCGGGAGTACATTATTGAGTTATTTCATCTTTCGATCAAACTAAAGGCACTTAAGTTAGAGATTTCGGAAGATTTGCTCGTGCACTTAGTTTTGATCTATCTTTCTCCTCAATTTGATCCTTTTGAGGTGACCTATAAATATCGAAAGTACAAGTGGAATATTAATGGATTACTTTCACATATGACATTAGAGGAAGATAGGATGAAATATCTTAAATTAGAAAGTACTCACTCAGCATTTACTTCTTCTCGTGGGATTAAGAGAAGAGGGAAGGAAATTGCGGTTGCAAGTAAGAAGCATAAGGGATCATTTAAGGGTCATAAAGTCAAGAAATGCTTCTTCTGCAAGGACCTTACTCGCATGAAGAACGACTACCATAAGTATCGCGAATGGCGAATTCAGAATGGTATGTCATTTGGTCTTGTTTGTACTAAGGCAAATTTGATTTCAATTCCTTAATATACATAGTGGTTGTATTTGGTGCAACAACTCATATTAGTTCATGTATGCAGGGTTGCTTGAATTACCGAATCCCCAGTGAAGATGAGAGAAACATCTATATGGAAGATGGAAATCCGGTTGAAGTTATAGGCATAGGGATTTTTAGATTAATGTTAAGTACTGGGTATTATTTTGTATTAAATAATACATTCATTATACCATCTTTTGATGAAATTTAATATCTATCACAATTTTGGACAAGGAAGGTTACTCTTGTTCTTTTGATAATAATAAATGTGATCTTTATTTTAAATTTCAATCTTGTCGGTACTAGTACTTTGTCATATATCGATAATCTTAATTTACTTGATACAGTCAAGAAAATGAATGAGTCCCATAATAATGAAACCAAAACTAAAGGCACTAAGCAAAAGTTATCAAGTGAAAATTTTTGTATTCTATGATATAGGCATTTGGATCATATCTCCAAAGGGAAAATTGATAAAGCTTATGTCAGAGGGAATCCTAAAATAACTTGATACTCCGAATAAAAACTTTTGCATTAAGTGTTTTAAAGAAAAAAATTTACAAACATTACAGGAAATAGGATCTTTGAGAGTGTCAAACGTCTTGGAACTAATTCATATGGACATTTGTGGATCATTCACTAACCCTTCAAGAAATGGTCAACAATATTTCATTACGTTCATGATGATTACTCTCGTTATAGATACATTATTTTCTTCATGTAAAGTTTCAATCATTGAACGTTTTCAAGTCTTTTAAGGCATAAAAAAGACTATTAAGAACGTTAAAATCCGATCATGGTGGTGAAAACTGCGTACGGTATAACGTTTTGGGTGAAAAACGTCCGGGCCCTTTATACTCGCTATCTTGAAGAGTGTGGGATTGTCCCTCACTACACCATGCCGGGCAAACCTAGCATAGTGTAGTGGAGAGATATAATAGAATCCTTAAGAATATGGTAAGAAGTATGTTTTCTTGTACTTCTTTACCTCACTCATTATAAGAGATGCAATAAAGAACCGCTACTTATATTCTCAATAGAGCTGCTTCAAAGGCTACCGACAAAACTCCGTATGGACGTTAAGATCGTTGGTAGTTACTTTATAGGGTATGCTAAGAGATCTAGGGGATATAAATTTTATGACCCAAAAACTAGAACATTTTTCGAGACTGACAATGCTAGGTTCTTTGAGAATGTTGAATTTAGTGGGAGAAATAGTAATGATCTGATCTATTTTGAATTTGATCTGATCTATTTGAATTTGAAGAGTTAGAGGAACCACTCTATATTCCTCAAACTTTAGTTCCCGTTGGAAATCAAGTAATTACACCTGAAATTCAACAAGAACATACAATTCAAAATAATATAGAGACTCCCGTAAATAACGGACAACATGAGAATGTTGGACATGAAGAAATTCAACAACCTCAATTTGAGGATGAACTAGTGCCCTTAAGAAGATCTATTTGAGCTAGAAGAAATGCTATTCCGGATATTTATGATATGTGTCTTGCGAAGAATTAGGACACCTTAGGTTTAGTGGGAGATGATCTAATCACCTTCCATGAAGCCATTAATAGTCCTAATTCTCATAAGTGGATCAATGTCATTCATGAGGAGTTAAATTCAATGAAATACAATGACATTTGGGATCTTGTCCCATTACCTGAAGGTGTAAAATCTATTGGTTATAAATTGATATTTAAAATCAAAAGGGATTAGCAAGATAATGTGGAAAGATATAAGGCATATCTTGTTGTTAAATGATTTACTAAAAAGGAAGGCATTGATTATAAATAAACATTTCCTCCGACATCTTCTAAAAACCTCTTTTAGGATCATTATGGCATTAGTGACACATTATGATCTTGAGCTTCATCAAATGGATAATAAGACAACTTTTCTCAATGGTGATATTGAGGAAACTATCTATATGAAGAAATCAGAAATGGTGAATGATTCAGATCAAACTAGTCAACTAGTTTGTAAACTTAAGAAATCCGTTTATGGGCTTAAGCAAGCATCTTGTCAATGGTACTTAAAATTTAATCAAGTTATTCTTTCATTTGGTTTTTGAAACGAATCTTGGTGAAGATTGTGTATACCATAAGTTCAGTGGAAATAGATTTATAATTTTGGTCTTATATGTGGATGATATTTTACTTGCTAGTAATTATAAGGACCTTCTAAAGGAAACTAAGAATTTTCTCTCAAACTAATTTAAGATGAAAGATCTTGGTGAGGCATCTTTTGTATTGGGAATCCAAATTCATCGTGATCGTTCACGAGGTATTTTGGGATTATCTCAAAAGGGCTATATAGAGAAGGTATTACAAAGGTTTAGCATGAAAAATTGTAAACCACATGACACCCCTATCTCTAAAGGAGATAAATTCAGTTTAAAGCAATGTCCTAAAATAATTTTGAATTCAAGTATATGGAAAATATCCCTTATGCACCGGCAGTAGGAAGCTTAATGTATGTGCAAGTCTGTACTCGTCTAGACCTTGCATTTATTATTGGGATGCTTGGTCATTACCAAAGCAATTCGGAAAGAAGAACATTAAGTCACACCCAAAAGAATGATGAAGTACCTATAAAACATTTAACTACATGCTTATGTATATAAAATCAAATCATTTTGAGATCATTAGGTATTCCGATTCTGTTTTACTGGATGCAAAGATGTCGAAAGACATCATATGGTTATGTCTCTTGTTTAAGAGAAATAAGTATAAAAATAAAAAAATAGACATACAACTAATAGGATCAAACTCCATATTATTGGATCCATTTTTATAAAGTGTTATCTCTTTTGATTTTTCACGAGCATACTGCTCATATGGGTGAAACAACTTTTGATAATGCTTAAATCAGTGGGAGTTTGTGTTGTTTTTTATTTCTTTGTGTTGATTTTTATTTATATTGATCTCATTTAAGTTAAGTAGGACTAGTTGGAGAATATATATATGCGTTCATAATATATACTCCCTCCGTCCCACAACAAGTGACACACTTTGCCATTTTGGGCGTCCCACTGATAAATCACACTTCCTAAAATGGCAAAGAATCTTTACTATTCCCTCCACTCATTCTCTCTCCTACATTATTTTAATACTCACAACATCATTATAATTTACTATTCTCTCCACTCATTCTCTCTCTTACTCAACTATCTACACTCACAACACATCAAACTTTTCACTTTTTCCTTAATTCCCGTGCGGAACAGTAACTGTGTCACTTGTTGTGGGACGGAGGGAGTATTCATTAATATTCCATGCTACATATCTATACTTAATCTATGTCATTTAGTTGGATATATATATATGTGATTAATATGGGTTTAGTTGCGAATCAATTACAACGACTGCCCCTTTAGTCCCTATACTTATAAGACTAATGGACGAGATTGTGTTGGATGACAATAAACGTGCACATAAGGGTTGTCATTCATATTATAAATGATTTAAGGAATTTGTTTAGTAAAAGATACATATTAATAATAATCCAAGTGGGAGATTGTTAGAACATGGATTAATTAATATGTGTCATTTAATTCCATATGTTATAATCATTTAAATAATGTTAAAGTATAGACAAAATATGTAGAATTCCATTAGCTATAAGACTACCATTAAATAATGGGCATAATGGTAATATCTTATACATCAATAGGTGTAGTCCCTAAATGAAGTGCCCTTTGGATTCCTTTATAAAGGCCTTTCCATCAGCCTATGAAACCACTAGTTTTACATTCTCATTCATTCCAAAAATCTTTCTAAGTACTTGAAGACTAAAGAGAATAAGGGCACTCATCATTTAGAAGATCTACTCTTCCCTAGTTTGAAGACTATCTTCATACTTCCTCCTTCTACTCAAGAACAAGACTAAGAACATAATTATGGAATCACAAGGTACAAGCTTCCGTCTTCATCTTCATCTTCTTCTCTTCTTAATCTAGTTATGAGACGGTTCATGTTTAATGGATCATTTTGTTCCAACATTTGTGTTTATGCTAATTAGAGGTGCGGTTTTGTTGGTAGAGTTCCAAGTCGAAAATCGTAGCCGATTCCACGACTAAGGCCAAATTTTAGCAACATATGATGTGGCTAAAAGAGGCAGTTTTGGATCAAATGTTCATTTAGTGTTTTGGAAATATTCCAAGTATCACTAATAGGTGAGACTTTTGTTGTGAAAATTGTGGTACCATTTGTGCAAACAGTTACAACAGTGATCCAAACACTCACTTAGACGTTTTTCGAGGAATTCATAAAGAATGAGAAGACATTAAAATATGCAAAGTATCAACCGATGATGACATTAGGGATTCACTTACAAAGACCCTCGCACAGGCAGAAGCATGATGGTCAACTTAAATCCATGGGTATTCGATACATAAATGGAGCCTAGTGCAAGTGGGAGACTGTTGGTGTAATGCCCTAGGCTTTAGTTATGTTTAACTTAAAACCGTTATGTATCATCTTTATCGTTTAAGTTTATTATTTGATTATTATATATTTTGCATATTTATTGTAATAAATCCGTCCCTTATTATTAAGTGAATAATTAGTATAAATGTTAATGGATAATCATATGATGATTATATGCATAGAGATGCACATTAAATTTATGGGTACGTGTTAGAGAACAAGTGACTGGACTTGATCCGTATAAGATTTATGTCATGGTCAAATGTCATAATTAAATCTCATATGGTCACTTCATTTAGTCCCTAGACCTGAGGTTATCATGACCTTACATATGATGAAAGTTATGTTTGATTTTAGTCAAACGATATCTTAACACGATATTTATAAAGGCTATCTTTGGCATGATCAGATTCATGATGGTAAGGATGATAAGTCAAGATGGAATTTGTCCCTCGAAAGAGAGATATTTTGCTTGGGCCCCTCGATAAGTGATAAGGATGAAAGTGTGTGGCCACACCCCAATGCGATTGGATTATCATTATACTCAAGATCGAGAAAGCATTGAACAAATACAAGTTGACGTGGACCATGACTTGTATTCAATATAACATCGTGAGACAAAGTGAGAAATGGAAGTGTACCATTGGAAACGTGAACTCTTACGTTATATTAATTGGGTAGACATAATGGCTTGCTAGAGTCCGCTTATGTCTTATGAGGGTCGATATGATCGGGCTCATTGCCAACATAATATAATTCTATTGGGTCACAAACAAATAGAATGAATTGGTTAAACCAAAGAAAGAATGATTGAGAGTTCCTGACATGGCTTGTGTAGCCGCGCGACATAACTTGTCCATACGCTGTTATAGGTCGCGCGACATAACAAGGCCAAGGCGGTTTACAGTCAGTTTCCTAATTTGATTAGGAAACAAATATCAATACTAAAGTAGTATAAATATGAAGTCTGTAAACCCTAGAAGCTAGCCGAATTTTCAAGAGAGAAAATCACTAAAAGGTTTCTCAATATTCTTTCATAGGTTTAAGAATCTAGCAATTCTCAAGAACTGTTCTTGATTCATTCTAACGTGTGGATTCTACTAGAGGGTCTTTGCTCGTACAACGATCAAGGCCTAGAGTTCCAATCCGAAGATTCAAAGGTTTTTGAAGATCGAAGATTGTGATTCAAAATCACACCAATAAATTGTTCGATAGCTCAAGACCGGAAAACAATTAAGGTTGGTAAATTCTATCTCATAGGAATTCAATTTAATCGTATAGAACGGATCTTAGGGCTTTGGGTTTGTGTTATTTAGATGCTTATTTCGCTGCGCATGGATCCATAAAACCCAACATTAACTCATAAATTGTGACTATTTTAAGGGACTAAAAGATAGAGAGGAGGGGAGAGAAATAAAGATTGAGGGTGGAGATGGTCAAAATGGGCTCAAATTCGTGGGAGGTTCGCACGGACTGTTGTTCGTAGCTCGTTTGGCCCGGGCCCGTAACTCGTCCAGCTCGCTTTTCATACGGGATGGACTTGGATCAAAGAAATTCGCACGAATCGGGTTTTGGCCCGCGAATCAGAAGATCCGTTTGGTCCGTGGCCCGTTGGCCCGTTTTACAAACATGTCCGCACGGACCTGTTCGTAAAAATAGGACTGAAATAACATAAATTCACATAAGTATTGTTTGACTCTATGTAATGTTGACTTGTCCATTTTTAATCATTTTGTTCTAAAACATCTATTCATTTGTATAATAATAATAATAATTAAATATAATAATAAATAATAATAATGATACTTAGTTTATTTAAAAATAAAAGTATTTAATAAAAATAATTGTACAATTGGTGTAAATACTTAATACTATAATAAAAGTTAGTAATAATACTTGTTAATAATAATAATAATTGATTATTATAACAATAACAATAATAATAAAGTATATACACCTATACCATAAACCCTATAATATATACCTAAACTCTAAAGTATACTCCCTCCGTCCCACCAAGAGCGTCGCTATTTTTAGCCCGGCACGCAAATTAAGAAAATAGGTGGGAAGAAAAAATGTTGTGAGTGTAATTTGAAAATAGGAGAGAATTAGTGGAGGAAATAGTGAATTTAAAAAGTGTTGTGAGTGTAGAGGAGAGAGAATTAGTGGAGGAAATAGTGGATGGGATAATAGAATATTAATAAAACATTTCCTTTTTAGGAAAGAGTGACGCTTCAAACGGGACACCCTTTTGGATAAAAAGTGACGCTTGGAGTGGGACGGAGGGAGTATATCACTATACACTAAATTCTAAACCCTAAACTTTATATATCCCATACCCTAACCCCTATACCTTAAATCATATTTATACCCCATACCCTAAACCCTAAATCATATATCTAAACTCTAAAGTATACTCCCTCCGTCCCGCTGATAACTTCACTTTTTGCCATTTTGGGTGTCCCATTGAAAGCTTCACCTTTCCTTTTTTGGCAAAGGAATCTTTACTATTCCCTCCACTCATTCTCTCTCCTACATTATTTTAATACTCACAACACCATTATAATTTACTATTCCCTCCACTCATTCTCTCTCCTATTTTCAAATTACACTCACAACATTTTCTTCACCTTAATTTGCGCGCCGGAGCCAAAATGGTGAAGTAATAAGCGGGACGGAGGGAGTATATCTCTGTACCCTAAACCTTGTAATATATATCACTCACTAAATCCTAAATCCTAAATCCTAAACCCTATACATCCCATACTGTGACGACCCCAACCCTAGGCACTCATTTTAATATTTAATTATATGCTTTTAATATTCATGCTAGCTTTATGTGTTCAATTATGTCCTTTAAATTCTTAAATTTAGATAAATTGGGTGAAAAGTAAATTTGGGATCTTATAAGAATTTATTGGTCATTAAATAAAGAAACTTGTGGAAATAATAAAAATGGAAAATTAATAAAATGATAAATAATGTGGGGAGGTTAAATGAGTAGGATAATTAATGGGATAAGATTTATTTTTAATTTAAAAATGATTTGGGTGAAAGCCTTGCTATTTTTCCCATGGGGGGCCATTTTGTAGAACCCTTCCTCCCTTGCCAAGTGTTCCCCCTCCCTCACCTCTCTTACTCCCTTCTCCCTCCTTCTCCTTCATTCATCCAAAATCATCCTAGAGAAAGCATAGAAGAAACCTCCATTGAAGCCCTCTTTGCCAAGCTTTGAAGTCAAGATATTCTTCACCAAAAACCAAGTCTAGGAGCACATTTGAAGATTGAGCATCTTGGGGAACTCATCTAACTAGAAAGATTCACATTTCCTTCTAAAATTCAAGTAAGTTGTTATGACTTCTCTTCTCATGAATGCTCATGAATATTTCTTGTGGTTCTTGTTCTTATGTTGGTGATTTCTTGCTTGGGAAACCTATTGGGAGTTGAATGTGTTGAAAATGGAATTTTTGAAGTTAGGGTTCATGGAAGATTTTTGTAAAAAGGGTTTGAAATGGGTAGAAATGAATGATCTAGGATTTCTTGGGTTGGATTTACTTGCTTTATGGGACTTGGAATGATTAAGTGTCATGGGTGTTCTTGAGCTTAAGTTTAGTAAGAAGGAATTGGAAACTAAGGTACCCATTGTTGGAAAACCGATCCGGGTCGGGAGGCATGGGCGGTCGCCCGTGTGATGTAGGCGGTCGCCCATGTTGGCGTAAGTTAGTGTGCTGGGGAACTTCACTTGGGCGGTCGCCCAAGTGATGAGGGCGGTCGCCCATCTCCCTTATGAGCGGTCGCCCATGTGTGAGTGTGCGGTCGCCCATTTGGGCAGAAACTTCATTCTCTTTGGCAATCCACTTGGGCGGTCGCCCAAGTGGTGTGGGCGGTCGCCCAAGGCCCTGAACCAATATTTCTTGATTTGAACTAGGATCGTTTAGCAAGTTGTTGGCCACTTATAATTGGACACTCCCACTTGGTAATTGAACTTGAACCTTCACTTAGGCCTTGTATCCTTGTATATGGAAATTGTAGGGTAGGTTAATGATCCCTCAACTCCTTGTTTAATGTTATATACATTGTTGTTGATATTGTTGGATGTATTCATAAATTGTTGCACTTTCATATTGTTTAGGCATGAGTATATATTACCATGTGGCTATTGCTTATCCCTTTATGTGGATTTTATTCAAGTATCTATTATGTGCTTGATATATGTTGAGTCAGCTGACGTTGGGGGTATAAATGTAATACGATCAATTATGGAAGTGTGACCTAATGTGATCGGATTATGTTATATCTCGTGACCGTCCCCTCCCGCGGCCACAGTTGGGGTATAGCATCTGTATTGAGCCAAAAGCCTTACAGAGTTGCTACTGTCTTATATGGTTCCCTGAAAAACGGGTCTTATAAGACGTGAGTATTGCTTAAGCAAACTCTCACCGTAATTGGAGTATTATTATACCCAATGTTGTACGACTACTGTTCGTACGGGAAAAGGTAAACCAAGGTAATGGAATGTGTTTATAGCTTTCCCAATGTGTTATGTGTGACTTGTTATATGTTGCATTTATTTGGCATATTGCCGCATCCATAATAGCTTGCCGAGATTTATTCTCACCCCTCTCCCTTTACCGTTTTAGATCCCGAGACAGGAGGACCGCCCAAGTAAGGACGGAGAGGAGTTTGGAGTAATCTTTTGGGGTATTGTCGTGGTATGTTTAGGGTGACGTATAAATTGTATTTTGGTAATTCCATTCTTGGAGTTTGTAATTATAAACCTTAAACTCTACGTCGTAACCTTAAATCTTTTGTAACTAAACAGTTAACTATTTTCAAAGTTTGTTATCTCCTCCTCCGATGTGGAGTAGAGTGGAGTTCTTTTGAAATGTTATGTTATTCATGTTCATGTTTGAAAGTCAAAGTAAAGTTTTAAAAGTTTAATGTTTTTGGGTTAGTTTGGGGACGCACCAACTCGGGACACGTGTAGGTTCCGGCCTGGGTCCTCACAGTTGTATCGAGCTCGGTTAGAATTCTTGGGTAGAGTCTAGCTGAGTGAGAGTGTGTAGTAACTGACGTCGAGTGTTTAATGCAGGAGTTTGTTGTAATGGCGGGAAATGAAGGTGATCCGAATCTGGGTTTGGGTGGTGTTGGTAATCCGAACGCCGAGATGATGGACATGTTCCGAGGGTTCCTTCAGCATATGGCAACTCAGAATCAGAATTTGAATCAGAATCTAGGCGTACAAGGGCAACATGGTTTGGAGAAGTTCGTGAAGATGTCTCCTCCTAGCTTCAACGGAGATCCGGATCCGGTGAAGGCTGAGAGGTGGCTTGAGGCTATGAACAAGATTTTCGCAGCTATGGAGAGTACGGATGCGGAGAAAGTGAGATGCGCCGTTTTCAAATTGGAAGGACCAGCTGGAGCATTGGTGGCAAGTGGTAAAGAATGGTTGGGACCGAGATTTGACACCGCAGCCGTGGGAGAACTTCACGGTCAAGTTCCGAGATCACTTTGTGCCGATGGTTACTAGAGACAAGAAAGAAGGCGAGTTCCCGGGCTAGAGCAAGGGACCATGACAAGAGCGCAGATTCAGCGAAGTTCGCGTAGTTGGCCCGATATTGTCCCCATTTGGTGCCGATGAGGAGAGGCGAGTTTACCGGTTTGTGAAAGGTTTAAGAGTTGAGTTTCGGAAGCGCTTGTTGACGCATAACTTCGCCAATTTCCAAGCAAGCGGTGAATATGGCGTACCGGATTGAGAACGACATAGAGGAGCATCGTGGTAAGAATGAAGGAGGAAACAGAACAGATTTCGTGGTCAAGGATCGGGCGGAATAGAGTGCAGCTCGAGGACTTTCACCCCGGGAGCGAATCGAGGAGGTCATGTGGCGGCTCCGGCAAATCGTGCGACTTCCGGTCGGTTGGGACAACATGTGGGTTTTGCAAGAGGATAGGGCATTCCGAAGACAAATGTTGGAGCAAACAAGGCAAGTGTTTGGAGTGTGGATCGCCGGGCCATTTCAGGAGGAATTGTCCCAAGTTACGTAATAAACAAGCGACGGGTACCGGATTCGGGGTCAAGGTAGTGGTGTGAAGAGAGATGTTGATGGGAAACCTAAGGATAAAGTCCAAGGTCGTGTGTTTGCTTTGGGTCGAGGAGAGGTCGATCCTAATGCCGTCATTAGAGGTATAGTTCTGTCTCAGAGTTAAGGCCCGCATTCTTATAGATCCCGGGTCTTCCCATTCATTTGTGGCGTCTCATTTTGCATTCTCATTGCATATCTTGCCTGAATCTATGCCTTATGTGTTAGAGGTCTCTACTCCTATGGGAGAGAGCCTTGAATCTTCTTTGATATATCGTGGATGTGATGTGACTATATGTGGGCATGTATTGCCGGTGGATTTGATCGAGTTACCAATCCGTGATTTTGATGTGATCCTTGGTATGGATTGGTTGAGTCGGTGCCATGCTTTGGTAGACTGTCGTAGGAAGCGAGTCTCATTTGCTATGCCCGATGTGCCTACATTTATATTTGATGCCGATAAATCTATGTTCGGTTACATGTTATTTCGCCTTAAAAGCTAGAAAGATGCTATCTAAGGGGTGTACGGGTTACTTAGCTTATGTGGTAGATTCCAATAAGAAGTCTCCCGAGTTAGCTCATGTT
This sequence comes from Adenophora triphylla var. japonica, assembly GCA_022495995.1. NCBI lineage: Eukaryota > Viridiplantae > Streptophyta > Magnoliopsida > Asterales > Campanulaceae > Adenophora > Adenophora triphylla. The sequence continues at coordinate 659,890 of JAFEMH010000474.1, forward strand.
CCGGTTGTGAATGAATTTAGTGATGTGTTCTCTAGTGAGTACTCTATGCCTCCGGACCGTGAGATAGAGTTTTGTATTGACTTAGTACCCGGTACCGCTCCTATCTCTAAAGCACCCTATAGAATGGCTCCTACTGAGTTAAAAGAGTTGAAGGTCCAATTGCAAGAATTGTTAGACCGAGGTTTTATTCGTCCTAGTGTGTCCCCGTGGGAGCACCGGTCTTGTTTGTTAGGAAGAAGGATGGTACCTTACGATTGTGCATTGACTATCGTTTGTTGAACCAAGCCACTATTAAGAATAAGTATCCTCTTCCGCATATAGATGATTTGTTTGACCAACTCCAAGGTTCCGTTATCTACTCAAAGCTTGACTTGAGAAGCGGATACCATCGCTGAAGATTAGGCCGGATGATGTTGCTAAGACGCCTTTCCGTACTAGATATGGTCGTTATGAGTTTGTGGTGATGCCGTTTGGGTTGACTAATGCTCCAGCCGTGTTTATGGATATGATGAACCGTGTCTTCAAGCCTTATCTCGATAGTTTTGTGGTGGTCTTTATTGATGATATTCTTGTGTATTCTAAGTCCCGGGAAGAGCATGAGAATCATTTGAGGATTGTCTTGTCCGTTCTTCGTGAGAAGCAGCTTGTATGCTAAGTTCGGTAAGTGCGAGTTTTGGCTTGAGCGCATTTCTTTCTTGGGGCATGTGGTGTCGAGTTCGGGATTTCCGTGGATCCCGCAAAGATTGAAGCCGTGGTTAATTGGAAGCAACCGTCGACCGTGATCAAGTCCGTAGTTTTCTGTTTGGCGGGGTACTATCGGAGGTTCATTGAGGGTTTTCTCGGATTGCTACTCCATTGACTAGATTGACTCGGAAGGATGTATTGGTTGTGTGGGATTCCAAGTGTGAAGCAAGTTTTGATGAATTAAAGAAGAGGTTGACGACGGCTCCTGGTTCTTACCCTTCCGAGTGGTTGCGAGAATTTTGTTATTTATAGTGATGCCTCGAAGGCGGGTTTGGGATGTGTGTTGATGCGTAATGGGAAGGTTATTGCGTATGCCTCTAGGAAGTTATCACCGGCGGAACAGAATTACCCCACTCATGATATGGAATTGGCGGCGATTGTATTTGCGTTGCATAAGTGGAAGCACTACCTTTATGGGGCGAAATTCGAGATTTTCACCGATCATAAGAGTTTGAAGTACCTATTTACCCAAAAGGAGTTGAACAACCGGCAAAGAAGATGGTTAGAGTTTTTGAAGGATTTTGATTGTGTCATATCCTATCATCCGGGGAAGGCCAATGTGGTGGCCGATGCGATTAGCCGAAAGGCGTATGTGACAGCCTTGAGTTCTCGGGAGTTGAAGAGTGAAGTGATAGTTGCGAATGTTCGAGCCGTTCCGACATTGTATGGTGATTTGAAGGAAGCTCAACAAGAAGATCCGGAATTGAAGAAAATTTGTGATCAAGTGCAAGATGGGAAAGCCGGGTATTTTGCTTTGAATCGAGATGGGATTTTAACTTTCCAAGGGAGAATTTGCGTTCCGTCATCGCCGGAAATCAAGAAGCGTGTTTTAGAGGATGGCCATAAATCCAAGTTTGCGATTCATCCGGGGAGTACCAAAATGTATCAAGATTTGAAGCGTGGATATTGGTGGAATGGAATGAAAAGGGAAATAGCGGATTATGTATCTAAGTGTTTGACTTGTCAACATTAAGGCAGAACATCAAAGACCGGCGGGTCTACTTCAACCATTGGATATTCCGGAATGGAAATGGGAAGGAATTTCGATGGATTTTGTTTCGGGTTTACCTCTCACCGCGAAGAAGATGGATGCTATATGGGTTATTGTGGATCGGTTGACGAAGTCGGCTCATTTTCTTCCGGTATCAACCAAGTATTCGTTAGAGAAGTTAGCTCAGTTGTACTTAAAGGAGATTGTAAGACTTCACGGGGTTCCGGTTAGTATTGTTTCCGATAGAGATCCGAGGTTTACATCTAGATTTTGGAGAGCATTACATGAAGCCTTCGGGTTCTAAGTCAGTGTTTTAGTACCGCGTTTCATCCTCAAACCGATGCTCAGTCCGAGAGAACTATTCGAGTATACTTGAGGATATGTTACGAGCTTGTGTGATGGATTTCCAATTGTCTTGGGAGGATCATCTACCTTTAGTGGAGTTTGCGTACAACAATAGTTATCGCCAAGTATCGAGATGGCTCCGTATGAGGCGTTGTATGGTAGGAAGTGTCGATCTCCGATGTGTTGGGACGAGGTTGGTGAAGCGAGACTTTGGGGCCCGGATTTGGTTCGAGATTCTACGGAGAAGATCAAAGTGATTCGGGATAGATTGAAGACAGCTCAGAGTCGACAGAAAAGCTACGCCGACAATAGAAGACGGGATTTATCATTTCGGGTTGGTGACTTTGTGTTCTTGAAGGTTTCTCCGAGGACGGGGATTAAAAGGTTTGGTAATAAGGGTAAGTTGGCTCCGAGGTTTGTGGGACCGTTTGAGATTCTAGAGAAGATAGGGGAATTGGCTTACCGGTTAGCGTTGCCTCCGTCTCTCTTTTTGCTCCATGATGTTTTCCATGTCTCGATGTTAAGAAAGTATTGTCATGATCCCTCCCATGTTTTGAGCTCTCCTCCCGATGATGTCCAAGCGGACATGTCGTATGTTGAAGAGCCATTAAGAGTCTTAGAATTCCAAGTTAAAGAGTTGAGAACCAAGAGTATTCCGATAGTAAAAGTCCTTTGGAAGAACCACACAGTTGAGGAAGCGACGTGGGAGCTAGAGTCGGAGATGAGAGCGAAATACCCGTGGTTGTTTGAAAATTCAAGTAAGTTTCCTTTTTAAAATTCGGGTCGAATTTTCTTTAAGGGGGAGTGAGTGTGACGACCCCAACCCTAGGCACTCATTTTAATATTTAATTATATGCTTTTAATATTCATGCTAGCTTTATGTGTTCAATTATGTCCTTTAAATTCTTAAATTTAGATAAATTGGGTGAAAAGTAAATTTGGGATCTTATAAGAATTTATTGGTCATTAAATAAAGAAACTTGTGGAAATAATAAAAATGGAAAATTAATAAAATGATAAATAATGTGGGGAGGTTAAATGAGTAGGATAATTAATGGGATAAGATTTATTTTTAATTTAAAAATGATTTGGGTGAAAGCCTTGCTATTTTTCCCATGGGGGGCCATTTTGTAGAACCCTTCCTCCCTTGCCAAGTGTTCCCCCTCCCTCACCTCTCTTACTCCTTCTCCCTCCTTCTCCTTCATTCATCCAAAATCATCCTAGAGAAAGCATAGAAGAAACCTCCATTGAAGCCCTCTTTGCCAAGCTTTGAAGTCAAGATATTCTTCACCAAAACCAAGTCTAGGAGCACATTTGAAGATTGAGCATCTTGGGAACTCATCTAACTAGAAAGATTCACATTTCCTTCTAAAATTCAAGTAAGTTGTTATGACTTCTCTTCTCATGAATGCTCATGAATATTTCTTGTGGTTCTTGTTCTTATGTTGGTGATTTCTTGCTTGGGAAACCTATTGGGAGTTGAATGTGTTGAAAATGGAATTTTTGAAGTTAGGGTTCATGGAAGATTTTTGTAAAAAGGGTTTGAAATGGGTAGAAATGAATGATCTAGGATTTCTTGGGTTGGATTTACTTGCTTTATGGGACTTGGAATGATTAAGTGTCATGGGTGTTCTTGAGCTTAAGTTTAGTAAGAAGGAATTGGAAACTAAGGTACCCATTGTTGGAAAAGCGATGCAGGCGGGAGGCGTGGGCGGTCGCCCGGGTGATGTAGGCGGTCGCCCATGTTGGCGGTAAGTTAGTGTCTTTGAGGAACTTCACTTGGGCGGTCGCCCCAGTGATGAGGCGGTCGCCCATCTCCCTTATGAGCGGTCGCCCATGCTGTGAGTGTGCGGTCGCCCATTTGGGCGTAAACTTCATTCTCTTTGGCAATCCACTTGGGCGGTCGCCCAAGTGGTGTGAAGCCGGTCGCCAAGGCCACGAACCAATATTTCTTGATTTGAACTAGGATCGTTTAGCAAGTTGTTGGCCACTTATAATTGGACACTCCCACTTGGTAATTGAACTTGAACCTTCACTTAGGCCTTGTATCCTTGTATATGGAAATTGTAGGGTAGGTTAATGATCCCTCAACTCCTTGTTTAATGTCATATACATTGTTGTTGATATTGTTGGATGTATTCATAAATTGTTGCACTTTCATATTGTTTAGGCATGAGTATGTATTACCATGTGGCTATTGCTTATCCCTTTACGTGGATTTTATTCAAGTATCTATTATGTGCTTGATATATGTTGAGTCGGTGACGTTGGGGGTATAACGAATACGATCAATTATGGAAGTGTGACCTAATGTGATCGGATTATGTTATATACGTGACCGTCCCCTCCTGTGGCCACGCGAGGTTGGGGTATAGCATCTGTATTGAGCCAAAAGCCTTACAGAGTTGCTCTTGTCTTATATGGTTCCCTGAAAAACGGGTCTTATAAGACGTGAGTATTGCTTAAGCGGCTCACCTGTAATTGGAGTATTATTATACCCAATGTTGTACGACTCTTTTGTTCGAGACGGGGAAAAGGTAAACCAAGGTAATGGAATGTGTTTATAGCTTTCCCAATGTGTTATGTGTGACTTGTTATATGTTGCATTTATTTGGCATATTGCTTTGCATTCATAATAGCTTCTTTGAGATTTATTCTCACCCTCTCCCTTCTTGTTTTAGATCCCGAGACGGGGAGGACCGCCCAAGTAAGGACGGAGAGGAGTTTGGAGTAATCTTTTGGGGTATTGTCAGGGTATGTTTAGGGTGACGTATAAATTGTATTTTGGTAATTCCATTCTTGGGGTTTGTAATTATAAACCTTAAACTCTACGTCGTAACCTTAAATCTTTTGTAACTAAACAGTTAACTATTTTCAAAGTTGTTATCTCCTCCTCCGATGTGGAGTAGAGTGGAGTTCTTTTGAAATGTTATGTTATTCATGTTCATGTTTGAAAGTCAAAGTAAGGTTTTAAAAGTTTAATGTTTTTGGGTTAGTTTGGGGACGCATCAACTCGGGACACGTGTAGGTTCCGGGTCGGGGTCCTCACACATACCCTAACCCATATACCTTTAATCATATTTATACCCTATACCCTAAGCCCTAAATCATATACCTAAACTCTAAAGTATATGCCCCTATACCCTAAATCTTATATTATATATCACTATACACTAAACCCTAAACCCTATAAAGCCCATACCCTAACCCTAACCCTAACCCTAACCCCTATACCTTAAATCATATTTATACCCCCTACCCTAGACCCTAAATCTTATACCTCATAACCCGTATTTTAAACTATATGCCATATACCTTATACCATATATCATATACCTTATACCTTATACCCTAAATCATTTATCATATATCTTATACCCTAAACCCTATATTATACTCCCTCCGTCTCGGAGAACTTTACCCCTTTACTATTGAGAACGGAAAATAAGAAATAATGTTATTAAAGTATGTGTTGTGAGTGGGAGGAGAGAGAATGAGTGGACAGAATAGTAAATTTGAAAAGTGTTGTGAGTGGGAGGAGAGAGAATGAGTGGAGAGAATAGTAATTTTTTTTCCTTTTTAGAAAAGTGGGACTTTAAAGTGGGACGCCCAAAATAGTAAAAGGGGTAATGTTTTATGGGACAGAGAGAGTATATCTTAAACTCCATGCATATCCTAAATCATTACCATATACTCCCCCCGTCCCGTCTGACTTGGGACAATCAATCTCGATACGGAGATTAAGGAATACTATTATAATATTAGGAGAGAGAATGAGTGGAGGATGTGTTGTGAGTGTGAAAAATTAAATAGGAGAGAGAATGAGTGGGATAAATAGTGATGAAATTATTGTTGTGAGTATGACAAGTGGGTCCCATTTAATATAAAAGTAATATAAACTTTCCATTTTGGGCCGTCCTAAGTCGGGTGGGACGCCCAAAATGGCAAAACGTCCTAAGTCGGACGGGACGGAGGGAGTATGTAAAGAAATGTTTACTAATATTATTGATAATTGAATATTAGATAATAGTAATAATTAAGCGAAAAATATTTAATAATAATTGATGCTGCAGGAATCGTGCTTATCAATCTCCGTCCAGCCGCAAGATTGATCACCTGGCTTCTTTGACCTGAAAACAGAACCCACGACTAGCCGGAATGGTCTCCGGCGAAGACCCTCGGGCGTGAGTGTAAGTATGGAGTATTTGAGAGCTTATAAGTTATAAAGAACAATGTATTCTGAATAACAAATAACAATTACCTTGGAATGGTTGATATTGTGAAGTATTTATAGTTGTTGATGAGAGTTGTAATTGTATTGGGATTGCGTCAAATCCCTTGAATCACGGTCCAAATCATGGATATAATCGTGTCCACATATAACTCCTGATTTGTAGGGAGTTTGTTAAGGAAAGAGTTGCAAATACGCCTGGACTCTATATGTCGACGTACTCTCGTAGGTCGAGGTCGCCTGTTTGGATTTAGGTCGACCTGACTGATGGATAGGGTCGGATAATGTCTGTATAGGATATGGATCGTATGTCGGACAAAGCTAGGTCGGGACCGTTGAGGTCGGACAACGAGCTAGGTCGACTGATCTCTGATGATGGGCCTGGTAACAATTGGGCCGACCCACTAAGCACGTGGTGGCAATAATACTCGAAATAACTGGACTTGCACGTTGGTCTTAGACCATCACATTTATTCCGTTCAATAATAATAATAATTTAACCTTTAGAAAATATTAATAATGTTTTTAATTTACCTCAACCCCTAAACTCTATATTGCATATCCTAAACTCCATGCATACCTTAGTTTTTTTCTATTTTTTTTATATACCTATTTGTAAAAAAAAATCACTAATAAACAAAGCCTAAATATTATTTTCAAGTCAATAAAAAATTTAAAGAAAATAAAAAATAAATATAGGGTAGTCCGTCCCTCTTTTCTTCTATATACTTTCATTTGTTTAGTTTTTTTCTATCTTTTTTTATACACCTATTTGCAAAAAACAAAAAAAAAAACTAATAAACAAAGTCTAAAATATTATTTCCAAGTAAATAAAAAATTTAAAGAAAATAAAAAATAAATATAGGGTAGTCCGTCCCTCTTTTCTTCTCTATATACTTTTATTTGTTTAATTTTTTTCTATCTTTTTTTATATACCTTTTTGTAAAAAAAATCACTAATAAATAAAGTCTAAAATATTATTTCCTAGCTAATAAAAAATTAAAAGAAAATAAAAAATAAATATAGGACAGTCAGTCCCTAGCTCTTTTCTTCTATATACTTTCATTTGTTTAGTTTTTTTTTCTATCTTTTTATATACCTTTTTGTAAAAAAAAAAAAAAACACTAATATACAAAGTCTAAAATATTATTTTCTGTCAATAAAAAATTAAAATAAAATAAAAAATAAATATAGGGTAGTCCGTCCCTCTTTTCTTCTATATACTTTCATTTGTTTAGTTTTTTTTTTTTCTATCTTTTTTAATATACTTTTTTGTAAAAAATCACAAATAAACAAAGTCTAAAATATTATTTCCTAGTTAATAATAAATTAAAAAAATTAAAGAAAAATAAATGATAGTTTGTCCCTCTTTTCTTTTATATACTTTCATTTGTTTAGTTATTTTCTATCTTTTTTAATATTTAAAACAACTAATTTTTTTATGTCTAAGTGATTTTATATTTTAAAAAATATCTTATTAAATACTAAATTTCTTTTTATTTTTTCCATATTTTTTCTGATTTTATTTTTTTTAAATTAGGAAAACTCGTTTGACTCGTGGATCTTCAGATCCGGGCTAAACGAGCGGGCTTGGGCATGAAAAATGGGACGGGCTGGGCCGAATTTATGCCCGTTTGGCCAGACGAGTTGACGGGCTTGAATCCGTCCCGCCCGCGGACAGGTCCGACCCTTTTGGCCATCTCCCGATGAGGGAGGGGAGAAAGAGAAAGAATAGTGTACCAAATATATATATATATATATATATATATATATATATATATATATATATATATATATATATATATATATATATATATATATATATATATATAGGAATTCTATTATAATGAGAACCAAATTTATATGAGAACCATAAAGAACCACTAATGAATTGGATTAAAAAATACATCAATCTTTCCGTATTAAAAAAAAGATAGAGGGGGTGGCATTTTCGTAATTATTGTGACTAAATCCCCCTCAAATTTCAAAATAAAATATCTCAATATCTATAAGTCGAAAAAAAAATTCGAAAACACTGATTTTTTTGTCTTGACAAGACGATTCAAACTAGATCCCTGAAGATAGGATTTTTGAAAAAATAATATTGACTTATAGATTACTTAACTAGTGTACATTACTTAACTAGTGTACATTACTTAACTAGTGTGCACGAGTTAATTACTTAACTAGTGTACATTACTTAACTAGTGTACATTACTTAATTAGTATGCACGAGTTAATTACTTAACTCGTGTACATTACTTAACTAGTGTACATTACTTAACTAGTGTGCACGAGTTAATTACTTAACTAGTGTACATTACTTAATTAGTGTGCACGAGTTAATTACTTAACTAGTGTACATTACTTAACTAGTGTACATTACTTAACTAGCTAGTGTATACTCCCTCCGTCCTGGCCGACTTAGGATTTTTTGAAATGGCACAGGGATTAAGGAAAAGGTAAATGTTGTGAGTGTAATTTAAAAATAGGAGAGAGAATGAGTGGAGGGAATAGTAAATTATAATGGTGTTGTGAGTATTAAAATAATGTAGGAGAGAGAATGAGTGGAGAGAATAGTGATTTAAGGTTTCCATTTTGGGCCGTCCTAAGTCGGGTGGGACGCCCAAAATGGCAAAAAGTCCTAAGTCGGTCGGGACGGAGGGAGTATTACTTAACTAGCTGGTGTACACTAGTATTTTCTTAGTAAACAAGGTTGAAAGCATCTTCTTTTGACTTGTGAATTACTCTTTCCACAATTCTGTTTGGTCCAATTATAATTAGTTAGTGTACATTATCAAGTCGTTCCAACAAACTGAATTTTGTACATTAGCTAGTGTACACTAGCTAATTAGCTAGTTAAGTAATGTACATTAGCTAGTGTACACTAGTTAATTAATTCGTGTACACTAGCTAATTAACTCGTGTACACTAGTTAATTAACTAGTGTACACTAGCTAATAATTGAGTTATTATCCTGTGTATGCACTGCGCTAATAAAGGTGGGACTTCGGAAGATGTTTTTGTAAAGGTTCTGAATATTAAAGGTGGGACTTCGTAAGATGTTTTTGTAAAGGTTCTGAATATGGTAATTTATGCAATTATTTAGAATTCCATAAAGCCGGTCGTGTAAGCCTCGTTCGTCAGGTTGATAGAATATAATAAAGTTTCTATTTTAAGGGTTTGAAGCTTCAAAAATAACAAAAACTGAAGTTTTAAAATAGAGCCGGAGGAAGTATAGCCTACATTCTTCAGTTTCATATACCACATTACAGGATATCAAAGGTAATTCACAAAAACACAATGAAACTAAAATCATTTTTATCAAAACAATGGCTCATCAACAAGCCAATAGGTAAAGATACCCAGCACTCGAACTGGTTGACACAGTGGGCCGTGCCGTGCCATCTTTGTTACCTGAGTAATCAGCCATGGGGAAGTTTATTATTCTATCACTGACTGAATCATACGATAAAAATACGTCTTTGTGCTCTCTTCACCAAAGAAAAAACACCAACAGAAAAAAACTGACATCACTATAACTTAATTACTTTTCCTACTACAATTAGCTAGTGTACAATAGCTAATTAGCTAGTTAAGTAATGTACATTAGCTAGTGTACACTAGTTAATTAATTCGTGTACACTAGCTAATTAACTAGTGTACACTAGTTAATTAACTAGTGTACACTAGCTAATTAGCTAGTTAAGTAATGTACATTAGCTAGTGTACACTAGCTAATTAACTCGTGTACACTAGTTAATTAACTAGTGTACACTAGCTAATTAGCTAGTTAAGTAATGTATATTAGCTAGTGTACACTAGTTAATTAACTCGTGTACACTAGCTAATTAACTAGTGTACACTAGCTAATGTACACAATATACATTAGCTAGTCATTGTGTACACTAGCTAATTAACTGCTTTCTTACTCATTTCTTTCCCCTTAAGAAAGCTAGTTAAACAGTGATGGGTGGTGAAATAGTTTTGAGAACCTCTTGACATTTATATAGATGTGGTTTCACTTCTCTCGTCTATCACAATAGTTAAGTTATACTGTATACTTAACATATGATTCACGCCCAACTCATTGCACTCTCCCACCCTAGCTATTAATTATTAAACAAATTGAGTTTTCGTCAGAAAGCCAACAGAGTTCACTTCTTTCGTAGCTCTGTGTGTACACAATGTTTAACCAAGTAAAAAATTGTATCGTAAAATGTGTATACTTGCTACTAATATTATTTTTTTTAAATCCTATTTTCAGGGATCTAGTTTGAATCGTCTCGTCAAGACAAAAAAATCAGTGTTTTCGAATTTTTTTTTGGACTTATAGATATTGAGATATTTTATTTTGAAATTTGAGAGGGATTTAGTTCACAATAATTACGAAAATGCAACCCCCTCTATCTTTTTTTTTAATCTGGAGCATTGATGTGTTTTTTAATCCAATAGTACATTAGTGGTTCTCGTAGTTCTTATATAAATTTGGTTCTCATTTGAATAACTTCATATATATATATATATATATATATATATATATATATATATACTCCCTCCGTCCCACTATACTTGTACTTCTTTCCATTTTGGGCCGTCCACTTTATACTTGACACCTTCCAAAAATAACCAAGTTTTTATATTTTTATATTCACTCTACCCCACCACTCATTCTCTCTCTTCATTTTCTACCACACATTTATTCAACCAACACTACTTATTTACCCCACTCATTCTCTCTTCATTTTCCACCACACATTTTTTTTATTTTATTCTTTTTCCTTGGTTTTGAACCCACCCTCGGTCGAAGATGTTTTAATTCGGAGGAGTATATATATATGTGTGTGTGTGTGTGTGTGTGTGTGTGTGTGTGTGTGTGAGAGAGAGAGAGAGAGAGAGAGAGAGAGGTGTTTATATCAATTCAGGCCACAAGTAAATCTCTGATTCAGTACGCAAATGAAAAAGAATAGAGAGTGGATCTCGTCATTACCTCCCGAAACATATTGGGTCGGCCTGCAGAAGAGAAAGATGGAGGCCACATGCGGTTTGAGCGTGTTTTGGCAAAACCCATTTTTCTTATAAATTTGAAAAAACTGATTTTTTTATAAAACCTACTCATTCAAATTATTACAAAACTTAGGAGAAAGTATATATATTTAAATTATTATAAGTGAATAGAATATGTGGTAAAATTTACAAGTGGTCACATGATTTTACTGTGGAAGGGAGTATGTGACAACCAAAATAAAGGATTTCCATCAACAATATGTTTATCGGACACTTTGAACAAGTAATTCTAAAAGTAATTTACTAAGATAAATTAACCCCAAGTTGAAATATGTATCGGGAACACTTTTTGGGTTTATATGTCTAGGATAATGATAGTTCCAAACAAATAAAACCCAAAAAGTAACAACTATACGAACTAAACACCTCCAAACAAAAACAAAGACGAAGAAGGAAAGAAGGACAGTAGAAGAAAAGATACACACGCTGAAAGAAGAAAATAAAACGAAAGAGAGAAAGAGAGAAAAAGGAAGAAGACCCAACTTAGGAGTCTCTTGATCATTGACTTGTTTAAATTGGACATTTACATTGAGCTATTCTAGGAAAGTAGATAAACACTTAACCTATTCTAATATTCTATCACTAAATCACTACCTAATTACAAGGGCTAATGTATATCAATATTTGAGGATAATATACAATACTGTGACAGCAACATTTAGTCAACTTTGGGAATGTTTTTGTATGGACCTTGAATTTCAATATTCCGGCTTTCACCCTCCCCCTCAATCAAAGCGGAGTGGAATAACGATGCAGCTTCCCATAAAGAATGTGAAAACATGAAGTAGGGATGACCAAACCGAAATCGAAACGGGCCTAAAATCGTTAAACCGCCTTAAATCGGAATCGGTCTGAATCAAAACCGTCTCGAACCGAAATCGGTTGAAACCGTAACAGGCGGTTTCCCGGTCCGATTTCGATTTCTCCATCTGAGAAAACATGAACCGGCGGTTCCGAATCGCCCGAATCGAAACCAAAACCGTCAAACCGTAGACCAAACCGTCAGAAATCGCAGAAGCATCAGAATTTCCGTCAGATTTGTCATAATATAGCCACTACGCCAGTTAGCTAATGGCTAGTTGACCAAAAAATAATCGTTTAGACCATTTTTAACCAGTTTTCAGTGCAAAAAAAATATTGTAATCTTAATATATTTTCTCAACTATAAATACCATCCCCTCCCCTCACATTTTTTTCATACAAACTCAATTAACTTTCTCTAACGAAATTCGTTAATTTATTTGATTCTCAAGCTCAAATCATAATCAACTTTTATATTTTCATTATAATATCCATATTTTTCCACCAAACATCTTTATTTCATCTTCATTTCATATATTTTTATATTTTACATTATGAATATTTTTAAAAACCTCACAAGCAAGAAAAGCAAGAAGGGCAGTAAGGGTAGAGTGCAAGGGAATCTTTTTCTCAAGCACCACCGCCACCACCACAATTTGTTGAAAATGAAGGTTGTCAATTTTATAATATGGGATTTTCAGGGTAAAATGAAAATGAGTGGGAAGATTGGGATAATGATGAAGAAGTGGAAAAGCTTCCAAATTTTGTGTCATCACAAAATGTTGATAATTCAACTCCAACTACTAAAGAAAGTGATGACAATACTATGTAAGACACAATGGGAGGGCGGCGTCATAAAGCGAAAAAGAATCCCCCTTCCGTTCTAAAAATCAAGAAAATTGAATCCGAAGTTTTCACGAAATTTTACAAAAAAAAAAAAAAAATCTCCGTTGACGCAACGGAGAAGAATTTCAAAGCAATATGCAACTTTTGTCCAACGAATAACAAACAAACATATGATTACTCTATCGGGGGTGGATATGGTACTTTGAGAAGACATACAAGAGAAAACACCCCGGGAAATATAGAATAGATACCAATTAAGCACAATTGAAAGGATTCACGCAATCTTCTAAAAATATTGGTACGTATTCTCAAAAAATTTCTAATTTATTTACATATAATTATCTAAATAATAGAAGAGAGATGGCTAAATTTGTTTGTGAGCAATCTCTTTCCTTTAATATTTCCGATAACGAAGACTATCAACATTTAATTAGATGTTCTTTTAATCCCGCCGCTAGTTAAGTAGCTCGTACAACCCTCACACGAGATGTTAAAAATATAGTAGAAGAATATAAATTTAATTTATATAATGTTTTTGCTAATTTGTCATCTAAAGTTTCTATTTGTTTCAATATATGGAGTGATAAAAAATATGGCATTTTTATATAGGAGTAACATGTCTTGGGTTGATGATTCTTGGAAAATTCAAAAGAGGTTACTTGCATATAGATTATTTGATAAGACACATACCACACATAATATTGATCATATGTTACAAATAATTTTGCATTAATATAATCTTGTTGATAAAGTTTTTTCAATGTCTTTGATAATTCTAATTCTAATACCGCTAGTTTGCCAGAATAAATTATAGTTTGAAGACCATCACTAGGTGGTAGTGTAGCGATGCGATTTTAATGAACACAGAGTCGCCACTTATCATTTATTTAGGAAAACAATAAGAAAACCTTTTTGAAAAGATTTGGATTCGGGTCTTAAGTGATGAATTTGAAAGGTCAAAGAGCACCGCATCCACCCAATCCGAAGATCGATCTTGCTTTAAGGGGGATTATCAATATAATACAATATTTAAATAAGAACAGGAAAACCCTAATTAATTTCTTAATTAGGAATGTCGGGTTGTATGCTTCGAGATCACCTCCATGGATTGAAGGGACTCTAGGCTAACCCTTTTTATGGGGTTACACTACTCTAAAAGCCATTAGAGGGATTGCGAAGAAGAAAGTAAAAATGTAGGAATTTACCTTGTATTTAGGGAGTATTTGGGTTAGAACGTGGTTCTAAGCATTTTCTCCTCCTTTCTCGATCGAGAAATGATTTGGACAGAGCTTCGCCTTGACTTTAGGCTTGAGCTTTGATGTTCGTCAATCAACAAGGTTGATGGACGAATTTGGGTGTTTTGTTTATGAGTGATTTACAGGAATCTTTCAAGGAGAGAAACCAGTACCATCCCCTGAAATACTGAAAGTCATCTAGTATTTATAGGGGTAGATTTACTTGGTCATCAAGATAGGATTCCACCCAAGGAAGGTTCCAGAACTCTCAAATCAGTAGAGACCCGGATTGGATAAGAGTTTATCAAGAAAAGAGGTTGAGACGGAGAAGAAAAGTGATTCTGCACATCCTGCAGAGGGGTTGTCTCGCGCGAGACACGTATGTCCCGCGCGGGACAACTAGTCAATTGACTATTTTGTCCTCTTCAGTTATTTCGTTAGTCAGTTAGGTCCAAAACTAACAAGGTTAGTTAGAAACTTAACGAAACATGACGAAACTAATATACTTTCATCAAAACACAAAAGAGACACGAAGAGTAGTGTAATCATGTAATTATTGGTTCAGAATGGGGTGTCTACAGAGCCCCTCGGCGACAAGACTTATGGAAGAAGTCATGTCGTCGATAGAAAAGACATCATTCTGAACAAAGGGATGGTCCTGCCGCACGGCTGCCTACGTATCTCTATTGGAGAATCAGAACAAAATGTAGTTCGACTCCAAAACACTTAAAAGGATGCTTTAGGTATTTTGAGAATCATTTTGAAAATCGAAGATATTTTTTTGAAAAGGTAAACTCATACTGAGGAATCAAGGACTTGACCCAATTCTGAATATACCTGCCTTGTTGATGAAGTTGTTGAAGTGCGCCGCCCGAGGTTACTGTCGTAGCTGAGGTTGTTTGAGTGCTTTCGAACCATGGATAAATTCATACTGAGGAATCAAGGACTTGACCCAATTCTGAAAATATCCATTTTTGATGATGTGCCGCCCGAGGTTACTGACGTTGCCGTTATTGCCGAGGTCACAGATTTTAAAGTTGCCGAGGTCACATATTTTGTTGACGTTGCCGAGGTCACGGACTTTGAAGTTGCTGAGGTCACAGACTTTGTTGATGCTCCACCTGAGGTCACAAGTGTCGCTGTTGTTGCCGAGGTCACAGACTTTGTTGTCGTTGCTGCCATCACAGACTTTGAAGTTGTCGGTTGAGGTGGAGGTTCTGTCGGCTCCTGTAATGCAATGATATATGCATGCTGGTCTCGGATGGACCCGAATGATTCTTACCTTTCTGTACCTATTAGCACATAAAGATTCCAAATAGATTTTTCAGATTTTAGTTGTTTAACTGGACTTATGTGGTGGTGCTCACGTCTGTTCATATAAATGGCCGACTGGTCATTTTGGTGGTGAGTTTATGTATGAGTATATGGTATATGGATATGTAGGGACATTTGTATGGATTTATATTTGAGATGGGTAAACTATATGAGTGAACTTGTGTTTGACAAGTTGGGACCAAATAAGGTTTAAACAGAATTTATTGCTAGTCAGCGAGGTTGTCTCGTACGAGAGTACCGTACTGTTTCTTCATTGTTGTAGAATTTTGATGAGTAACCTTGTGTGAACACATCTAGGCTTGTTGCTGAAATTACTCGGATCTGGCTCGCGCGCGAGCCCTGTCATCTCGCATCATCGGTCGAGGAGGTGTCTCGCTGCGTTTTCGTTTGTAGAGTCGCCACACCATTTTGATTTAGCCCAAAACATTGAAAAAAGGCTTAGTTTAAAAAGCTGTTGTTGTGTGATGAGATTTTCGAGTTTGGAGGTCAGGTTACTCCTCGGGAAGAGAATAGTAAAGCTTACCCGAGTCGCCTCGTAAAAATGAGTCTTTCGGTACCCCTTTTTCTTTAACTGTTGTGTGTGTGTGTATGTGCTTTTAAAAATGCATGTTGTATATGATGTCGACATTATGTACTATGTATTGAATTGAATTGAAATAGTAGTGAAGGAAGCCTTACCAATGTTGGTTCATGTCTGTCTTCCGCTTGGGAATAGTGTTTGAGTGTTGAATAGTGTTCCGGGACGGACCGGGATTGCTTCGGGATGTACCGGTGTCTGCGGACAGAGCTTCGGCGTGCCTCGGGAGTGTTAGGTGTGTACTCGGGCAGAGTTTCATCGTGCGATGGGATCGTCGTGTTTGTTGACTGGACTCAGGCAGAGGTTCGGCGTGCGTCGGGATCGTCGGTTGTGCTCGGGCAGAGTTCCGGCGTGCGTCGGGATCGTCGGTTGTGCTCGAAATGGACCGGGACACCTGGGGATGGACCGAAATACCTCGGGATGGACCGGCAAGGCTTCGGGATGGACTGGAAAGGCTTCGGGATGCCTCGGGAGTGCCTCAGGGTAGCTCGGGAGCATCTCGGGAGCGCTCGGCAGGGCTTCAGAGTACCACGAGGGGCCTCGAAATGCCCCGGAGGGAACCGAAAGGGACCGGGATTGCCCCGAAGGGTCTTAGAAGGAGGCCTGAAGGCTGGGGGAGAGGGAGAAGAGAGGAGGTGTGAAAAATATGAGGGGGGAGCCCTCTATTTATAGGGTCCAGATTCTGGCAAAGTGTGTCGCACTACACAAGCTGCCATTACCATTTTTTTTGGTTTTCCTGGATTTAGGGGAATATTGTGGACTTTAAGGAAGTTTTGTAATTATGATGTCTGGAAGCAAAGTGGTCCGCACGGACCAGTCATGCTTTTCCAAATTTTCCAAAATTCCTAAAAAGTCCTTTTGTACTTTTTTTATCCCAGAAAGGCTCCCCTTGGTTTGGTTGTTGGTTTTTAGGGTTTTTGAAGGCTACGAGTGTTCGAGATAACGTTTGTGTGAGTCTGTGGTGTCTCCCGTGTGTCGGAAGGGAGCGATCCAGATTGGGGTACTTATAGAAGCCCCTCGACGACGTCACTTATGGAGGAAGTGTGGTCGTCGATAAGATAAGGGTCCCGATCTGGATCGCGTGCTGGGAGAGGATGTGACCGTGTAGGTCGGTTCACGAGGACGTGGCAGTTTCCTGGTTGTGATGTGATCGCTAAGGTCGGCTGTGAGGACATGGTGATGTCCTACTGTGTGACCGTTTAGGTTAGTTTTGAGGACGTGTTTATGTCTTCTGACTAAGACTCTGTGCGTGGATGTGCCAGTGTCCTGTGAGAGATGTGAGTGCTAAGGTCGACTGTGAGGACGTGGTGGTATCCTAAGGTGACCGTTTAGGTCGGTTGTGAGGATGTGGTGGTGTCCTAAGGTGACCATTCAGGTCGGTTGGATGGACCCTTTGATAGGATTCCTACGTATCCCTAGCGGGAATCAAGCCTGATTGTAGTTCAGAAATGGGGTGATCGTGAGTGTATGCGGACGTGGTGGTGCCCTGAGGTGATGTGACCGCTAAGGTTAACTATGAGGACGTGGTGGTGTCCTAAGGTGATGTGGTAAGCAGACGTGTCGGTGTCCTAAGATGAAATGTAGAGTGGAAGTGTCGATGTCCGTGAAGTGAAATGGTGAATAGACGTGTCGGTGTCCGTGAAGTGAGATGGTGTATGGACGTGTCGGTGTCCATGGTGGGCGGACATGTCGGTGTCCTTAAAGTGAAATAGTGAATGGACGTGTCGGTGTCCATGGTGGGCGAACGTGTCGGTGTCCTTGAAGTGAAATGGTGAATGGACGTGTCGGTGTCCATGGTGGGTGGACGTGTCAGTGTCCTTGAAGTGAAATGGTGAATGGACGTGTCGGTGTCTATGGTAGGCGGACGTGTCGATGTCCTTGAAGTGAAACGGTGAATGGACGTGTCGGTGTCCATGGTGGGCGGACGTGTCGGTGTCCTTGGGATTCGTGTTTAAAGGCGTTTTGTGCGCTTTGTGTTTATTTTGCCATTTAGTGGGCGAGGTTCGCAAGAATGACGGCCAGTGTTTCATCTTCTGAGGATATGTGGTCTTGTACGGGCTTGCAAGAATTCCCGTTTGACTTTTTGCCCGCTGGGGAAGGGATTCGGGCTTACTTTGATGGCTGGGTTTTGTTTTGTTTTGTTTTTTTTTTTTGCGTTTCAGAGGCATTTTATGCCTTGAGATTTGTGTCCGAAGGCGTTCATGCCTTGGAGTTGGTGTTTGAAGGCATTTTATACCTTTTTTATTTGTTCTGCCGTTTAGTGGGCGAGATCCGGGCTTACGATGACGGCCGGTGTTTGTTTTAGTTGGGTTAAGGACCAAACTGCATTGAATCTGCTGGAAATGGCCTTTGGACGGCCAGGGGCAAAGATTATAAGGGTAAAAGGGTAATCTTGCCATGGCATGCAAAGTGCTCCTCACGGATCCACTTGCCTTGCAAAGTGGTCCGCACGGATTTTCAAGGGAATTTGATTTTCCCAAATTCAGATCAGGCCTCAGCAACGACGCCATTCCTCCATCTTCATCTTCTGGTATGCGAGAGAGAGAGAGAGAGAGAGAGAGAGAGAGAGAGAGAGAGAGAGAGAGAGAAATTGATTTTGTTCAAAAATTTCTTAAGGGAATTCTTCTGGGTTGCTTGAATTGCTATAATGGCGAAAAGAATCAGACGAGGTCGTACGGCCAAAGGAGCCAAGAGGCCATGGAGAGGAGATTGGATCTCCAAAGGAATTTCTCTTCCTTCGTGCCTTCGTCAAGGAATCCGGATGTGTTGTATCCGGATTTGGAGGTGCACAACTTGTGGGGAAGGACCGTAATGGAGGTAAGAAGTCAATTTTTGCTTTGATTCTTATTTGAAATGTTGTATGCTAGAACTAGGTTTTAGTTTTCACAATTTGGGGCTTTTGTTGTTGCCATGCTCATTTTGTGAAATTTATGGTGAATTGTTGAAATTGAGCATGTAAGAATTGCGGGTATTTGATTTTCGTGCAAAAATGTGGAGATTAGCTCTTATTTATAAAAATAAAGTGCCTCTCTTTGAAATGCATGCTTCGGTGATTTGTACCTTATGCTATTTTCGTATGCGCATTGTGAAAAAAATTGCCGTGTAGGGACGGACTTTGTGTGAGAAATTGCCGTGTTGAGACGGACTTTATGTGAAAATTTATGTGCAATGTGTGCCGTATTTTTGTGAACGGTCTTTTGTTGAAAATGTGTCATGTAGGGACAGATCCCTCTTTTGAGAAAATTGTGTAGTGCGTGCCGTGTTTTCGTAACGGGTTGTTTGAAAAATTGCCGTGTAGAGACAGTCTTTATTTGAAAAGTGTAACGTGTTGATGGATGTGGTTTTACCCTTCCAAAAGATATATTTCCTAGCTTATTTGGTGCTCGAAACCTTGGGAATTTAATGTATTTTGTAGTATTTTGAAAGTACAGGGGTTGAAGTGCAACAATGTTGAAAACGGAGGATTGGAGCGTACTTTGGAAGCTTTTGGATCAAATTGCAATTTTGGAAAATTTGGGACAAAACTGACATTTGAAAGTTCAAGGGCCAAACCGTAAATATTGGAAATTAAGGGACTAAATTGAAAATATGGAAATTTTGGACGAATTTGATTTATAAAAATTCATGGGCTAAAGTGAAAAATAAAATCTTAAAGAGCGAAGTGCAAAAGAATTTTTTAAAGTGACTAAAGTGCGACTGCAAAATAGCGAGACTAACCGAATACTAAGTAATACATTTTTGGTACAAACAAGGTTGGCTGGAGCAGGGGGTTTGGCCGGCCAATGCAATGCTAGGGCCAAGGAGAAGCAATTTGGGGCCAGCCAAATGCAAGGAAAATGGGGCAAACATAGGAGCTGCATGCATGGCCGAGGAAGATGGGCCAAAGCCTGAGCGGCCGCACATTAAATCAAGGCAATGACCGAGAGACTTTCTGTCCAACTGGGCGGTCACGTGGGCAGTGATGGGCGACCGCCCACAAAGGTTTTCAGCAACAAATTTTATTCCGTCACAAATAATAAAAACGAATCAACAACAAGATTTGCACAGAATCAGCGACGGATTTCGGGAGATTTTCTATTTTGATTAGGATTTTGACCCTAATTTGTTTTCAAAAAGGATTTCCACCTCCCTCCTCCTATATAAACAACCCTAGACTAGTTTTTGATCATCCTTTATCTTTTATCTTTTATTTTGGGATCTTTTATTCTTTTATTCTCTCTATATTTTTAGTTTAGGTTTTATTTATTTATGAAGATTAAAGAACAAGGTTTTGCTTTATTTATGGCCATTCAAGGCTAAATTATTTGATTCATGGATTGAGGTGAGTAACAATTTGATCTTTATGCTAAGGTTTTAATTCTTTCTATTTCTTTTTCGTTCTTGTTCTTCTCAACGGTTTTAACCGTTGTTCTTGAGATCAATTGTGTTGACCTAGCGGAATACCTTTGACCTCTTGAATTTATTTGGATACAAACCATTGCACTAGCGTGGATGATTTGTAATTTGACCATTGTTGAGAAGAATAGATTCAATTGAGGACCTACCGGAAATCAAACGAATCTAGGTTCCATTGTTCTTAAGTTTTTAATTGAAATTCTTGAATGTTTATATTGACCTACCGGAATATATAAACAAGATAGAATTAGGAGGGTTTTAATGTTCTTATTGACCTACCGGAATGTATGAACATCTTAATCCTATAATTTTGTGAACGGACCCAAGAATGAGATTGAATCCTTTTTACATGAAATAAATAGCATAAAGTGATAATTGTTATGATCCCCAATCCATGAATCCCTTGTCTCTTATTATCTTTAATTTATTTATTTTGCTTTCTTAGTTTAATAATTCAACCAATCAAAAACCCCTTTTCCTTTGTTTCTTTTTACACTAATTAAATCAATTTGTTCAACACACAAATCTCTGTGAATTCGACCCTTGCTTGTGCATACTACTACAACGGTAGCTAGTACACTTGCTAGGTATTTTATTACAAGTGGATTTTTATCCATCAAGTTTTTGGCGCCGTTGCCGGAGATTTGTCGTGATTTGAACAAGTTTATTTTGATTAGTGTATTGTAAATAATTTTCTTTTCTTATTTTTTGGGTGTAAATAGTTTCTTTAATTATCTTCTCATATTATTTATTTTTTATTTTTATTATTAAAAAAAAATCAAATGGACTCAAGGATGTATAACTATAACATCTATGAGTCAAGTGGAAATTGTGAATTATACTCTCATGGTCCTTATGAGTGCCCTTCGGGGACATATTCTTTTGAGTATTATCCACAAGAGGGGAGTCCATTCCATTCACAAAGTCAAGGATGGAACAGTTATGGGCCACATTACTATGAGCCTTCTCATCCTCAACTTGAAAAGCAACCATGGGAGGAAGCTATAGAAAGATATAAGGAGGAGAAACGACAACGGGATAGTCGAATAGAGGCAACCATGAGTAACATGTCGGTACAATTGGACAAATTGATAGAGGCAGTGATGAATAAATATTCGACCATAATCCATGCACAACCCAAAGAATAAATATTGGGGGACACATTGGGGAACTTTGTCTATGAAGACTCCGATGAAGAACTTGAGAACGAACTACAACAAGAGCCACTTTTGGAAAATGAAACGGAGGATTTTGTCTATGAAACCTCCCATGAAAATTCTAGTGAAGTGCAATTGTATGATAGTTCGGGTAGTATGGAGACGGAAGAAATTATAGAAACATCATGGCATGAGCAAGTTGATGAAATTGAGCTTGCTCTTTATGGTGAGATGCGGGGCAATGAATTACAAGAAGATATGGTCACTCTCGCCAAGATCGACAAGCCATGTTTGAATGAACACCAACCTCTACTCATGGAAAATGCCGATGATGAATCCTCCATGATTTTGGTGATCCCTCCCATCGTTGAAGACGGAGAAAGTGGCAAGGACTCCCGAGAGAAAAAGCCCAAAAAACTTAAAAGTCAAATTTTTCCTTGGGCACTAAATGGTCATATATCAAAGGGAATATTTATGGGGCATGAACTGAAGATTAAGACCCGCGAAACCATGAAGTGGGCCAAAGGACGGAAGGTGAAGTCCAAACGTAAGCAACGGTCGGGCTAACGACCTTAACCAAATGCGCTAATTGGGAGGCAACCCAAGTAGGTACGTTTTATTTGCTTTATTTATTTGTTTTGCTGTGTCATATCGTCCTTTGAACTCGATGCATGTTTTTGTTCTCTTTGCTATGAGGACATAGCATGTTTTGAGTTTGGGGGTAGATATCTCTCCGAGTTTGTGGGTTTATAGGGGAGTGTATATAGTGTCACCCTCCAAAAAATAGAAAAATTTTAAATTTTTTGTTCTTTTCATATTTTGGGAAGTTGGCAAGAGTCCATGATGATTTGAGAGTGATTTAATTTTAAAAAATCTTGAGTATTATTGTCAATATGGGGATATAATTGCATTGAAACATGTAAAGTATGATTTCTCCACCTTTCACTTCCATATTATGTTTCTTGACCATTGTTACCAATTTAGGAGACCTTTATAGGATCACTTTGGCATTCTCGGGGTCCCTAGAACATGTTTGCATGACTGTCAATAACACATCAATTAGGCTATTCGGGAATTGATATGTGGCTATTTTCTTTGAACCCTATTTGTGAGCCTTTAACTTTCTCGTCACTTATAAAAATATTCCGCTAGAACCCCTTTTGAGCTTGAAAAAGAATGGAATTTCTCACAAAAGTGGGAGGTTATCTTAGACCACCATTCGCCTTCTTTTGTACCCTCATTATCCTATCCTTTTAACCTATACACTATTTTTCGCACCCTTTTCAAGTAAGTGAAACTAGGGAATGAATGGAGATTTTTGGGGTATGTTTTGAAAATCAAAGGATTGAGTGGAAATTGGTCATGAAAAAAAAGGGGTTATGAATTGTATTGTAATGAAAAGAGGGGCTTGAGCAAAAAGTATTGAATGCACATTTTTCATGATATATTTGTGCAAAGAAAAAAAAATGCAAAAAAGAAAAAAAAAAGAGAAAAAAAAGAGAAAAAAAAATTAAAAAAAATTTGCCTTGCCCTCTCTAATGTTGAAGTGGAAAGTGATCAAAAAGAAAGAAAGGTGATCAAGCACAAGTTTGAAAGTATACAAAATTATAAGTTTGGGGGTTAAATCAATGGGTTGGCTTGGAGCGGAGTGATAATTTCAATGGGAGGATGTATGATGAAGACTTCTTAGTTTCACTTGCTTGACTTCGTATGTCCTTACCTTCTTTTGTAACCGTGAACCTAGCCCGCGTTTATCGCGATACATTACAAACCGTAAAGCCATATTTGATCCCTAAAGAGTAGTCGGGTTGACAGTTTTGTTTAAACATGCATATGAGTGTCCCTTGTGCAGAAGTTTCATCTTATTATCATTGATTTAGAGCATGTGGTTAGTGGCCCTATAAAATATCTTACTTTGGTGACAAAGATATATTTCCTAGCTTATTTGGTGCTCGAAACCTTGGGAATTTAATGTATTTTGTAGTGTTTTGAAAGTACAGGGGTTGAAGTGCAACAATGTTGAAAATGGAGGATTGGAGCGTACTTTGGAAGCTTTTGGATCAAATTGCAATTTTGGAAAATCTGGGACAAAACTGACATTTGGAAGTTCAAGGGCCAAACCGTAAATATTGGAAATTAAGGGACTAAATTGAAAATATGGAAATTTTGGACGAATTTGATTTATAAAAATTCATGGGCTAAAGTGAAAAATAAAATCTTAAAGAGCGAAGTGCAAAAGAATTTTTTAAAGTGACTAAAGTGCGACTGCAAAATAGCGGAATGAACCGAATACTAAGTAATACATTTTTGGTACAAACAAGGTTGGCTGGAGCAGGGTTTGGCCGGCCAATGCAATGCTAGGGCCAAGGAGAAGCAATTTGGGGCCAGCCAAATGCAAGGAAAATGGGGCCAACATAGGAGCTGCATGCATGGCCGAGGAAGATGGGCCAAAGCTTGAGCGGCCGCACATCAAATCAAGGCAATGGCCGAGAGACTTTTTGTCCAACTGGGCGGTCACGTGGGCAGTGATGGGCGACCGCCCACAAAGGTTTTCAGCAACAGATTTTATTCCGTCACAAATAATAAAAACGAATCAACAACAAGATTTGCACAGAATCAGCGACGGATTTCGGGAGATTTTCTATTTTGACTAGGATTTTGACCCTAATTTGTTTCCAAAAAGGATTTCCACCTCCCTCCTCCTATATAAACAACCCTAGACTAGTTTTTGATCATCCTTTATCTTTTATCTTTTATTTTGGGATCTTTTATTCTTTTATTCTCTCTATATTTTTAGTTTAGGTTTTATTTATTTATGAAGATTAAAGAACAAGGTTTTGCTTTATTTATGGCCATTCAAGGCTAAATTATTTGATTCATGGATTGAGGTGAGTAACAATTTGATCTTTATGCTAAGGTTTTAACTCTTTCTATTTCTTTTTCGTTCTTGTTCTTCTCAACGATTTTAACCGTTGTTCTTGAGATCAATTGTATTGACCTAGCGGAATACCTTTGACCTCTTGAATTTATTTGGATACAAACCATTGCACTAGCGTGGATGATTTGTAATTTGACCATTGTTGAGAAGAATAGATTCAATTGAGGACCTACCGGAAATCAAACGAATCTAGGTTCCATTGTTCTTAAGTTTTTAATTGAAATTCTTGAATATTTATATTGACCTACCGAAATATATAAACATGATAGAATTAGGAGGGTTTTAATGTTCTTATTGACCTACCGGAATGTATGAACATCTTAATCCTATAATTTTGTGAACAGACCCAAGAATGAGATTGAATCCTTTTTACATGAAATAAATAGCATAAAGTGATAATTGTTATGATCCCCAATCCATGAATCCCTTGTCTCTTATTATCTTTAATTTATTTATTTTGCTTTCTTAGTTTAATAATTCAACCAATCAAAAACCCCTTTTCCTTTGTTTCTTTTTACACTAATTAAATCAATTTGTTCAACACACAAATCTCTGTGGATTAGACCCTTGCTTGTGCATACTACTACAACGGTAGCTAGTACACTTGCTAGGTATTTTATTACAAGTGGATTTTTATCCATCACGTGTGCCGTGTTTTTGTGACGGATTCCGTGGGAAAATTTATGTGCAATGTGTGTCGTGTTTTTGTGATGGGCTTTTGAAAATGTGTCATGTAGTGCATGCCGTATTTTTGTGATGGGCTTTTATTTTGAATAATTTAACGTGTTGGGATGGACCTTTTATGTTTTGCCGTGTTGGGACAGACTTTTGTGCTTTGTATTTTTTTTTTGTATATTTGTCTAAGTACTGTTATTGACGTACCTTTGCTGTGTTTACCTACAGGATGAGGTGCCTTCGTCAGGGAAGGCGAAGAAGATGAAGTCACGGGGGTCCCTTGAGGCCGTAGTTGAGTTGTGGCGGAGCTTGCCCGACATTTCTCGAGATGGGAGGCCTAGTCATCGGAGGCTAGTGATCGCTAGTGGGATGAACGTGTTTGTCGAGAACCTTGCCGGGATAGCGGAGACGCAGAAGAACAAGGGCATCTTCTTGGCTCTATCTGAGTACTGGTGGGACACCACGCATACCTTCCACTTTAGCTGGAGAGAGGTGACGGTGACCCCTACCAATTTTTCTGCGATCACTGGGCTTTCCTTCAATGGGGGGCGAGTGAGATGGCGGGATAGGATGTCCGATGGGGTGCTGGCTGAGTTGCTGGGGTTTGCGCCCTATCCTCGTAAGGGCTTGGGCATATTGTACAACGATGTGGAGGTGCAGATCAAGGCCAACATCGGGGCTTATCACCGGGGCACTGGAGTAGTGACGGCTGAGCAGCTGGCGCACTCTTTTCTGTGGTTTGCTCTTTCCGAGACTCTGTTCTCGAATCACGCCTCTTCCACTCTTTTCCCTCTGCTGAAGAGTTTGGTGGACTTGGAGAGGGTCAGTGAGATTGCTTGGGGCGAGGCGGGCTTGTCCGAGCTCTATTTTGCTATGGACAGGTTTAGCCGGGGCGCGGCCAACTCCCTGGGATGCCTTGATTTTGCACTGGAGATATGAGTTTATTGATGTTGTAGTTTAGCGTTTTGTCATTTCTCCGTCTTCTTTTTTTTTGTCTTTTTTGAGAACTATCTGCTTTTTTTTTTTCTGTTGCAGGTGTGGTGCTATGAGATCTTCCGGTGCCAGCCGTGGGACCGGGAAGATGAGGTCATGGTAGGCTACCCCGCCATGCTGTGCTGGGCTCGCCCTTTGAGGAGGAGGAGGACGACCAGGGGGAAGGTCACTGTTGCATATAGGGATATACATGAGTTCCTGGAAAGGGATAGCCCGGTGGGGTTTGAGCTGTATCCTTGGACTCGGTATGGCGATGACGAGTTTGAGGGTGCTCCCGGGGTGACATGGCAGAGGAAGATGCTGCAGGGACTTACTTGCGATGTCATGTATCTGGGAGAGAGGGTCTTCTGGCAGCATAGCGCAGGCGAGCACCCTATGGCTCCGAGGGATCCGCCCTTCGGTATGATGAGTCCTTTTGATATGGACATGCTGGAGTATGATAGGTACCGGGATGGCATGAGTGCCGAGGAGTTCATCCTGTATGGCGAGGAGTATGGGGCTTTTGTTAGGCGAAAGCTGAGGACGCCACAGGTGTTGGCGAGGGAGAGGCAGGATGGCCCGCCACGTCCCCCAGATGTTCCTGTGCCTGGGCCGGACTTCACGTATGTCGACGGGGACTCTTCGAGGAGGAGGGTGTCAGTGCCCATCCCAGAGCAGGCTCTTGCTGCATATTGGGTTGACACGGATGCTCCGGTGAGTGTGCTTACTCTTTTCCATCTTGGCATCTTTTCTGTATTTTTCTCTTTTGTCGAGTATGATTGTATCTCTTGTGCTAAGCGTTTCTTTGGTTATTTGCTTGTGCTGGTCTCGGGGAGATCCTTTGATACGTTGACCCATCGATTTGTGGGGATGAGGCCTTTCGAAAAGAAGCTCGCGAGGAAGCTGTCTTGCAGGTCTTTGCGGCGCGCGGCGGCGTTCAAGCCAATGCCTTCAAGGAGGTCTGCGGATACTCCTTCTTCGAGGTCTTAGCCAGAGCCACAACCTGAGGTGCAGGTTCAGGAACGGCACAACTTTGATATGGAGACGTCTTCGGGGGCCCAGAGGTCGCAGACCCTTCATCAGTTCTTTCCTGCGACGGAGGCACATGGTGAGGGATTGTCCTCGCATCCCTTCTTTGATCCTTTTACCGTGTTTGATCCTTCGGAGTATTTCGAGTACCCGCACTAGGAGGGGGTCCCGTATTCTGATGATAAGGATGTGACTGGCGAGATCTCTGGGATGCCGAATTTCTCATTTGTGGAGGTTGATGATGACGAGTCGGAGTAGGGCTCATTTGCTTTCCCTCTTTCTGTTGTTTTTTTTCATTTTGTTTAGCAACAGACATTTTGTACCTATAATAAAACACTTGTATTTGCACAACAAAGTATTTTATTTGAGATGTAATGACGTATTTGTGATTCTCGGGGATTGACCTAGAAATTATTGCTAGTTTATTTTTATTTTGTGCATGTCACGTGAGATGGGAATGCATTTGTGGTTAGTGTATGGTAGCCGAAAATGGATTTGGCCAGGCTTTTGAGTAGTTGGGGGTAAGGTCCTGCCGAGAGTAGTAGCTATTTTGCAGTTTGCTGAAAATGTGGGACCAGGCTGCAAAGTGGTTCGCACGGACACAACCAGCATGCAAAGTGGTCCGTGCGGACTTGCCTTGCTTTTGGGAAGGAAATAAGAGCCACAGAAAGTCTGGACTTCCCCCACTTCCATTTGCAGTCCCTTCGAGCTTTCTTCCCCATTTTCTCTAGAAACCTCCACATTTGCCATGGATTCTTCATCTGTTTCAAGAGTTTTGCCGAGGCTTTCGAAGGAGAGGTGAACATAATTCCTTGAGCGGCTCAACACGTGGATGAGGCACCACACGAGGTACAGCAAATGAGATTTCAAGGTGAAATTTCGTCTCTGCTCGGTTTGGTCCCTTAGGGAGTTAGTTCCTGATTGGGAATTGTTGCGGGATGCCGCGAAGTTCTGGGATGTTAGGAGGCACGTGTATAGCTTCTCCTACAACACTCACATTTGAGGATTTTCGGGCCTTGATTGGAGGACCGGAGGTGGAGGCCATCTCACTTCCTTTGATTGGCGGTGCAGCCGTGAGCGTGAAGCTCGCATGCTTTCTTCGGACTTCGTTGGAAGAAGTGCAAGGTATGACTTTTGATTCTGGTCATATTGACATCTCTGCGCTTCCAGAGCGGTTTATGAGTGATGACGAGAGTGATGTCTTGTGGGATGCATTTGCTTTGTGCGTGATAGCAACGCTTTTCATGGACAGCTCCCTTGGGGTATGTGAAGGAGCTTTGCTGGATGTAGTAGGGCACTGCCGAGTCGGGGAGGATATTGCTCCGCTGGTGCTGGGGGAAACCCTTCATGGCATTGATCGCCTGGCGACTGGGGATAGGTTCATGAGAGGGGGAAGCCCCATTTTGCTCACCTTGTGGTTGCGAGAGAGGCTTCAAGCCATGCCCGAGTCTCCGGCATCTTTTAGCCCGTGGACGTTTGCTCGGCGGCCTATTGTATTGGATATGGATCAGTTCGCCTGGGAGAGATGGATAGCACAGCTTGGTATGCATCAGATCCGTTAGTGGGTCCCTCACTGGGGGATTGAGACTAGGAGGGCCTTTCAGGAAGGTTCCTATGTTGTCAGAGTTCCAGGTTTGTCTTGGTCCTCCTTCTATATTTCGTCGCTCGTTTCCCGATAGTTCGGGATGAGGCAAGAGCCTTTGCTGGGCTGGGATGACATTGCCACTGTGGAGGTAGCTTCCCTTTGCATGGCAGCTTCAGATGCTCTTCTGTATTTTTTGAGGGTATGGAAGTATTCCGCTTTCCCTCCTGTGGTGCTCCTTCGACATCGGGAGAGTGTTGTGTTGACCACCGAGTACCTGGATTGGTAGAGCAGCATGTCAGGCAATCCCAAGTGATTTTGGGAAGCAGGCATGAAGCGATTCTGGGGTAAGGTTGTCATTTCAACTATAGCCTTAGAAGTGCCAAAGCCTGGTCTAACCCTCAGAACGTGATGTGAGACGCTTTATTCGACTACGAGACCAGAGTTGACCGACTGACGGAGAGAGGTCTCCTTTTGCAGACTCACAGGGAGGAGATCTGGGCCGAGGCATAGGCGAATGAAGCTCTGCGAGCTGCTGGATTGTTTGACTCTACGGGGAGGACCCCTAATCTCGGAATAAGAGAGACAGAGTTGGCTCACGTGGAGCGAAAAAAGACTTGCCGGGGACGAGGGAAGAAAGGGAAGAATGGCGAGGGGACAAGCGCAGGTGGCGCTGAATGACCTCCTAAGTATCCATTCATTGCATTGCAGACACATTATTTGTTAAATATATTAAGCTGTCTTTTAGCATGTTGTGAACTTGAGAGTAGACCGTGCTTGAACTCATCAAGAAATGTTGTAACCGTTAGTGATTTGTGATTTACTTTTAAAGCTTTGTCGAGATGCAATATCTCTTGTTCGCTGTTGTTTCTTTTGTGAGCCTTGGCGGTGTCCAACTTTGGACTTTTCTGTTTGTATCTTGTGGACTGAAGCAGTCTGAGCCTTGACGACATCCATTTTTGTTCGGATTTTGTGTTTGGATGGGAAGCTTCTTCTTGAGCTCCACCTTTTTTGTAGCTCGCGAGGGCGAAGGCAAGCCCCTAGCTTGTTGTTGACCTGGATCAATCTTGTAATGCTGATTGACTTTTTGTTGTCCTTTTATGTTGCTGCCATCGTTGACTTGGTCAAGGTGATGGTGGGGGCATGTTATGGAAAAGTGTATAGTTTGATGGAGGTCTTGGTTGACATCGAAATCTCTAGCCATTCTGCTTTGGTAGGCTCGAATGTGCTCCATGGCCTTTAGTCGACGCTCATCTAGCAGAGCCAGTTCGTTGTGTCAGTTTCGGAGCCATTCGACTTCGTTGATCTCGTTTTCCAGTAACACTCGGAGTGAGGGAATTTCCAATTCAACGGGCAGTACTGCTTCCATCCCGTATATTAGGGCGAATGGAGTTTCATCCGTGGCTGTTCTGACTGATGTTCGGTAGCCCCAAAGTGCCAGATGAAGCTTCTCGGGCCAATCTCGTCCTCGTGTGGTCATTTTGTGGATGATCCTTTTGAGGGCTTGTTCGCTGCTTCTACTGTGCCGTTAGTTTACGGCCTGTAGGGAGAAGACTTGTGGCGTGTGATCTTGAATTCGGCCAGCAGTCTGTTGCATTCTCCTTGAAGTAAGACCCGTTGTCTGATATCACCTCATTCGGGATGCTTTATCGGCATATGATGTTTTCCTTGTGGAAGTGTGCGACCTTCTTGGAAGTTAGCACCTTGTAGGACTTGGCTTCGACCCATTTTATGAAGTAGTCGATGGCTACCAAGACGAATTCATGGTCATTGCTTCTTGGCGGAGTGCTTTTCCCGATGACCCAAGTGGCGAAGGGCCAGGGAGTAGTCATGCAGTAAAGATCATGAGGAGGAAGATGATTGAAGTTGGAGAACCGTTGGCACTTGTCACAGCTTCGGACAATGTGTATGCAGTCTGCCTTCATGGAGATCCAGTAGTAACCCATTCGAAGAATGATCTGCATTAGGGCTCTGGCGTTCATGTGGGGGCCGCAAGCCCCAATGTGGACTTTTTTCATGAGTTTGTTTGCTTTTTCCTGGCTGATGCAGCGTAGGAGCAATCCTTGGTATCATTTTTTGTATAGCATGTCCCCAAGGATGACAAAGTGAGAGGCAAGGCGTTTTAGGGCCACGATGCTCTTGGCTTTGATTCCTTCTTTGTGTTAGCCTTCATAGTTCAAGAAGGCGGTTTCCCATTCTTGAGGTATTGGAAGATTTGGTTGTACCATGGCTCATTGATGGGCTCGGGTTTCGGTTCGATCTCGCAGCAGTAGGCAAGAATTTCTTTTCTTCCCACTTTGAATGGCTTGATTGACTTCCCTTCGGGGATTTCCACAAGTGAAGCCAAGGTGGCTAGGGCATCTGCAAACCGGTTCCGGTCTCTTGGCAAGTAGTGGAAGGTGACCTCTTTGAATTGCGTGATGAGGTCTTCCATGCAGGCGTGGTATTTTTGCAAGCCTGGGTCTATTGTTTTCCATTTGTTGGAAACTTGATTGATGATCAGGGATGAGTCCCCGTAGACCTCGAGTTTCTGGACGTTCCTTTCAAGTGCGGCCTTTAGTCCGGCAGCGCAAGCTTCGTATTCGACGGCATTGTTGGTTACCTCGAAATTCAACTTTATGGCGATTGGGGTGTGCTCGTCCTTTAGGTCGACCAAGAGCATACCAATGCCATTTCCTCTTTTGTTGGCCGCTCCGTCGAAGAACAGATGCCATCGGTTTTCTCCTTCAAGTGTGAAGATTCCTTCGTCTGGAAATTGTGGTTCGGGACCTTGAGCCTCGTCGGTTGGGAAGTCGGCTTGTTGTTCGGCCATTACCCGTCCCTTGATTGACTTCTGGTTCACGTACTTGATGTCAAACTCCGCTAGGAAGAAAGACCATTTGGCCAGCCTCATTGACAGTGATGGTTTATCGAAGAGGTATTTGACTGGGTCCATTTTAGAGACCAAGTGCACGGTGTGCGACTGCATGTAGTATCGTAATTTTCCGACAATCCATACTAAGGCTGCGCAGGTTTTCTCGAGGGCTGAGTAGTTGAGTTCGCTGCCTTGGAACTTTCGACTGAAGAAGTAGATGGCATTCTCGACTCGTGACTCTCTCTTTTCTTGATAGAGCAGGGCTCCAACTGCGGTGTCGGTCACAGTTAGGTATAGCAAAAGTGGCTTCTCCTCGTGGGGAGGACAGAGGATTGGAGTACTCACAAGGTACGCCTTTATCTTTTCGAAGGCGTCTTGGCATTCCGGGTTCCATTCGATGTCTGCATTTTTCTTCATTAGTCTGAAGATTGGCTCGCACATGGAGGTCAACTGATTGACAAAGTGGCTGATGTACTGCAGGCGGCCCATGAAACTTTTTACCTCTGTTTGGGTTAGCGGCGGTCTCACTTCGATGATGACCTTGATCTTTTGGGGATCAACTTAGATGCCTCGCTCGGTGACCGTGTATCCCAAGACTTTGCCTCGGATGACTCCAAATTTGCATTTGGCAGTGTTTAACCTCATTGAGTATTTTCGGAGGCGATTGAAGAACTTTCTCAGGTCAATGAGATGTTGTCCGTCTGATCCCTTTGAGTGGATGATCATGTCGTCGACGTACACTTCGATCTCTTTGTGGATCATGTCATGGAAGAGTGCGGTCGCTGCCCGTTGGTAGGTGGCCCCAGCGTTCTTTAGTCCGAACGACATTACTGTGTAGCAGTAGGTTCCCCAAGAGTTGTGAAGGCTGTTTTCTCTTGGTCTTCTTCGGCCATCTTGATTTGATTGTAGCCGGCGAACCCGTCCACGAAGGACTTAACCTCGAAATTCGCCGTAGCGTCTACCAACATATCTATGTTTGGTAGTGGAAAGTCGTCCTTAGGACTTGCTTTGTTGAGATCTCGGAAGTCCATGCAGTAGCGTACTTTTCCGTTGGCCTTGGTGACCGTGACTATGTTGGAGAGCCACGTCGGGTATTTGATCACCCTTATGAAGCCAACGCGGATGTAAGTACCCAAATCTGGATCGTCAAAATCCGTTAGGAGTTAACCGGAATCCTTTAACTGGCCCTTTCCAGGTTAACCGGAAACCGTTAAACTCCCCGTTCTCAAGCCAACAAGACGTCCCGAGACTGCCCCGTGCGTCCCAACGTCAAAGCGTACTCAACACACGTTATCACAAGTAAAAGTACAACTTTTCCTGAAAAAATGCACTTTCCGACACTTTCCGGGGGCATTTCGGACATTTTCCGGACAGTTATTTAAAAAACGGACAAAATCGGGAATAATGGGACGAAAACCCTAGCCTAGGTGAGTCACAGGGGCACATGGCACACATGCCAAGGCCCTCCAATAAACATCAATCATATTTCAAAGTGAAAAGACCAAAATGCCCCTGAGATTGAGTGACAGTCCGGACGGACTGTTTTACAGAAAATTCTGAATTGCCAACAAGTCCTCCAATTTTCCAAAATACCAGAAAACCTCCCCAAATTGAGGAAAAGTCCGTTCGGACTGTTTTACAATTTCACCCTATAAATACAAGGGCTGTCAAAACATTTCAAGAGAGGAAAAATATTAACCATTTTCACCAAAGCCCACGGCATGAACCATTTCTAACCCCTCCCGAGCCCCATTTTGTCTCGATTTGCGTGAAAACCTTATTTTTCAACCAAACACGAACCAAACAAACTCAAAACACCCTTTCAAACACTAAACCGTATCCCGTATACGTCAACCGAGCCAAAAGAGTTAACCCCTAGCCATAGGTAACACTCTATCTCCCTAAACACTCGTTCCGTCTCGGTTTAGGCATCAAACGCTATAATCGCTTCGGTTAAAATCATTAAAATGTAGACGTCACACCGTCTACGGGGTCCGATACGTTTTACCCCAAGATCATCTTCTCTCCCGTAAGAGAAGTAATCTCGTGTTAAAACGGCGTTCCGGCCCCATTCTTTACATTTATGTCATTTACAGTCCGGATCGTTTGATCCGTCGATTCGCAACTTTACAGTCCGAACCGTTTGGTTCTTGATAGTCATTTACAAAGTCTGGATCGTTTGATCCGTTGATATTGTCATTAAAATTACGTAACTTTACAAGTCCGAGCCGTTTGGCTCGTTGATCGCATCTTTAATGTCCGGATCGTTTGATTCCGTCGATACCGCATTTTAAATACTGTCATTTACAAGTCCAAGCCGTTTGGCTCGTGATAGTATTTACTTATCAAAGTCCGAGTCGCAAAATGATTCGTTGATCGCATCTCATTTAATGCTTTTTTCCATAAAATCGCTAACAATGTAATGCCCGGTTCAAAACCGGAGTTCGTCATTCGAACTCTCTTTCAAAACGCGCAAAAGTGACGTTTGGCATCCAAACGATCATTTTTAAACTCAAAACCCGACGTTTGACATTCAAACGCTCTTTTCTTAAAAGTCAACATTTGACACTTAAGGCTTAAGCTAAAGATTCAAACTCGTCACTCGCACCTCTTTTTCTAAAAAGCTCCAAAACCGACGTTTGTCATTCAAACGCTCGCTTTTTCCAAGAATCATAAAATAAACATTCGACATTCAAATCAAGATTAAGCTTGTCATTCAAGCCCCCATTTTCAAAATGCAAACACACACACACACACACACAATTTCGAGAAAGGTAGAAAGACTCGTCATACGAGGCATTTAGGGTGATCTCAAAATACTCTTCCCGAAACGTAACGTGACCTCCGAACCTAACAATCTCTGGTACTAAAAGCCATTTCCAAAGTTTGGGCTCAAAATACAAAATGACACATTTTCAAAGCCATTTCCAAAGTTTGGGCTCAAAATACAAAATGACACATTTTCAAAGCCATTTCCAAAGTTTGGGCTCAAAATACAAAACGACACTTTTTAAAAGCCATTCTCAACGTTTGGGCTCAAAATACAAAACCGCGTGGCGACTCCTCTTCTTCCCGAAAGCGAGGTCCCAAACATCCGCGAAAGACAACCGCTCGTGCGCAACCCGCGCGATCTGGGTAATTTCAGTTGGCGACTCCGCTGGGGACTAGGATACTTTTTCAAAACTACCATCATTTTCAAAAAAGCATTCCGTGGGTCAAACTTTCGTTTACCCTTCCTCGTTTTTGTGTGTTGTTTAAAACATCGAACGGTTCTTCGAAGCAAAAAATGTGTGTGTTGCATTTTTTCTAAAATCATAACATGTTCGTGCATTCCCATTCATACTTGATTTTCATGTTACATTTTGAACTGCGCATAAATTCTTTAAAACACATTCTGAAAATCTCTGTTTTACTCAGAAAAAGAATTTAGTGACCGCACACTACTTGCACTGCTGCCTCGGTACACCGCACGCTACGTGCACTTGCTGCCTCGGTACACTGCACACTACGACCCGTAACCCGGGATGACCGTTCAGTTGCAGCTCGATTGGTCTGCCAGACACCTTTCGAGCGCATGCAGGGTCGTCCCAAACAGCCCATCCTAGCCCGTGTAAGCCATGCACTCTTTCTCTCACACTTCGTCCAAGACCCCGGTTGGTTTTTGGCTTAGTACGTGTCATAAAGCCCAAGTGTATGTTTTTCACGCCGGTTTCCCTCACAAGTCAAACATAAAAGTTGAGACCGAAGGTCGTTCCCGACCCGAAGTCTTAAACTTTTCAGCCTTGACTTTGACGCAGAGCCCTGCCGAAAAACATACCCGAAGGTTCAATGTG
This sequence comes from Adenophora triphylla var. japonica, assembly GCA_022495995.1. Taxonomy (NCBI): domain Eukaryota; kingdom Viridiplantae; phylum Streptophyta; class Magnoliopsida; order Asterales; family Campanulaceae; genus Adenophora; species Adenophora triphylla. The sequence continues at coordinate 695,497 of JAFEMH010000474.1, forward strand.
ACACCGTGTCACCAAACCCTCAACGTATGTACCGTACCAGCCACAACTTGGCCAACGCCAAAAGCTAAGGCCCCTCGCGCAAGCGAGTCAGGAGAGGTCATGCCGAAATTTCGGCGCGATTTCTGCCTTAACTTAAGGACGTTGACTTCGACCGTGGCCCGCATGTCACATACGTTGGAAGTTTGCGTGACCAGCTAGCCTTAAGTTCACTTTTTTCCTTTGTCGGTGGAACTCGCTTGCCTTATAGGACCCTCGCTCGGGATTGTCCATCCCGGGAAGACGATTTACAGGTGAAATATGAGGGGCTTATAAACGTAGTGACGAGATCCACTGATTAGAGCCTTAGGTTAGTTGCGAAAAAGAAGACACGGTCTTTTCCAACTGATTAGGACTCTGATAAAATACGTTTTAAGTAAACATTAATCGGTAACTTCACATTGCAGTAGCCCAAAACCCTGAGCCAAATACCCTTTCCGAAGCCTAAACCCTACCTTTCGTTCCCTGCAGCGAGCATAAAGTGGTTCAGAATACCGGGTTAGCGCCTCGCCAGAGTCACAGTTACGGCAGCGTCAGACAGTTCTTCGGTTCCCTCAGTTCCTTCAGCCAGACTCTCCGACATGTCAAGCTCACCGATAAATTCTGACAGGAACGGAACTCCACCACCGGTAACAGATATGACATTGGAAGAAGCCATCCGGGCATGTGAGGTTCACAAAAGGCAGAAAGAAGATCAGCAGAATTTCATAGTACATCTTCTGAATGAGCGAGGTATAGCAGCTATCACCCAGCCTGACGGTACTTTCGTTCTGATCGAGGACGACGAGCCTCCCCGATCAACTCCTCAAACCTTCAACCAGGTTCCTCCCCTGCCAAATTACGGGATGCCTTCGAACCAAGGAAAAAACCGATCTAGGCTTCATGTTGCCACCTCTCAAGGCACCCCTGTCATATAAGACCAAGCTAGTACTACTCCCATTACTCAATACAACCATCGCATAGCTGGACCATCTCAAACAGATGTCAACATCCTCCAATACCCTCCCGGGTTCAACCCATTGCCTATACACGAACCCCAAAACACCGGGGACAAACCCCGATACAGTCCAGAAAAGGCCCCCATATATCCACATATATCAAGCCTCCCACCTCCAATTACTGCCGCTCATATGGCAGCACCCGGCACCGAGCCTCAAAGTCCACCACTGGACCCAGCCCTAGCCTGGATGGTCGAACAGATGAAAGACCTGAAGGCCAGCATAAGCAAGAAACTCTCAGGTCCACAGATCCGGAAATGGTCACGCCTCTCCCTGCCAAGTTCAGAATGCCGGAGATGGACCGATTCGATGGAACCGAATGTCCACAGACGCATGTTGACACCTACGTTCTCGGCATGAGAGCGAAAGGAGCAACCCTTCAACAAATGGCCGATCACTTCCAGCATACGCTCAAGAGTTCAGCGTTATGATGGTTCCTAAGGGTCAAGCCTGCAGGTCGCCATACCTGGGATCAGATCAGCAATATCTTCCTAGAGCGGTACAGATCCAACCTAGAGTGGGAAACAAGTCGTGAGGACTTAATCACCACCGAGCAGAAAGCAGATGAAATCACCGGAGAATTCTACAAGAGGTGGAGTTGGAAACTCTCCGAGATTATGGAGCCACTCTCCAAGGATGAACAGATGCGGATCTTCAAGTCTTGCTTGAGGCCATCCATCAAAACCCTCATCAGCCATCACTTCTTCCCAGATCTCTGAGCCATGGTCAACGCCGGCTCACAGTGAGAAAAGGATCTCAAAGAAAAACTGGCCACAGTACAGCCATACAGATACTGGTCAGAAGCTACATTCAATCCCGCACCGGCCCCCGGCAAAGGGAAAGATACGTCCGTCAACTACATTCATTAGGGACAACAGTCGGGCAACAGAAGCCTTCCGTGCTGAAAGGGTACTCCACCCCGAAGCAGCCTTCCATGCACTTCGACAAGTTGGACATGCCTCTGAGTAAGATGCTGAAAGGGTTGATCAAAGAAGGCCTCCTCAAGCGTGTTGAAAACTACAAACCCAAGAATCCCGCAGTCAACACTGATAAAAGCAAATACTATGCCTTCCACCAGTATCATGGCCACAACACTGACAACTGCGTGGGGTTACGGTACGAAATCCAGAATTTGATAGAGGAAGGAAAACTGGAGCGTCCCCGTGGACCTAATACAGTCGGAAACCCTTTCCCGAACAACAACAGTGTAAACGCCATCGAGTGGGTGCCAAAGAAGATTGCCGCAGAGCCAGTTTCTCCGCCTCTTCCAGCTAGGTCCTCATCAAACGTCCACATCAGCTACGATGTTTGTGACTGCTCCGAATGCCTTGAGTACGAGTTCCAAGACATGATCAGGGGTGATTCTCCCAGAAAGCAGAAGAAAAAGTCTTCTCAACAGAAACTGAAAGAAAGATATGAAGTTGGTGACACCAGCGTGGGTACACTCGGAGAGCCATCCCGGAAGTTCTATTACTATGTACTCTACTCCAGCCAGTCCTCCCTTCCTTCGAGCCACGCAGCTTTAGAGCAGACAGGGGTGGGAAAGCCGAAAAATCCTGCTGATGCCCAAGTTCAGGCCTCAGGACACCGGAATACCTCAAATCTTGGCAACCTTACCGCCAGCCAGAAGCCTAATCCCCCACGGGATTAGCCAAAGTTCAATTTGCCCAACTTCAGAGCACGGGCCGGCAAAGGAAAGTCAAAGTCAACTTGGCACTCGCACTCAATCAACGTACTGACCAAGGGCGGCCACCGCCACAAGCTACCTCGACACAATCCCGAGGCACCACCAAAAGCTTTGCATCTCAAGAGGAAGACAGGAAATGGATGGCTTGATGACTCTCCCTCTCCGAAAAGAGACCAGATCTACGATTCCTGACTGTATGGCAGTATGCTCACCTTCTGTGACGAAGATCTGCCGAAAGGGGCCTCGGGGCACAATGAAGCTTTGTACATCACTCTCCGGGTCAACATCATCTCTCTCCCTAGGGTATTGGTAGACAATGGATCAGCACTCAACGTCCTCCCTCTCAGCATGATGCGAGCCCTACGCATCGATGAAGGACACATGATCCCATCTGCCCGAACTATCAAAGCCTACGACAGCACATCTCGTCCCATCCTGGGGACGGTGACTCTGGAGCTCTGGTTCGAAGCCCAAATGGTGCCAGCAAAATTCCACGTGATGGACATCCCTTCCGAATTTACAGCTCTGTTGGGACGCCCATGGCTACACCACATGAAATCCATAGCCTCCACTCTCCATCAATGCGTCAAGTTCATTAACCGGCAAGGAGATCTTGAAGTCATCAGAGGGGACAGTTTCCTCATAGGCAACGAAGCCGAGACAACAGCCAAGCGTGCCCGCAGCCAGGCACCCGGGTTACCTCCTTCAAGCCGACCAAGGGACTATCGGGGCAAATATCATCATAATCCCTCAGAGTACGGAGGTGCTAACTATGTCAACGTCCTCGAACAGGCAGATCCTGAAGCAGTCAGATTCATCAAGTTCAACTGCCATTTCCGAACTTGGACGCAGACTGGAAAGAAACCCTGAGCATTGCACTGATGTGGGCACATAAACCCCCTGTCTCCGGTCGAAGATTTGTCAGCAACCTTCAAGCCAACTCTCTGGCCCCGCCAGGCGAAGAAACCTTCGTGATAAAGGTCAACAAGCATCATCACACTCGTGATGAATGTATGGCAGTCGTATGGGATGTCCTACACGAGGAATTGCCCGCTGAGCCACTCTTCTCAAGCAAAGGGCATGATGTTTTTCTAGCAGCTCCAGCTTCGCAGCAGGATGCGAGACGTCCTTACGTCTGGGTTGAGCCGTTGGACGACAACGAATCAGGACTCTCCGGAGTCGAAGACGCAGCGGATCCGCAGGAATATCCCTACATACATATGCTCAGTTTCAAGGACGGCACCAGTTTCGATGAGGTCACCTACGACGAGGGCTCCAATACCATGGAAATTGTCAAGCTCAACATCCAGTACAGGCAGTTATCCGGCGAATGGAAGCAACTGGTTGACACGACAAAGAACCCCTCTGATCAAGTAACTGACAATGACTTCATCAACATTATCTTCTCCAGATATCCCGATGATGCCAAAGATCCGGTCCTTACCATCAGATTCTGCAATGCCAAAGTTACCCTCGACGATTGCCTGCCATGGTAAACGAGGCCCTGGCCAAGCGAGCTCAAAGCTCATCATCACTCCCAATTACCAGCCCCAGTGGCAACCGGCCTGTGCCGTCAGTCAAGCTTACAGCCAAGAGCGCCACCAAGGCCAAGGGCATCAGTGAAGGAGACAGAGCTCCTCACCCTGCTACAAGTCAGATCAGCCTCGGGAACGCTTCCAACAGCCACCCTGAAAACATCTGTAAGAGTCTTCCCCGCAAGATAGATCAAGCTTCCGATGAAAGGAATGATCACCTCAGCATTAACATGCTCAAATTCGACCCTGCTCCCAGCCATTACGGCCACGGATTCAGGCATCCCGCCAACAAACTGCTCGCTCTCACAGACTTGGCTATCCAGCGAGATCACGAGACCATCAACATAGCAGAATTTAATACCCCCGTGGGTTTAAACAAACAGATATGGGCAAACTTCTTGATAACTGAGATCAGGAAAGGCCACATGGAATGTCCCAGCCCGACTTCCTTCGCCAACATAATCCAAGTGTTTCCACCATTCGAGGATTTGGATGTGATTACAGTTCTAGACACCAGTCAGATGGCACGCACCTACGGAGACTGTATAGCTCTCGCAAGGAAAGGCCTCCTGGAACTAGCTGCTCAAGAGAACCGCCTCTGGGACGAGAACAAAGCTCAGAGGACTCACAGGGACCAAGCCCTTAAAGCGTCACAAGCAATTTCAGACAGCATGCTAGAGGCCACTCTAGACCAGTTCGACCTCAAAGATTTTGCCCACGGCGACTCCTGGACTACCATCACTTCTCATCAAACCCCCTCTGGCAAGGGAGGGCGGTCAATGGTCCCGATGACCTAGGAGATGGAATGGCACAACACAAGGAATACCTAGCCAAACAACATGAAGAGTACAAGCGCTTATCTCCCAGAGAAAAGCAAGTCCTCTGTGAAAGCGATGACGAAGACGATGAAACCATTTTCTTCCAAGCCGGTCGTGAAGTCAACAAAACCGGAATCCCAAGGGTCGTGGGAGGGTGGGAGCGGATCATTTCTGCTCTAAAGCTAAAAGGCCAACTAAAGGAGGAAGGTCTATTCAAAAAGAAAAGAAAGATGGGAATACATCTCCAGCAACTACTCAAGGAGATTCCACAGACTACGGCTTTCGTTTACAGAAACGATCAACAAGGACAGCAGCCAGTTACATGGGCAGACGTTCAGGAAGCCGTATACTCACCTTCCGACATACCTGCTACTCAGTTAAAGCAGAAGAAAAATCTCTCCTTGATGGAAGTTTATCTAGACTGCCGCATACAGCTCAAGGAAGCACTGGCTATTCTCATGTGGGAAGAAACGCAGGCGCTAACTCTCGACGTAGGCTCTACTGCAAGAGAGATGATCTGGGCTAAAAGTGGAGGAAAATTAGCAAACCATGACTATCGCCTAATCCAACTTCAGAATGCCCTGAGCATGCTCAACAAGAAGGAAAGAAATGCGGTATACCGTGAAGAGATCAAAGAGACAGTTCGCATGAACCAAGAACTCTCTAACCTCCCCCGGAGGGTCAGCAATGCACAGTTTAGTTTTGGCAACCACTGCTGCGCACTGACGTTTGAGCAGCTGCGGCAAACCATAGACTCCCTCCCCGCGGAGGCACCCAAACCAATATCCTGGGACAGAATTCGGAAAGCTGCCGAAGCCCCCAGGATTACATCTACAATCAACGAATTGAGAGAGGACATATGGCCCTATGCTCTGAGAAAATCTCCTCTGACCATGGATCAGCTCAAAGCAACCTGTTCAGAAGGGACCAAGCCTGATGTCAGCATCCTGACCCGATCGGGTCAAATCCATGTATTACCACCCAAGGCCACCAAAAAGCCAACGGAGCCAGAACCGCAACCCGGCCTGCCCGAAGACACAAGTTCCGTGAAGGAGGACCCGATCCTCACTCAGCTCAAGCAGACCCAGGCGAACATTTCCCTTTGGTCCCTGCTCACATCTTCATACCCTCACAAGCTCAAGCTAGAGGAAAGTCTGGCCCGCACCATGGTCCCCATGGACGCAACTCCAGACGAAGTAATTCAGATGATCGACAACATCCACCACGACAACATCATCACCTTCACAGACTTAGACCTGCCAAAATTTGGGGCTGATCACAATGAGCCGCTCTACATCACAGTTCAGCTGGACGAGCGTCGCCTTCCCCGTGTGTTGGTATACGGAGGTTCCGGAATGAATGTCTTGCCCGCCAAGATGATGGACCTGCTTGACATCAAGCCCAAAGATATGAAGCTTTCAGTCCACACTGTCAAGGCCTATGACTCCACTTCCCGCACAGTTCTTGGGGTTGACTCTAAATATCTGGTTCGCCAAGCGGATGATCCCCACCGAATTCCAAGTGTTCGACATTCCCATCACTTTCACAGCCATCCTGGGGCGACCCTGGCTGCATCAAATAAATGGCGTGGCATCCACCCTTCACCAGTGTATCAAGTTCATGCAAGGCAATGAACTAACAACAGTCTACGGCGACAGCGTCACCACCTAGGGGACCAACACCAACCACATTCCAGTGTTAGAGATCAAGCATGATGATGATATGGCATTAACCGGATTCACCTTGGAGACCTCCAAGATTCAAATATGCAGCGTGGACCTTCCACTGTTTCGGGACAAGATCCCTCCCGCCATGAAGATGATGAAACTCATGAACTTCATCCCAGGACTGGGGCTCGACAATAGATTACAAGGCCAACACCAAGTTATCGAAGTCAAGGACCACACTACGGTCCAGGGGCTCGGTTATGTGCCAACACCAGCCGATATCAATGAAAACAAAAGGCTCGCCAGCACCAAGGCAGCATCCCGCAAAAGGGGAACCTCTAACGGCACACCCAACCTCCGTCCTTACAGTTTTGACCTCGCTCATTACTTCATCAAGGGAACCGACAGCAATACTGAGGGAACCGACAAGGGAACCGACAGCAGAACTGAGGGAACCGACAAAGGAACCGACAGCAGAACTGAGGGAACCGACAGCAGAACTGAGGGAACCGACAAAGGAACCGACAAAGGAACCGGGCGAATCGAGGGAACCGGCGGAACCCAGAAGCGAGGGAACCGACAATGAACCGACGGGAATCAAGGAACCGAAAGTGGAACTGATGAAGATGAGAAAGAAGCAGGGAAAGTCAGCACAGAGACTACAAAAAGAATGGGAAAGCTAGCATGGGACCTCAAGCGTTTCAGAGGAATCAAGGCTAATCCGATAAGGGGAGCGTTCCATGACATCACAACTCTACCTGGACCAATTGCCACCACAGTTCAGCATGAGTACACATTCAAAGGAATCCCAGACATAGAAGAGCAGCTCAAGACACTCTTCATGGGAAACAGACAGTTCGGTTCAGCTGCCAGGGCCACATTCGAGATAGTAACTCCAAAGCAGAAGGAACCAGAATTCATAGAAGACGCTCTCAGTGGACCCGCTCTACGTAGTCTCTTTGAAGAAGTCATGGAGGTGCCAAACCTAATTGACCTGGGCTCCGAGAACAGAATGATCGTCATGATTGGGACAGCAGAAGCCAAGCCTCTCGACCCTCGAACCCTCAACAAGCATCCAACAATGCCACTGAAAAACTGGGTAACTTTCACCGGACCAAGGGCAAGCCAGACAGAAATGGAAGACAAGCTGGGCCTGCACCCACATCTCCCTAAACCCGGTCTCAAACCCTCTGAGTTAGTCCTTGTCAAAGTCCAATCCTCTGAATCGTCCAACGGCCTCACGCCAGAAGACTATGATAATGTAGCCAACAATGTATTTCCGTTCGCATTTAATGAAAAGTCTGACCTTTCGGATTATCCCCTCATTGCCACTTTAACAATTGATAAGTTGACAAACAACTTGAAAGACGTTAATAATGACTCACTTGATAGAGAAGCAGCCACACTAAACGAACAATACATTAAAGAAGTTCTCAAGCGTCTAGTAGACCAAGAGGACAATCGGGTCCAAGCTGCCAAAGAGGTTATGACTAAAGTGAACCTGGGGTCGTTGCAAGAGCCTAAATAGACACAAGTGGGAAGTTTCTTCGCCGGTGCAGAAAAAGAAGCCCTGATTAATCTCCTCAAAGAGTATGTTGACGTGTTCGCCTGGTCATATCAGGACATGCCAGGACTCGATCCCTCAATCGTGGAGCACAGAATTCCCCTGGATCCAGAATCCAAGCCTATCAAGCAGAAATTGCGCAAGATCAAGCCATAGTGGTCCTTGCAAGTGAAAGAGGAAATTGAGAAAATGCTCCGCATTAACTTCATCAGAGTAATTGAGTACCCGACCTGGCTCTCCAACATTGTGATGGTCACCAAGGTCAATGGAAAGGTCAGATGCTGTGTGGATTTCCGAGATCTCAGCAAGGCCATCCCTAAAGATGATTTCCCAATGCCCAAAATCGACATGCTAGTCGACATCACAACAAATTTTGAGGTAAAGTCCTTCATGGATGGGTTTGCCGGATACAATCAGATCAAGATATCTGAGGAAGATCAAGCCAAGACTGCTTTCACCACTTCGTGGGGGACATACTGCTACACGGTCATGCCGTTCAGTTTAAAGAACGCTGGGCTACTTACCAGCGGGCTGCAACAGCCCTCTTCCATGACATGATTCACAAGGAAATCGAAGTATATGTCGAAGACATGATCATCCACTCCAGAGGATCAGACATGCATCACATGATAGATTTGAGAAAGTTCTTCAACAGACTCAGAAAGAACTCCATGAGATTGAACCCTGCAAAGTGCACCTTCGGCGTCAAGCGAGGCAAAGTACTAAGGTACATGGTTACAGAAAGAGGTATCAAAGCCGATCCTAAGAAAACCAAGGCCATCATCGACATGAAGCCGCCATAGACACTGACAGAAGTGAAAAGTTTTATGGGAAGACTTCAGTACATCAGCTGCTTCATCAACCAGTTGACATCTCTCTGCGAGCCAATGTTCAAACTAATGAAGAAGAATGCTGACATCAAATGGGACTCCGAGTGCCAGACAGCTTTCGAGAAAATCAAGACATACTTGGTGAATCCCCCAATCCTGTGCCCGCCACATGAAGAAAAGCCACTCCTCCTGTACCTGACAGTGACAGACACGTCAATTGGGGCAATGTTGGCGCAAGAATAGAAAGATTCCAGAGTTGAGCATGCAATCTACTTCGTAAGCCGAAAGCTTCAAGGAAGTGAACTCAGCTACTCAGCATTAGAGAAAACTTGTACCGCCTTGGTATGGGTAGTCGGGAAACTGAAACACTACATGCAGTCACATTCAGTGCTCGTGGTCTCCAAGATGGACCCCGTCAGATATCTCTTCGACAAGCCATCTTTGTCAATGAGACTAGCTAAGTGGTCATTCTTCCTGGCTGAATTCGACATCAAGTACATGGTCAGAAAATTAACAAAGGGCAGAATAATGGCAGATCAGCTGGCAGACTTCCCAAGCAGTGAACTCAAAGGTCCTGATCCGCAGTTTCCAGATGACGGGATTTTCTCACTCGACAGTGCAAACCGCTGGCAACTCTTCTTCGATGGGGTAGCCAACAAGAAGGGAAATGGTATTGGAATGCTTTTGGTCGATCCTAAAGACGAGCACACTCCCATCAAACTGAATTTTGAAGCAACCAACAATGCAGCAGAGTACGAAGCTTGCGTAGCCAGCCTAGAAGCCGCTCTTGAGCGGAACATCTCAAAACTGGAAGTATACGGAGACTCAGCATTGATCATCAATTAAGTGTCCAACAAATGAAAGACAATAGATTCTGGCCTCCAGAGGTACCACACATACATGGAGGAGCTCATTGCTCAGTTCAAGGACATCTCTTTCCACTATTTGCCAAGAGACAGGAACCGCTTTGCAGATGCCCTGGCTACCCTAGCATCTCTTGTCGAAATTCCAGAAGGGAAATCAGTAAAACCCCTCAGAATAGGCAGACGGGAAACACCCGCTTATTGCTGTGAGATCGAAGTTAAAAGTGAACCGATCAACGAACCCTGGTACAATCAAATCTACCAGTACCTCCAAAACGGAGAAGCTTCCTTCACAAATGAAGATGGAAAATACAAAGAAGGGATGAAAGCCAAAAACATGATGGCACTAAAATGCCTGGCATCCCATTTCATCCTTCTGGGGGTATGTTGTACAAGAAGCGCCACCAAGGACCACTCCTCCGGTGTGTAAATAAATAAAAATTCAGCGAGCTAATGAACGAAGTTCACAACGGAACCTGTGGTCCGCACATGAACGCTAGAGCATTGACACAAATCATCCTCCATATGGGTTACTATTGGGTATTAAGGGAAACAGACTGCATCCAGTTCGTCAAAAGCTGCGATAAATGTCAGCGTTTCTCCAACCTAAATCACATTCCTCCTCACAAGCTCTATTGCATGACTACGCCATGGCCTTTCGACACATGGGGAATCGACATCATCGGCAAAATCACTCTGCCAGGGAGCAATGGTCACGAGTTCATATTAGTCGCAGTTGACTACTTCACTAAATTGGTAGAAGCCAGATCATACAAGGTACTGAATTCTAAGAAGGTGGCCGAGTTCATCAAAGAGAACATTATATGCAGATACGGGGTGCCCAACGAGATCATATCCGACAATGGGACCCGCTTTGAAGGAGATTGTGACCAACTGTTGACCGAGTTTAGAGTTACACGCCACAAGTCTTCTCCCTACAGACCACAGACTAATGGGGCAGTAGAGGCAGCAAACAAAACTCTCGCAATGATAATCAGAAAAATGACCGTTAGTGGTCGGGATTGGCCCGAGATGCTACATCTAGCTCTTTGGGGATACAGAACATCAGTCAAAACCGCCACAGGGGAGACTCCTTTCGCACTTACATATGGAATGGAAGCAATGTTACCAGTGGAATTGGAAATTCCATCCCTCCGAGTCCTCTTGGAAAACGGAATCAATGAAGTCGAATGGCTCCAGAGCCGTCACGACAAACTAGCTCTACTCGACGAGCGCAGATTGAAAGCCATGGAGCATACTCGTGCCTACCAAAGCAGAATGGCCCGAGCATTTGATAAGAAATTCAAGATCCAAGACATCAGAGAAGGCGACTTGGTGCTCAAGGAAAAGCCTCCTACGCAGACCAATTCCCTCGAAAAGTGGGAGCCTACCTGGATAGGCCCATTCGTGGTACAAAGAATCTTCTCTGGAGGAGCCATGAAGTTAGCAGATTTGGATGGGAACCTTTTCGTTAACCCCGTGAACGGAAGCAAGCTCCACAGATATTTCGTTTGAGGAAGAGCACGAGTCAACTCTCCTTTCCCATACACCACCCCTTAGTAAAATTAAAGTGCTAAAAGAGTAATACCCAACTGGATACATTCACGATAATGATACAGGTAAAAAACAGGGTCACACTTCTTTTGTCTTTTTTCTCAAATTTCACCTAAAGTGTCGAACTACGGTGACCTGAGCCCCTTAGTCCAATTGTAAAAGGGGAACGTAGGTAGCCATCATTGGTTCGGTCTCAAAAATAAAAAAAAAACAAAAACAAATAAGAACCAATCACTTGTGTTTCGAAAAACTCTTTAAATGAACCTACAGGTTAATGACGGTTAAAACAATCTTGGATGAGTTCAAGCATGGTCAACTCTTGACTCGCTACACGCTAGCAAAACTACAATAAACATTAATCAATTAATGTTTCTGCAATGACAGTGGGTGGATACTCCGAACAGCAAGGTCAACCTAGTCCCCCGTACTTGGTCCTTCGTCCTTCTTCCCCTTCCCTTTTCTATGGCGGGTATTCTTCACCTTCACAGGGAATATCCCCGTAGTCCTTCTACCTGGCTCTGGGACCCTTCCCGACGCCTCCGTCAAACCTACAGCTGCCAACACAGCCCTTTCCCTAACTCTATCACGAGCTGCCTCTCTCCGAGTCATCATGTCCATGCTCTGATCGGTCGCCCGACTAGCATTGGCCTCGTAATCAGCCATATCATCCCCAGTACAATCCTGAGGGTTAGCCGCCGCTTTGGCCCTCCTAAGAGTCGAGCCGTCAGGGTAATCAAGGCCCAACAGCTCAATCCGTCTCCACAAAATAGCCATCTGTGTCTCCCCCATACACTCCTCATACCAGTTCAAATACTGTGTAGATAGAACAATGCCCCCTCTCCGGTGAAAGAGATTCCTGGCAGGAAAGGACGTATGTTGCCATAGCCGCGTGAGAAGCAATAGCGTCGAAGGATCTTCCATCAGAAGAGATCCCACCTTAAAGGTAGCAGCATTACCCAAACCTGTCAATGACACCTGCTCCAGCCCGAACTGTCGCAGCACCAATGAGTGAGCATAGCGGGACTCCCTCCCCACATATATCGGCTGCCGGTCGCCATCCGACCTATGCCAAGGAACGTCTCGCCTAGGATCAAAGGCACGATGTCTCCCCCATTCTGGCACTGCCTCACCAGGTCCAGTACACTGTAATGTCACACACCCAGGGACGTGAACGTGAATAAAGTGGCAATTGCGCACAGAGCAAAAGCATCCCACGCGAAAATGCTCCCCTCAACACCGGCCAATTTATCGGGCAGCCTCGAAATGTCAACATAATCCGTGTTTGGTATTAGCATCCCGTATGCTTCTTCGGCTGAAATGCCAAGCAAGGACACTAACTTCTCCATGGTGGCCAGACCGCCCGTCAAAGGAAGAACGAGTTGCTCCACCTCAGGTCCTCCAAATATGGCCCGAAAATCTTCAAATGTGGGTGTAATCTCGTTGTACGAAAACCTGTACACGTGCCTCCTTATGTCCCAGAAGCGAACCGCAGCTCTCAAGAGATCCCAATCCGGCATGAGCTCCTTCAAAGCCCAAACCGCTTTCATCCTATAACAGCCCTCGAAAAATCCCTTGCTTTGCCTCGTGTGGTGCCGTACCCACGACTGGAAACTAACCAAATATCGCTCTTGCATATGAGACGATAACCTGGGAAATGGAGCCATGAAAAATAAAGGAAACCTCCAAGAATTCAAAGGGAAAATCAGCTTTTGATCAGAAGCAAACGTAATGTTTTCAAAATTGCAGAAACTGGACAGCAATTTAAAACAAACTGGAACTGAAGCCCAGTCTGGCCGGACTATTTTTCAAGTTGACTTGGTCAACTCTGCAGCTAGCTGCCTCAAAACTCATGAACATTTCCAAACCACCTCCTGTTCAAGGAATTCATCATAATCCTTATCTTCCTTTCTAGGGGATTCTGTCCCCGAACTAGTCTCAATCATCGAAGGGATTGGACTATGATCGATATTTCTAGGGCATTCATCTATCTTTTCTTGCTCATTCCTAGTTTTTATCATGTTAACTTGCTCATTTGGCCTTTAAGGTTGGCCGGGAAGACTCCCTTGTGGCCTATTCATTGGGATAGCCTGTTGAGCTTGTTGAGTCTCTAGCATCTTATTATGCATTGCTAAGTTATCAAACCTAGCATTTAGAAGTTTAAAGCATTCCCTAAATTCATTATTTATCTTTTCTTGGGAATTTTTATTTTCCACTACGAAATCCATTATAAGATCCAACTTAGATTTAGGGGGGAAGGTACTTGCATTGTTATTGAAGTTCTTAGGTGCAAATCCCGGGGGTTGTGTAGATGGTTGCGGGTTAAGAACATTGTTATTCTTATAAGAAAAATTGGGGTGATTCCTCCATTCGGGATTGTATGTATTAGAATACATTCCCCCCTTTTGTCCAAAAGAATTTACAAAGTTCACTTGATCATTAGAGGTAATGTCAAGTAACTCGCAGTTATCCGTACTATGTGAGTTAGACCCACATAATTCACATAACACATTTACACTAGCTACGGGATTGACATTAAGATTTTCAAATTTTTTTAAAAGCATGTCAACCTTAGAAGAGAGAAGAGTAACTGCATCAACATTATATTTACCGGGCGTACCTTGTTGTTGCTCCCTCTCATTTGACCATTGGTAATGGTTCAATGCAATGTTCTCAATAAGGTCATATGCCTCATCGACTCCTTTGTTCATCAATGCTCCTCCTGCAGCGGCATCAATGGTCTCTCTTGTCTTGAATATGAGACCGTTGTAGAAGGTGTGAACAATAAACCACTTTTCAAGCCCGTGGTGGGGGCACATTCTGAGAAGTTCCTTGAACCGCTTCCATGCATCATACAAAGTCTCACTATCTGTTTGACAGAAGTTAGTGATCTTCGTGCGTATTTGGGCAGTTTTACTCGGTGGGAAAAATTGACCAAGGAATGCTTCTTTAATTTGGTCCCATGTTGTCAATGAATTTTGGGGGACCGAATTCAACCATTGTTTCGCCTTATCCTTAAGAGAGAAAGGAAAAAGGCGCATCTGAATCGCTTCCAGGGTAATATTTTGAATACGTGTGGTATCACAGTATTCAAGGAATGTTTGAATGTGGAGATGAGGATCTTCGAGAGTGGTGCCGCTATACTGGTTGTTCATAACTATATGTAAGAGTTGCGGCTTTATCTCAAAGTGTGCCGCTTCGGCATTTGACACAACAATAGGGGATCTAGTTCCCGGGGTACTTGGATTAACAAAGTCCCGTAGGGTCCTAGCCGGTGTTTGCGGTTCTCTTTCCATGTGTTTTTTTAAAGTCTCTTTGAATCTTCTTAGTCTTTCGTGAAAACTTCGTTTGGGTTCCGGATCAAAATTGTCAAAGAATGTCTGAGCCCGTTTCATACACTAAGAGAAAAACACTTAAAACAATTTATCGAAATTAAAAGCAAAATAATACAAAAACAAAATAAAACGAAAAATTATGTAGTGAAGACAAAAAAACTTAAAGTAAACCGTTGTCCCCGGCAACGGCGCCAAAAACTTGTTGGGGTGTTAACCTAACGGTTTATTTAATATCCGTAAGCGCACTGGCTATTGTAATATAGCGGGTGCAAGTACGGGTCGATCCCACAGAGACAGGGTTTACTTTGGAAATATTTTTGTCTTTAGAATTATAGAAAAGATTGGGGGGAGATACAGTTTGATTTTAGAAAATAGAAGGAACATAAACAGAAAATACTTTAATAAAACTCTTATAAAACGAAGTATTCTCGGGATTGGAAATCATACACATAACATTGTTCATCAAATTGTCATTGTCTTAGAAATATAGGTTTTCATATAAATCAAGGATGGTATGTTAGGCTTACACTACTTCTCACGGTCAAGGCAGTAGCGTTGTATTATTCACTAATTATGTCCTAACTGTTTGAGATTTCCGTTTATGTTATCCCCGCCCTGTCACAAATGGGCATTCCGGCTTATCTCTAGCTGACCATAATTAGTAAGAATCCATTAAGAACGAGAGTCAACATACTTTCCATTAAAGGAACATCCCTAGACCGTTGAACTACTTTCGTGATCAATGGAACCTAGTTTTTTTATATGGTTCCGTCAATCGAGATTCTCCGCTAGGTACTTCTCTCAATTGACTGAATCAAACAAGTTGGATGTCTCCAAAATGTAAGGCATTTAGAGAATAATATAGAGAAATTGTTTAGATGAAGATAGAAGACAAGACTTTTCATTTTTTAGATGATGAACATGTATGCTTTTGAGTTTCTAACCCCAAGAACAAGGGGGATTTACTCACTAGCCATCTAGAACATATAAGCAATTAAAAATAGAGGATAGAGTAAGAAGACTTATGATGAAAATAGAAGGCAAATGGCTGGAAAATAACGCTTTACTTTATTGCTTTCTCCAAAGTATTTCAAGAACAAAACATGAACTTTGATCCTCAAATAATCTTCGAAAATTGATCTCACAAGTATTTGTGTTTAATCTCTAATCACTATACTATGGAATATCAGTAAAAATTCTGTATGTAAGACTGATTACAAAGGGTCTTTTTATAAGGGGGAGGGGACTCTTCAAGAAGGTGTTTCCAAAGGTGCCTTTTAGTCTACAGTCACGTCCTTGCACGGCCGTGTCAAGGGTTTTGCACGGCCGTGCACCCTTGGCGCCAGTTTTGAATTTGAATTTGGAAAATTTGCACGGCCGCTCCGAGGTTAGCTGCATGGCCGCTCCAAGGTTGACACGGGCAGTCCAAGGTTGACCCGGCCAGAGCCAGTTCAAGGCTCGGCCACTCCATGGTTTTGGGGCCAAAAATGGCCTGTCATGGCCTTAAGTGCACGGCCGCTCCACTATTAGCTGCATGGCCGCTCCACCTGGATTTAGCTTTGTGTGTTCAATTTGTTTGGTGCTCCTCCATGTCCTTTATCTTTAAAGTACCCAAGCATCCTTTTGACATAAAAAAGGCCCTAAAACCTGTCTAAAAATGCATAAAACATACCAAAGGCGTAAAATCTAATAAATATGGAAAAGTAAGTAAAAAGTACTAAAAAATGAAATGAGAAGTGATGATTATCCATGTAAAAGCATATAAAACTTAGGATAAATGACTATATAATAGTCACTTATCAAACTCCCCCACACTTAAGCTTTTGCTTGTCCCCAAGCAATTTTTAGGATGAAAATACGGAGAGGGAGAAAAAGAAAAGAAAAGTAAGAATGATCCCTCAGAAATAGAGTAGCAAGCCTTTAAATGCCTTTTGGATAACGCTTTCATCTTTCTAGTCATATTTTGTATACCTTTAAAAATTATTAGAAAGAAGCATTTTGGAAAGAGATAATTTGTAAGACAATAACCTAATATAGCATATATAGAATTTGATCAAGTAAAACATGCTAGAAGGATAAATCTTAGATCATTTCTTGGTAAAAGAGAAATTTTCACTCTTTAGAGTTTTTTGAGAGAAATGAATTTATTTCTTTAAAATGTACAAGGGAAAGTATAAACATTTATGCACAAATTAGAAGTTCCCGAAGAATTGTATTGCATTTTTGAATCACAAGGGCGAAAAAATGGATGATGATAGTGGAAAAATCTCATCAAAGTTTCAACAAATTTATCTTATTTTTGTACGTGTTATATTTTTGCAAAAGACCTTAGTTATTTTTGATCCTTTTTAGTAGGAGACATTGTGGCTGCGAACCCCATGTTCCTAATACTTAGATCAAGAATACTTGTGGATATTACTCCCACTTGGCAAGGAAGCATCGCCGCAGCGAACGCCGTGCCCCGAGTTACTTAGGAAGCAATAGGTTTCTTTTTGCTTTTACGGCTTGGTGACTAAGTCACTCTTTTTAGTAATAAGATAAAAATGTCTAACTTTGATTTGATTTGTGGAAATGGAATGATGAAACTTTGATGAAGAGGTGTGATTCAAGGGATGCAAAACAAAGGGTGCTTCTAATAAGGGAATAAATATTTAATAAAAATAAAAAATGTACAATCTTAAAGAAATATTTTCAATATTTTTTCATAAGAATGACCAAGTGTAGATTGATAAAGATTCCTTTTAATCAAATGCCTTTTTCTTGACAAAACCCTATATTTTGCTATACTAACTTATGAGGCTTTCAATTATTTCATAAAAAATATCCCTATATTTTTCTTCTTATAAATTTCTAAGTTTATAGAAAATATGAGAGGAAAGACAATGGTATTATTCTAGGGCAAATGGCAAGTATAGAAATAATGATTATGGATCATCATAAGGATTATTATATATATATATATATATATATATATATATATATATATATATATATATATATATATATATATATATATATATATATATATATATATATTTATATACTAAACATGCATAAAATGAAAATGCAACTAAGTTAAAAAGAAAAATTTACACTAGAAAGCAAGTAAATTTAGTCTAAAAAGCAAGTAAATTTAATCTAGAAAGCGAAAATAAAATAAAGATAGATATACCCCCCACACTTGAAATGAACATTATCCTTGAACATACCAAAAGTATCTAGCTGGGTCTAACGAGTAAAAGCCCAATCCACAAGCAATCATTGCCACCATATTCTCTGTGGGCTAGGCCCAATCAATACATGGCCCAAGACACATCTCACGTATCAGTCGACTAAGTTTATTGTCCGACTTATCAAGTCCCGACCTAACTTAACCCGACCTGAAGATCCGGGTTCTAATACGGGTACGATCCATGCTCTACCCGTCAGTCAGGTCGACCATTCCTCAAATGGCAACCTCGACCTAATCAACAAGCGTCGACCTAACTAATGTGGGCGCATGTGGGTTAAATCTTTCCATAACCGGTTCCCTACAAATCAGGAGCCGTTACCAGACACTTTCACATTACTTGTAACTGTCGCTAAAATCTCGGAGCTTATGTAGCACCACCAAAAATACAACGGACAACACCTATAAATACATCATCACTACCAACGGTGCAAAGGTAACTGCAATTTTGTTATTTGAATTCAATTGTTCATTTACAATATTTGCTCTCCGAAACATATACTTACTCTCACGCCCGAGGGTCTAAGCCGGAGACACATCCGGCTAGTCGTGGGTTCTTGTTTTCAGGTCAGGAGCCAGGTGATTAGTCCTGCCACGTGGAGGATTACTGATAAGCACAATTCCTGCAGCATCAGTTTGGTTCCATTGCCGGGAACTGTGCTTTAGCTTGACCTCGAAAATTTCATCAACCTACAACAATGGTGACTTCAGACGGACATGTATCTGAGGCTTCACTTGGGCACGAAGAAGCAAACAACACCAATGCAAACGCTGGAAATCTCAACATCAATGCTGAAAACACAAATCTGCCTCCTCCCCCACCAAATCGCCCTCACGGTAGAGCAACGCGCTCTACCAGTGTTGTTGATGGCAGAGGGTTGCCGGACACAAGAAGAGGAAAACGCCATATGGATGGACAAGGAGTTCCACCTCCTCCAAAACGTCCAGCTGGACAGGTTAACATTGGAAACAGGGCAGGTCCCTCAACCAATCCCATGAGCAAGAAGGAAATGATGTTGGAACGAGCCCAGATTCTGGCTGATTTGATAGCTATGGAGGAAGCAGAGCAGGCTGACATACGTTCAGAAAGAGTGGCTCCCTCTCAAGTCTCCAACAGGAAGCAGGCCAGGAGTGCTAGGCCTAATGAGGGGGTGGGACAGAACGGAGAAGACAGGATAGTTCAACGACCTCCAACTCTCATTCATGTGCCGAGTAATGACTTAAGGGCTAGCCTCACCAGGAATAGGGAGCAGGAAGCTCAATTGGATTTGAGGACGCATTTAGAGGCCAATAGAAGCCGACGTGGTTCCCCTGCCCGGACACAAAGATCAGGATCCCATAGGGACAGGAATGGGCGCAGGTCGCCTATAAGAGACGAGAGGCGCAGGTCGCCACTCGGAGATGATAGGCGCAGGTCACCACAAAGGAATGATAGGCAAAGATCTACAGTTCGATCGGAAAGGGCTCATTCTCATAGAGACAGGAGGGGTAGACAGGTAACTCCTCCCAGAAGGGAAGGTCAAAGGTCGAATGCCATTCCCCCTGCAGGAGATGAGAGACCCGACGCTAGGGAATGGTTGTTGATGAAAAAGAGGTACGAACAATGGGAGGAGGAGAAGAAAAAGGACATTGGAAAGGTTGAACGAATCGACTTTGCTCTTCAACCTTTGTCCAAGGAATTGAGAGACAGTCGACCTCCTGCTGGATTTAGGTTGCCCCTTCTAGAGAAGTACTCAGGGTCAACCAACGCTAAAAGTCATATAGCACATCTGGAAGCCACAATGTGCTTTGTCGCCAATGAAGACGACAATATGTGTAAAGCTCTCATAAGCACACTCACTGGGGCAGCCCTAACCTGGTTTAATGGTTTGGCAGCTGGTAGCATCTCCACCTGGACGTGTTTCACGATGAAGTTCCTAGATCGCTTCTCGACTGCTGGAGCTCGAAAGGTGACAGTTACTGATCTAAGCAACTTGGTGCAAGCTAAAAATGAAAGCTCAATGAGCTACTTCACCAAGTTCAAGGAGATGGTGGATAAGATCGAGGAAGATCTCACTGACAGGGAAGTTATCAACTGCTTCAGGAATGGTATTTCCTCGGCAGACATGGATTATGGACTCACAGTTCGTACAGTCACAACTCGACAAGAGTTGTTCGAAAAGGTTTACAACGTCGCACTGGCCGAGGAAAGGAAGGAAAAGATAAAAGGGAAAAGCCCCAAGGTGGAGGTTGCTGATGACAAGAAGGACTCCAACAAGAATGGAGGAAACAATAAAAATGGCAAGAACAGGACAAGGGCGACAGAGAAGGTGCCCGAGACTTTCACTCCCCTAACGGTGAGTCGAACTGAAATCCTGAATGCAGTCGAGTTGGCTCCACCTGCCCCAATGAACCCGGCAACAAGTTCAGAAGGGACAATAGCAAATACTGTGATTACCACAAAGACACGGGTCATATCACGGAGGATTACTTAGGCTTGAAGCGCATTATCCAAAGAATGGTCGAACAGGGAAGACTCGACGCATACGTGAAGAGACCTCAAACTGGTGGAGGCGAGCAGCCTGCAGGTGGACAATAAGGACCAAGGCAACCTAGATTGAACTTGGGGGTCATTACAGAGCAAGCCAGTAACACCGCCATCAAGCATAAGATTTTTCAGCTCAACAAGGCTCCACATGTGCCTCCAAGGAGAGATGTCAGAGATGATGTAATCAGCTTCTACCCCCATGAATTGGCAACCAATATGGCGGCTAGGGAGCAAGTTATCGTCATCCCAGGTCTCATAAACGGATGTACGACGAGCAGACTCCTGGTCAACACGGGGGCCTGTAAAGATATTTTGTTCTACAAGACCTTCCTGGAGATAGGTCTTAATGACGAGCAGCTGGAAAGATATGATGGCAGGTTGGAGGGTTTCACCAACCATCGAGTTGATGCCAAAGGACAGATTGAGCTCGACGTCGACCTTGGCCAGCACCCCCACAGGGTAGTATAGAAGGTACAATTTATTGTGATAGATGTGAACAGTGATTACGCTGCTATACTTGGCATTCCAGGTCAGGTCGCGCTTGGAATGATAGCATCAATTCCTCACCAGCGAGTCAAGTTCCCTACACCTGCTGGAGTAGGATGTGTACAAGGCACAACTCGAGCCTACCTGGATCATGTTCTCAGAGAAAGAAAGAAAAGGGAGTTAGAAATTTAGACTGCAGCGGGTTACTTGAAGCTGTCCAAGTCAGTCACCAAAACTACCCGACTGTCAACGATCACCAATGTGGAAGAGTCGACCTATCGCTCAAATGACGAGGTCATGTTTGAGTCGACACGTCACTCTGAAACCACAGTGGTCGATCAAGATGTAGTTATGGTCGACCAGGTCCTCATAGGCAACCTATGCCTCCAGATCGACAATAACTCGGGGGCCACCACCAGCGAGGTTGCAGATAAGCTGGATGATATGATAGCTGAGGAAGCTCCACACTTGGGGGCCGAGGAGAGAAAAAGAGTTAGGGAGATCATCATTGAGACTCTACATTTCAGAGATGGTCCAGAGCTGGAGGCTGTGGACGAGCTAGAATCAAAAGTCACCAACCCTTCCTACCCCGACCAAAAAATTCATATTGGGAAACAATTGTCAGCTGAAGAAAGGCTGGAAATCATCGAGCTACTCAAGGGGAGCAATGATGTCTTTGCGTGGAGAGTAGAAGACATGAAGGGAATCAAGGAAGAGGTTGCCGTTCACAGGCTTGAGGTCAACCCGACTATAAAGCCTAGACCCCAAAAATTGAGAAGCTTCGCTCAAGATAAGGAAGAGGCCATAAAAGCTGAGGTACAAAAACTTTTGAGTGCAGGTATTATCAAGGAGGCCACTCATACAACGTGGTTGGCCAACGTGGTCATGGTGAAGAAATCAAATGGCAAATGGCGGATGTGTGTCGACTTCACCACTCTGAATCTTGCTTGCCCGAAGGACAGCTACCCCCTTCCCAGAATTGACAAACTAGTTGATTCCATTGCTGGTCACTCCACCCTCAGCTTCCTCGACGCTTACTCAGGTTATCACCAGATTAAGATGCATGAGGACGACATAGTAAAGACGGCATTTCAAGCGGCTGGAGGCATCTACTGCTACAACATGATGCCATTTGGATTGAAGAATGCGGGTGCAACTTATCAGAGAATGGTGAACAAGGTCTTTGCCTCACAAATTGGCCGAAATATGGAGGCTTACGTAGACGATATGGTCATCAAAACTAAGGCCGGACGTCACGTAGTCGACCTAAAAGAAACATTCGCCAATTTGCGAACAAACGACATGAAACTCAATCCCAGCAAGTGTGTCTTTGGAGTAGCAGCTGGAAAGTTCCTTGGATTCATGGTGTCCCAGAGAGGTATAGAAGCTAACCCGGAGAAGATCAAGGCTCTAGTCGAGATGAAGGAGCCTACAAGTATAAAGGAGATGCAGCGACTCAATGGCAGGTGGCGGCCTCTAGGTCGCTTTATATCCAAGTCGGCTGAAAGGTCTCTCCCCTTCTTCAAATCATTGAGGGGGACGAAAAACTTTGAGTGGACGGCCGAATGTCATTCGTCGTTCCAACAACTCAAAGAATACCTTGCTACCCCTCCACTATTGAGCAGCCCAACCACTGGCGAGACCTTGTTTGTGTATCTGTCTGTAGGAGACAAGTCAGTTGCAGCAGTCCTGATCAGAGAAGAGGAAGGACTTTAAAAGCCAGTTTACTATGTCACCAAGGCCCTATCAGATGTAGAGGGCAGGTACTACAATGCTGAAAAGGTTGCATATGCTCTAGTCGTAGCTTCAAGGAAGCTGCGAGCTTATTTCCTGGCACACCCTATAGTGGTTCTTACAAATGCTCCCTTGAGAAAAATATTGCACAAGCCGGAGAGTTCAGGTCGACTGCTCAATTGGTCAATTGCCCTTACTGAATTTGACATTGAGTATCGACCTCGAAAGGCGCTGAAGGCTCAAGCTCTAGCAGATTTCTTGGTCGAGCTTACGTTCATGAAGGAAGACAGCGAATAGCGAGCTCCAAAAGAGAAAACCAAAGGAAAAGAGCCAGAGTCCCAAGTCGCCATCAATCTACCCGACGATTGCTGGAAGGTCTACTCAAATGGGTCAGCAACCAAGAATGTCAGTGGAGCTGGGATAGTGCTAATTGAACCAGAATCCGGATAGTGCGAGGAGTCACTAAGGTTCAAGTTTGATGCTTCCAACAACCAGGCTGAATATGAAGCCTTGATAGCAGCTATAGAGTACGCCAAGTGTTTTGGAGCCACTAAAATCATGGCCTATTGTGATTCCCAACTGATAGTCAACCAGGTTAGAGGCGAATACGAGGTGCTTAGTTCCACTCTGATCAAATACTGCGACCTAGTGAAAGAGCTGATAAAGGATTTGGAATTCTGGGAGATTCAGAGGATTGGACGGGAAGACAACGAGCTAGCCGACCTCCTCTCGAAATTGGCCACTTCAGATGAGCCACATGATGAGCCCATCTCTTTCCTCGAAAACCCAGCTTATGAGAGGGTAAAAATTCAGTGTGTAGAAGATCCCTCGAGAAATTGGACTTATGAGAAGTGTTGGATCGAAGAAATGAAGGCGTACATAGAAAGTAGCGAGCTGCCTGATGACGAGAAGAAAGCTCGAGCTATCAAAAAGAAAGCTCCGAGGTACGTTATTCAGGGAGGCGAGCTATTCAGAAGGTCCTACACTCGACCATTGCTAAAGTGCATCCACCCTCAAGAAGTCGCCCTATTGATACATGAAGTACATAGTGGGATTTGTGGTGGACACCCGGGGGCCAGGACTCTAGCCGACAAGTTAATCACTTTGGGATACTACTGGCCACACATGAGAGCTGATACTCATAACTTTGTTCAGCAATGTGATCAATGCCAAAGGTTTGCCAACTTACCTCATATGCCTACAAACGAGCAGACTCTAGTAATTGCAGCTTGGCCATTTGACATGTGGGGTGTCGACGTGATTGGACCCTTCCCTCCCGCCCGGGGAAATTGCAAGTATGTGATCATCGCCATCGATTATTTCACCAAATGGGTTTAGGCCAAGCCATTAGCTCGCATCACAGAGGAAAATGCCATCAACTTCATTCATGATTTCATTTGGTGTCGATTTGGTTTTCCTCGAGCAATAGTGTCTGACAACGGCCTGCAGTTCTCCAGAGCTTTCGAAGCAGAGATGAATTGGGTAGGGATCAAACATTGGCAATCTTCTGTCACCTATCCTCAAGGAAATGGGCAAGCTGAAGCAGCGAATAAACTTGTTCTATCTGCACTCAAGACAGGTCTCGTAGGTCGACACAATAACTGGTTGGACGAACTCCCCCTTGCTCTTTGGGCAGTCCGCACAACCACTCGGGGGCCTACGGGGGAAACCCCATTCGCTCTTACATATGGATCAGAGGCCATGTCACCTGCTGAACTCAGATTCCCTACTGCCAGAGTAACATTCTTTGATCAAGAGCAGAATGACATCAACAGATTGATCGACTTGGACTTAGTCGGCGAGAAGCGAGACACAGCCTACCTTCGAATGGTCAACTACAAGCAGCGAACTAAAAGTTACCATGACAAGAAGGTGAAAGCAAGATCATTCCAAGTGGGAGATTATGCATTGAGAAAGATTGAAGCAACGGGGAGAAGGACCCAACAGAACAAGCTATCTCCTAATTGGGAAGGTCCTTTCATCGTCACTCGAGTCGTCAAGGAAGGAACTTACATGATAGCTCATCCTGGGGGAGAAGAGTTGAAACATCCTTGGCACGCCACTCACCTCATCAAATATTACTTCTAGTTTTCAACTTCCAAGTTCAAGTTTGTCTTAGTTCTAGTTTTCAGATTGATGTAAACGTTTCCCTACTTCAATAAAAATTGCACCTTTGTTCAACCCGACACTGTGTAACACTAACTTCAACAAGCTCGACTCATAGTCAGCTTTGTTTTAACGAGCTCGATTCTTAATCAGCTTTGTTCATATAAAACAAGTCCGACCCTTAGTCGATTTTGTTCTAACAAGCTCGACTCTTAGTCAGCTTCATTTTTACAGGCTCGATTCTTAATCGGCTTCGTTCATCTAAACAAGCCCGACTCTTAGTCGACTTCGTTCTAACAAACTCGACACTTAGTCAGTCTGTTCTAGTTTAGCTCGATTCTCAATCAGCTTCACTCCTTAAAACAAGTCCGACCTAGGGTCGACTTTGTTCAAATGAGCTCGACCCTTGGTCAGCTTGATGAAATAAACTGGATTGACTCTTAGTCAATCTTGTTTCCAAATGCTACGCAAGTCTGAAGTCGACTGAATCAACACATGACAGGTCGACCTTAGTCTTAGGGTGACTTATTTGCCCTACTACATCTAGCTCGACACCTACACCAAAAGCATACAACATGCAATAAAAGGAAGTCAGCTACGATTAAATATAAGTAAGTCTCCCAAAGTGGGCCAAGACTTATTTGATTAAAGTTACAAAAGTACTATGCCTCCCAAAAAATAGGGCCAAGGCATCTAAGTATTCATAAAACCAAAAAACAAGAAATGTTTGGGACTTGTTCATTACATAACCATCAATTTCAAAATTCAATCTGTCGGATCGCCTTCAACTTGACCACTGGTAGCCGCTTGCTTATCTACAGTTTCCTCCTGCTGTTGGGGGCCGATTGGTTTACCTGACTCAGAAAACCCATGCCTTGGAGTATCACCATCAAAGGATGGTGAGTCAGGTTCTTCGAGCTCGGCTAAGATGGTACTATAATTAACTGGATTGACAGGAGGAGGAGTCCAAGTTTCTGCCTCGGCAGCCGCGTCATCTTTAGCTATGATTTCCAAGTCGTTGTCATTGTAGGGCACCAAGCTATGGCCCGGACGAGCTGCCGTATTATAGGGATCTTCTGCAGCCCATTGGGCAAGTTGTTCAACTGAGATATCGAAAGCAGGATCCACTATAATACGTCGAGCCATGTGAGCTCGACCTACATCCCAGAAGGCGCTGGCTTCCTTGGTGACATGAGTATGGAGCTCGTCACTTTCTTTATAAGCTTTCACAGCTTCATCCTTAGCAACCTTCACAGCATTGGTCAGATCCAGCTCCCATTGTTGTCGAGCAGCATTCAGTTCCTCTTGTTTCTTTGCCAAGGTAACTGGAACCTCCTCCAGCTGTTGCTTTGCCAGCTCAAGATCAGCCATCATCTTCTTTTTCTCCTCCTTGAGACGGGCGAGTTCACTGTTGGCCTCCCCTAAGCTCTTCCAAGCCTCCTCCTTCAACTTGATTTCATTATCCTTCACAAGTTTCAAAGCTTCAAACGAGTTATCCAGGTCCGAGTGCTCCTCCTTCAGTTTATCAAACTCTCCTTTCAACTTTGTATGGTCTTCTTTCAATTGAGCTTGATCACCCTCCAGCTTCCCCAATTCCTCGTTCTTACGAGCCAACATAGACTTGGCCAGCTTCTCCTGCTCCTCTGCCGCCTTCCAATAAGTGGTGGCTAAATCAATCATGGCAAGAGACTGAAATAACGAGTAGATACAAGGGGTCAGATCAAATGAAAAGAAAGGAAGAGAAAACAGCAAGAGGAACAAGTACATTAAAAGCTCAAGGGTTACCTCGGAGGAAGCCAGCCCAACTCGAGCTCGACAAGCTTCTGGAGTCAATGGCTTGTTGGTAAACTCTCTGATTAGGTCCTGATCAGCTCCCCTCCTGACAATTACCTGGCCATATTCCAATTCTGGATACTCCCTAGCCAAGCTGTTGATCCTGGTCAAAGGAGTCACATCACTCAGCTCAGCAACCCGATTCTGAATCAACTCGTCATATGAAACATGAATAGGAGAAGCATGTGGACTTCTGACTTCAGTCTCCACTGGCTCACTAGCATCGACTTGATTAGATGTCGAGCTCACTATTGATGGCCCAATCTTAATCTTCTTGCTTAGAGGGGCAGTATCATCTTCATCATCCTCCTCCTCATCTAACTCGATCACAGGCGACTTGGCCTTGGAAGCTTTTTTGGTTTTGGCTTTGGCTTTGGATTGGCCACGAGTCCTGGTCTTTCTAGCCTCCCTAGCTGGCTCCACAGCTTGATCAGATATGTCGACTTCTTCAGCGTCGACCTCTTCCATTCCTTGAGCGACGTCTCCAACTTGGTCCCCCTCCAGTTCCTCAGGGTTCTCCTCCACCGGTATAGAATTAACAGGGTCCACATCCACCGTCTGCAAAATCTCATGACGGAGAACACCCTCTCTCTCCCGATGTTCTTTAGCATTGGCTGCTCCGCAACTTCTCTTGCTCTTCCTGATGTCAATGGTTCGGCCCATACTCGCTTCTTGCTCAGGAGTTAAAACTGCACCAAAGTTGAAATGATCAAGGGTTAGGTTGACATATAAAATTTCTGCATACGAGCAAAAAGTTCTATGTACGAATTAAATATGTGCGAGCTAATTATTCTACATACGAGCAAAATGTTCTGTGTACAATTCAAGTTCACAAATAAACAGTTAGCAAAGGTAGGAGGGATCAAGGTACAGTGAATGGTCTAGTTCTTACCCCCGAAATGTTCTACCCGGTCCTTACAGTGATCGGCAGTTTTCTTACAAAAATGGCATTCTTTCTTAAATCTGAATCGAGCTCCCTCATGAGTAACCCAATCTGGATATCTTTGACATCTAACTACTGGAACCATGGGCACTACCTCTCCTTCACCGACCATCAATCCAGCTCGAATAAAATTATTCTTGTTGGTTCCCAGGGCATCCCAACTGATAGCCCCTTTTTTGGTAAACTCCACCAACTTCTTACGCAAATCATTGTGCCAATAGGGCGCCCAATAGTTCTCCTCGCTCACACCAGTTGTATCAGCACTGGGAAAAGGAAACTCCCATCCTCTTCTACTTTCCACCAACAATACGTAGGAGTTCCAACCACTAGCCTTGCCAGGGAGATTGGCAAACAGTTTGGGAGACTTTGGCTTGGAAGGAGTACTTATCCCACTATCTTTATCAAACTTAATGCTAAAAAACTCCTTAAACACCCTCATGCAAGGCTCATACCCTAAGAATCTACAAACCATAATGAAGCAAACCAGTACCCTGCAGGTGTTGGCTCCTAGTTGAAGTGGCAAGGCATCGGTGCATTCTAAGAACTCATTTATAAAGGGGTCCAGTGGTAACCTTAAACCAGCTTCAAATTGGCCATAGTAGAAGGCCACCCTGGTGGGATCCTCTTCATAGGTATCCCCAAACTGATTGAAGAAATCACTTCTGCTGTACAAAGTGACATCAAATTCTTTCCTATCAACTTCACAAAAGTCATGTATCATGCTCAAGCGAGATGGAAAGTTTTGCTTCCCCCTAACTGGCCTTGGAGGAACGTAACCCTTTTCATTCCTGCCCGGCACCACAGAGTTCTCGAAAGCATCAACAATACGTGGGCTTGACGAGGTCGATGCATGAGCTTCACCTTGAGTCTCCATATCTGTACAAGAAGAGGGGGAAACAGGGGAATCAGTTCTAAATGAAGTCTCAGGAGTCCTAGTA
This sequence comes from Adenophora triphylla var. japonica, assembly GCA_022495995.1. Lineage (NCBI taxonomy): Eukaryota > Viridiplantae > Streptophyta > Magnoliopsida > Asterales > Campanulaceae > Adenophora > Adenophora triphylla. The sequence goes on from JAFEMH010000474.1 coordinate 724,177, forward strand.
GACACACTAAGGGGCGACCTAGATTCCCCTGGAAATCCAATCCTATTTCTAATGAAAGAGGGTTTATTGGCATCCTTGACATAAAATACAGCTAAATGGTCGAGAAGCTCATGAAAGAGATGAAATGACACAACTCTCGGGTCGTTCATTTCTAGGGCACCTAAGTCCTCTCCCACGAGTAAAGTTAGTTCTGTGAATCGCAAGCCCCAACGGGTCAAAATTAAAGAGCACTCCTCTATAGTTATCTCTCTCCACTCTCCATTCAAATGTTTGTAGACTCTACGATTGATACTACAGTAAACATACCCAGCCCCGGCCTCGCAACTAAAGGTTCTGGCCATGGAGAAATCGAAGAAATTGCGAAAATTAAGGCCCTAATTATAAAGTATAAAGGGAATACCTTTAGCAGTTGAGAGAGGAGCGGAACAATGGAAGACGAAAGCACAAATTTATAGCAAGGATCAATTTCCCTTATCGTCGCCGGAATCACACACAGAGTTTAGGAGCAGTAAAAGTTGTAAATGGAGAAGGATTCTTGAATTTATATCTTCCTGAATTGGAAAGGGCAAAGGGAAATTCAAAATTAATTTTCCTAATTAATGGCGGAAACAGTTTCCTAGGTGGACTCTCAAACGTCAAAACTATAATCATTATGGCAAAAACGGCGCTCCTTCATCTCTGGCCGTGCGTCGCCGACGCCCAGGATTGTGCCACGTCATCATGGGTCGACTAGCCCTCAGAACGAGTAGAGACCTTCGAGTAACAGCAATTTCCATCAAGAAATTTCCTTAACTTCCTAGTCGACAAAGTCAACTCGAAAGTTGGGGGCCACTGAACATACCAAAAGTATCTAGCTGGGTCTAACAAGTAAAAGCCCAATCCACAAGCAATCATTGCCACCATATTCTCTGTGGGCTAGGCCCAATCAATACATGGCCCAAGACACATCTCACGTATCAGTCGACTAAGTTCATTGTCCGACTTATCAAGTCCCGACCTAACTTAGCCCGACCTGAAGATCCGGGTTCTAATACGGGTACGATCCATGCTCTACCCGTCAGTCAGGTCGACCATTCCTCAAATGGCGACCTCGACCTAATCAACAAGCGTCGACCTAACTAATGTGGGCGCATGTGGGTTAAATCTTTCCATAACCGGTTCCCTACAAATCAGGAGCCGTTACCAGACACGTTCACATTACTTGTAACTGTCGCTAAAATCTCGGAGCTTATGTAGCACCACCAAAAATACAACGGACAACACCTATAAATACATCATCACTACCAACGGTGCAAAGGTAACTGCAATTTTGTTATTTGAATTCAATTGTTCATTTACAATATTTGCTCTCCAAAACATATACTTACTCTCACGCCCGAGGGTCTAAGCCGGAGACACATCCGGCTAGTCGTGGGTTCTTGTTTTCAGGTCAGGAGCCAGGTGATTAGTCCTGCCACGTGGAGGATTACTGATAAGCACAATTCCTGCAGCATCAATCCTCAATGTTTCAAGGAACAATGTCAATCTTGGGGGAGTAAAGAGACACTTACTAAGATGGTGGTGGTTGAGGAAAGTCGTCCCAATTATTGACCCCATAGTTGAAAATTGTGTTCACTTGCCTTTAAATCGTATTCACACGATTTTGTATGTCATTCCGAAAGTAATGGAATTCATTGTTGAAAGTGTCGAACCGAGTCATTATTTGATTGTTTTGAAGCTCGATCCGGTCAAACCTATCATTAAAATCCGGCGGCAATTGGGGTGGATTGGGATGGTGTTGCTCTCCTTATTTTTCTTCTTCCTCCTCTTGGTTTGCTTGGCTTGATTGGCTCTCCCCTTGGATCATAGAATTAGGAAAGTTCCAAGTTTGAAATTGATGAGTTCGAGCAACAGGGAGGATGGGACTAGGCAAAACAATGTAGGGCGTTTTACCCGGCCCTACCAACTAATTGTATTCCCCATGTCCTCTATCTGAAATCATTTGCATTATTCGTAGGGTTGGAATATCCAACTTTGTCGAACCCGAAACCGCAGCCTCATTATTGGGCATTACACGCCGAAAATGATCAGCAAACAAAGTAATAATACCACCAATGTGAATCTCCCCATTGAAAGTTGGAGAGACAATGTCACTGAACAACTCGATCAAGAAATGGCTCAAATTCACCTTCCTATGAGCCCTTACCAATGACCATAACAACAACAACTCCTTCTTATTCACCGTACCCTTATCTTCCCTTGCAAAAATGGTACATGCGTAGAACCTATGCATAAGCCGAAGAACGGGATGAATGATAGATGAGGCTTTTGCGGTTCTAGACTTGAAGGATGAGATTCCGGTTATTTGCTCCCAAAACACATTCTCCCTAAACTCAATGGGAAAATCGGTTTCATAATTGGTGTAAGCGGGCCAACCCAAAATTCTGTTTATGTCAAAGGAAGTGAGGTGAAACTCCTCTCCACCAAGCCTAAAATACAAATGTATCAACTGATATGGCTCCCCCGTATCTCCACAAATTTCTATTTTGAAATCCTTCCTCATAGTGCTTAAAAATTCCAAAGTGATCCTTTCATAGGTTTTTGCATGCAATTCGAGAAAATCACCACAACTAAACCCGGTGTGACCTTCTTACATTGGAATAAACATCTAAGGCTTTAAGGGCAGGAATATCTGGGAATTGGGTTGGCCTAATCCTTTTTTGACGAAGGGCGGTAAATCTAGCCACTTCGGAAGGCTCTCTAAACTCAATACCCAAATCATTGAGTATTGGGTTCAGATTAGGGGTAGGAGATGATTCTTTTCGGGACCTTTTTGAACCCCTATCAGTAGCTTTTCCCTTTCCCTTCCTTCCTTCCATGAAAATTTTGTAGGAAAATGCTCAAAACCCAGTTAAGGCAAAAAGAAAGATTACCTGGAGAAATTTGTGTTGAAAGGCTTGAAATCTTAGTTAATCAGTCACAAGACACCCAAAAGCTTCTTCCTTGCACCTTAATTCGGAGTAACCTCTAAGGATTTATGAAATGGGTGAAGGGTTTCTTGAATTTTCGAAATTGGGGTTTTGGGATGATTTTGACTGGTGGATTTGAGGAGGATTGAGGGTTGTATTGTGAGTTAAAATGGTGGAGAAGTGGTTTTTTAAAGTGGGTGGGGCAGAGGAATTGAGGGAGAGTTGAAGAGGATGAAGTGAATGAGGGAGGAGGGAGAGAGACACGTCTCTTTGACTGGAACGACGCAAATCCCCAGGCAATATGCACGGCCGTGTCAAGGGATTTGCACGGCCGCTCCCTTTTGCTGAGTCAACTCTTCCTGACTCGATATGAACTGCACGGCCGCTCCAATATGTGCTGCACGGCCGTGCTAACCAATATTCACCACTTAATTTTTTTTTCTTTTTCTCTTATTTTTTTTGTATACCTACAAAACAAAGTTAGCACAATAATACTAATAATAAAAATGAAATAAAATAAAATCAAAGTAAAATATAAAAAATAAATAAAGCAAAAATAATCCATCGGTTACCATCCCGATGATGCTTGTTTTAGGTCCTTAGCTTGACCCCTTTCCGATAGTAGGAGATGCGTGATATTTGGTTGGCCTTTTGTCATTGACAACCTGCCAATGCAACCCTTCTGGAGTAATTAATATCTTTTGCGGTAGACATTTCTTCCATCCCGATTTCTTGGGTAGAACAAGCGACCTATAGTCTTTGCACTTTCGAAAATTCGAAGTGACCTCCTTCTTTGTTCTTTTTTATTTTTCCACTGCATTGTTAGTTTCGGGACATGCAGAAATATCTATAGCATTATTATCGCAAATCAAAGGTTCAACATTTATGGGATCATTTTCTATTCCTTCCTTTGATTGTGGTTCCTCACCCATCAAATCTTCTTTACTTGGGATCCAATTTTCTTCACTTGGGGTGTAGGTTTCTTCACTTGGGGTTCAATTTTCTTCACTTGGGGTGTAGGCCTCGAAATAGGGATCTTCAAGATCTGACCTATGCATACTAAACTCGACCCTTTCTTTCCCCACATTTAGGGAAAATGTGCCATTTTCACATCTATGATTGCCCCCGCAGTGGCAAGAAATGGCCTTCCTAGAATGACGGGAATTTGATGATCTTCCGCCATATCTAGGATCACAAAGTCGACATGGATGATCAAATTCCCTACCCGACATGGCATATTTTCCATAATACCAACGGGGTATTGAACGGAACGGTCTGCCAATTGGAGAGTTATGGTTGTGGGTTTGAGTTCCCCTATACCAAGTCTCTCGCTAACCGATAATGGCATTATACTAACACTAGCTCATAGGTCAAGGACAGTGTTATCAATGTTTATTCTGCCAACACAACAAGGAATGGTGAATGTACCCGGATCCCATAATTTCGGAGGATTTTTATTTTGCAAAACAGCGCTCACTTCCTCCGCCAACATAACATTCTCATTTTCTTTTAGCCTTTCTTTTTCAAAAATTAATTTGTTCAAAGGTTTAACGACTAAAGGCATATCTTCACGTTTTCTGAAATATGGAATGTTGATATTAATGGCATCTAGGTTTTCAAGGAATTCATCATAATCCTTGTCTTCCTTTCTAGGGGATTCTATCCCCAAACTAGTCTCAATCATCGAAGGGATTGGACTATGATCGATATTTCTAGGGCATTCATCTATCTTTTCTTGCTCAATCCCTCCCTAATTTTTATCATGTTAACTTGCTCATTTGGACTTTGAGGTTGGCCGGGAAGACTCCCTTGTGGCCTATTCATTGGGATAGCCTGTTGAGCTTGTTGAGTCTCTAGCATCTTATTATGCATTGCTAAGTTATCAAACCTAGCATTTAGAAGTTTAAAGCATTCCCTAAATTCATTATTGATCTTTTCTTGGGAATTTTTATTTTCCACTACGAATTCCATTATAAGATTCAACTTAGATTTAGGGGGGAAGTGTAAGTGCTCCAATTTGAGTTGTTAGTATTTCCGTTAGAAAACTAACGAAAGCCTTCACATTCTTAACCCAAACCTTAACTTTTCTAACAAAACCTAACTTTTCTAACAAAGCAAGGGTAATTTGGGGATTGCTATTTAGAGTTAAACAAGGGAAAGAATCTCACAAAAGAGAAAAATTCGAAAATAGAAATCTGTAAAACACAGCTGGTTGAGTATTTGAATAAAATATTCCTCTTGTCCAAAGCCTGCAGCAGCATTTAATGAACAGTGCACGCTGTCATTCCCATCCGCGTGGATGGTTTTGAAAATTTTAGAGGCCTATAAATAGAGCCCCTCAGTCTCAGAAAAACCAGGAAGAACAATTCACTCACACAGCACCTTGGCGAAAATATTGTAGAAAACAGTGGGAATTCCTTTGAATTGCCACCTTTTTCTTAGTCATTTTCCCAAATCTCACTCACCAAACACTCACTAAATTCAAGTCTCAAACACAAATACAAAGAAGATAGAATACCACCATTGGTAAACCCTCCTTCTCCTTACCTTAAACCTCCCCCATCCATGCATGCATCTCATACTTCAAAGATGTAACTTGTTCTTGCCCTAGATCCAAGAGGATCTCCATGGAAGTTCATCTCCATGGATGATCTTCTATAAGGATCAACATTCCTTCCAAATTGTTTTTACTTCCTTGAAAGCATTTTCTTAACCTAAAATCAATTTTCATACATAAAATCTTTATTTCAAGTTAAATCTCCCCTTCCCAAGCAAATGAAGTGCTTCAAGTTCTAATGTACCCTAAGGATGACTTGATATAGTAGATCACCACTAAACATGTTTAGTGATCACTAATCAAAGCCTAAGGAAATGGGGACAAAGCATGGATGCAAACCCCCTTAAAATCACATTTTCTTTCTTGAGAATGTTGCTGTCCAGTAGCCTTTCTCTAAGATCTCTGTCCATTGTCTAATTTTTTGGACACAGAAAAACTTGGAATTTGGTGTTGACTACAAAATACTTTTTGTAGCCAACATCCATAGAATTTTAGAAATATTTTTACTTTATTTTTTACGTGAGTCTAACTTCCTTTTTCAAATTATTTTCCAAAAGTCAGTTTAGCAGTCTCTGGAAATCCAGATTTCACATCTGTGATTTCCAAAGGGTTTTGGTCCCTCAAATCATTTCAAATCATAAAAAAAATTTCAGAAAAACTTATTTAAGATGTTTTGAACAACTTTAATTCTCTGACTTTCCTCAGATTCTGAATTTTTAAAACTCTTAAATCCATTTTAAAATCAAGTGTCCACTGTCTTTTTCATTCTGGCAGAATTTACTTTCATCTTCAAGGAGTCTTTTGAGTACCAAAACTCAACCCTAAAATCATACCAAAAATCATGGGACTTGTTTAATATCTTACAAAGAGTTCTCGATTTTTATTTTTCTCAGTTTGCATTTATTTTAACCAAAACACACACACACACACACAAATGGTTTCAAATTTGGAAGACTCATTTTACGAGGCATTCCGGGTGAACCCTAACGTTCTTCCCGGAGTGTAACTGGATTAGGGGCCACCAAGCCCCTAATCCAGTTTCATCAGAATCCCTCGAACCACAATACCCTCTCGGCTACACACCCTCGCCACAGCCTGGCCTACAGTTCAAAAACCGGGGACAACAGCCCGCACCTATGCCTACCTATGAATCTCAACTCGGAAAACCAAGCTACCCGGATACATCAGGCCTGCCTCCGTCCACTCTGCTGGTTGAAATTCAACAAGCCGCAAGGTTCTATCCCTATGCCCAGGCTCCTACTCACGCTCCCCAGGGTAATTCGGGCCAAGGACAGGTTTTTACCTATGTCCCCGGATCGGCCGTTCCCTCCACCAGTCTGCCGCCAGTGGTAGCTCCTCACTCTAGCTCAGTCACTGGTCTGAACGCCATGGCTCCACCACAAGACCCTAACCTGGCCTGGTTCATGGAGCAACACAAGGAAATGAAAGCACAGATTGCCGAATTGACTGCTAAGAAGTCTGCCTTCCGACCTACAGACCCGGATTCTATTGTTCCCCTGCCCCACAAGTTTGTAATGCCTAATCTGGACCTCTTTGACGGGACTGCATGCCCGAAAACTCATTTGGACACATATACCTTGGCAATGAAGGCCAAAGGATGCACCAATCAGCAGTTGGCTGACTATTTCAGTCTCTCCTTGAAATCCAGCGCTCTAAAATGGTTCTTCCGCTTAAAACCCGAGGCCAGGGCTACATGGGATCAGATCACCAGTGCCTTTACAGAAAAGTACAAAGCCAATTTGGAATGGGAAACAAATAGGGTTGACTTGCAGACAACCGTGCAATGTCCCGATGAGAATGTTGGGGATTTCTACAAGCGGTGGAATCTGAAACTCAGTGAGATGCCCATCTCCTTCTGAAGAGGAACAGTTGGACATCTTCCAGTCGTGCCTGAAATCACATCTGAGAACCTCCCTCAGTCATTTCCCGTACTCAGACTTACGGGCCATGGTTAACTCCGCAGCTAAGTTTAAAAAGGCTTACAATCAACAATCTGGTGCTGCATCTTCCTACAGATACAGAGCTCCTCCCTCCAACACGGTTCCAGCTCCTGCTAAAGGTAAAGAGGTGATCAACTACGCAGGGCAGGAATGTAATAATGCAACTCCTTTTGCTCCCAGGAAACCAGCTGAGCCCAAGCCTCGGGTCATAAACTTTGAAAGCTTTGGAATGCCTCTGAACGACATCTTTAGAGGATTAGTGAAAGAAGGCTTGCTGCGGCCATTAGAAAATTTCCAACCCAGAAATCCGAATGCTCCCGTGGATACTTCTAAGTTCTGCGCTTTTCATCAGGCCCACGGACATCTAACAGATAACTGCTTTACTCTGAAAAAGGCAATCCAGGGATTGATAGAGCAAGGGAAGTTGGAAGGCCCCGAGGGGCCTAATACAGTCAAAAATCCCTTCCCAAGAAATCAAAACCAGGTGAACATGATTGAAGCCGGAGAACCTTCGCATGCCCAGGAGGATGCGGAAACTGATGAAGATCTCCAAATACCCATGGTCAACCTTGTCGAGGATCCTGAATTCGGATTCCCCCTCAGCCTTGAGGATGGTGAACAAACCAACCCTCCTTGGTCTCATGTTAGAAATTTCTTGCAAGAATACGAAGCCCGCTACTTCTCGGAGGAAGGGAAAACCGATGCTGATGAACTGGGGCTGTTCTGGTCAAATCATGAGAAAACCATTTACACGAGATGGTTAGAGCAGTCAAGGAAGATTGAGCAAGAAAGTTTCAGACGGGCGCCTGTGCTGGGGCTTATCAGCAAAGAGGCCGAAGAACACCTGGAGTTAGTACACTTCTGCAAGTTGGTTTTGGGAGAAGCCGAATACGATCCCGAGAACAGTGAAAATGAAGAATCAGAGGAGGAGGATTGCTTCTATATCCTTCCTGGAGTCAAGTACGTGCCGCCCCTCTCACTCTTCCCCCACATTTTCTGGGAGGAGAAGCAGAGTCGCAATTGCTGCTTCCGGCAATGGGGGCATATGACAATTTCTACAGCTGCACGCACCCGTCTTCCCCTAACAGATTTGACCGGCGCTCCCTCTCAGCCGAAATCCCAATAGTATGGGAAGATGATTCTGATGACAGTAATGACAGTGATGATGATGATGACGAAGAAAGTGAGGAGTCAACTGAGGCCCAAGATCCGAAATCAATCTGGAACAATCATACCGGAAATGATATCATGGAAGCCGGACACAATGGTTGGTTGTCAGCAAGCGACGATGAAGGACCGCCAGAAAATGTGGGTCAGATACCGATGGGGACGAACCCCCACGAAGTACTCCTCGTAAGATGCACTTGTGGTCAGTGCCCGGATACCTCAGAGGATGAAAAACAACAAAGCCCACTTGCAGATCCATACATATCTAAGGCCCTAGAGCACAATGTCCCCTATAAAGACCTAGCGGGCGAATGGAGAAGGTTCATTGAAGCACTGGTTGAAAAAGGAGGTTTTCAGCAATCGGAAGACGATTAATTTGTAAACGTCATCGGTTCCTTTTCTTCCTTCCCTAAAATAGACGGCATCACAACTGTAAGGGTCACTGCTGAGCCGCTTGAACACACCGAGTGCATGGAGTCACTAAAAAGGGTTATTGATCTAAATGTCTCCCCAGTCGCCTTCATACCCATGGACCCACATGACGCTTTCTTAATTGCTCCTGTACCCGACAGTGGACCCCGGGTACTCCTCATTTGGACCCAGATCTACCGAGCTGTTATGTTAAACTACGAAGGGGAGCGTTGTCTATCCTTTACGTGTGGTTGCCCTGCTTGTAAGGGTGAAAGAAAGAAGATGTATGACGAGATGGAGGCTGATGGCCGTAAGATTGAAGAAACTTTGGAGGATGATTATGAAACCGAGGACATGAAGGCCATGAATTTTCCTGGGGCTGAGCACGTGGATGTCATAGAGTTCAACACTGCCTACCATGCTTTGGGGAAAGGGTTTTCGGACACCCGATCCAGGCTGATAGTTGAAGATCTGTTAGAGAGAGGGAAACTGACTCCCATCCTCCCCAATGAGAAAGTAACCATGGTCAGATCAAATTCGCCCCGAAGCAAAGTAATAATCCTTGTCAAGGTTACCCAAGAGGAGGTCACCTTCCCCAAATGCATTTCAGCTCTCAGAGAAGTCCTGGAAACCAGCATGATACCTGATGCTCCTCCCGTGCAGAATGCTATAATCGTCTCCAGCTCTGAGTATTACAGAAAGGAACCAGAGTGGCTGCAATATACCGGAGATAAAATCGAAAAGCCGCCGAGCCCTGAGAATAGCAATTCCTGTTGTATGATAACTATGGACAAGGCAGGCTATGAAGGCAAATCGGAGGATGCCCTAGCTCTGTGGGCCATCCAGGGGACAGCAACACAACCCCGGGTTCAAAAGCCTGTGACATGGGAAGCAGTTTTAAAAGCTGCCCAGGAAGGAGCCAGTACAGCTCAAGCTCAGCCCCTCACCGTTGCTAGACTCCGCCAGAACCAGTGGCCGGTAGCCAAAAAGGCTCCCCCGTTGACCTTGGCAGCATTGAAGAAATCTAGTCAAGAAGCAACTGATGAGGAAGTCAACCTGTTGACCCGATCCGGGCAGATCTACCAGGGGAACCCCAAGACAGATAAGAAGGTAGCGGATCAAGCACCAAGGGAAGACCGTCTCCCCTATGCCAAGACAGCCGAAACTCCTGACCCCGAGAAGGAGGATCCCGTGCTCACCCAGTTGAAGCAAACTCAGGCCAACATCTCTTTGTGGTCCCTGCTTACCTCATCATACCCCCACAAGCTAAAGCTGGAAGAAAGCCTGGCCCGTACGCTGGTCCCTATTGATGCTACTCCTGATGATGTGGTGCAGTTGATTGGGAATATCCACTACGGAAACATAATCACTTTCACAGACCTCGACCTCTCTCAGTTCGGAGCTGATCATAATGAGCCCCTCTTCATCACAGTCCAGCTGGATGAACGGCGTCTCCCTCGGGTTTTGGTTGACAATGGGTCCGGGATGAATATCCTCCCAGCTAAGATCATGAGCCTGCTCGACATCAAGACTACAGATTTGAAGCCTTCCTCCCTCACAGTCAAGGCATATGACTCTATATCTCGCACAGTGCTCGAGGTTGCTACTTTGAACCTCTGGTTTGGCAAAAAGATGATACATGTGGAATTCCAAGTTATCGATATCCCAATCACCTTTAATGCCCTGCTGGGAAGACCTTGGCTGCATCAAGTCAAGGAGGTTGCTTCGAGCCTCCATCAGTGTGTGAAATTCGTTTCGGATGGGGATTTGACAACCATTTACGGAGACCTAGTCACTTTGGAGGGCACTGATATGGGTGGAATACCTATTCTGGAAATCAAACATGACGAGGAAGGTCTCATGCTAACAGGCTTCACGGTCGAGCCTCCCAAAGCCCAAGTTTGTAACATAGATCTGACGATCACTCGGGACAAGATCCCTCCAGTCTTGAAGATGATGAGAAGAATGAGCTACCTGCCCGGTCTCGGTCTGGGGAAGCATCAGCAAGGAACTCACAAAGTTATTGAGGTGAAAGGACAGAAAACTCGCCACGGCCTGGGATATGAGGCCACCTCGGTAGACACTACGAAAGAAAAGGAAATTGCCCGAAAAAGGGGAGAAGCTGCCACAGGAAGGGTCCCGATCAACGGCCCTAGATCTCTCCCTTTCAGTCCTTATTTGGATGACTACTTTGTAAAAGGTCCTACACAGCAGGGTAGCGCCCCAGTCAAAGAGCCTACTCCGGCAGAGGGATGGATGAAGTTACAGCATGACCTTAACAAGCTCAGGGGAACCAAGGCAAATCCGGTCCGTAGAATGTTTTTGGATCTACCCAAGATACCTGGGGCTACCACTACCATAGAGAGCGAGTATACTTTCAAAGGTGTTCCAAGCCTAGTAGAGCAGTTCGAGAAGCTTGCCACTGTGGTCCCGACTGCCCAAGAAGGCCCAAAGCCTGAGTTTGAGCTGACAATGCCGAAAGCCAAAGCCACAGAAGTCTTTTCAGATGATTGGGATGGTCCGATTATGCAACAGTTATTCGGAGAAGAGGTCCAGGTGCCAGATCTGATCGACTTCGGTTCAGTCAAAGAGATGATAGCAATGATTGAGAAAGGAGCACAGAAACAACGCAATTCCCGAGTCATGAGGCCACTGACAGCAATACCATTGAATAATTGGGAAACTCTCTCAGGCCCGTCCGCGACCAAGGAGGAAATGATCACAAAGCTTGGATTGGTCCCTCGTCCCCTTGTGTCAACCTATGTAAAAGTCCTCTGAGTCTCTCATTATTGAGTTCGAGTCTCTCGAGTCATCCGATGGCCTTACGCCTGAAGACTACGAGGTTGTAGCCAACGCTGTATTGCCTTTCGTTCTCAATGAAATGATGAACCTTTCTGAGTATCCCTTGATTGCCACTTTAACTAATGATGAAATAACTAATAACTTAAAAAAAAACAGTTAATAATAATTCACTAGATAAAGAAGCAGACACATTAAATGAACAATATATTAAAGAAATCTTTAATCAGGTTGTTCGGAGAGAGGAAAATCGAGCCCAAGCTGCCGAAGAGGTTTTGACAAGTGTGAATTTGGGAACTGCAGAAGAGCCTAAAGAGACGCAGATTGGTAGTTTCTTTGAAGGAACCGAAAAGGATACTCTGATTGAGCTATAGAGAGAATTCGTGGATACGTTTGCACGGCCCTATAAAGAAATACCTAGCCTCGACCCTTTCATAGTTGAACACTGGATACCGCTCGAACCGGAAGCAAAGAAAGTAGCCCTCTTCATCAAAGAGAACATCATATGCAGATACGAGTTGCCGACCGAAATTATCTCAGATAATGGATCCCACTTTGAAGGGGAATGCGACAGGCTGCTAGCGAAATTCAGAATAACCCGTCACAAATCATCTCCCTACCGGCCCCAAACTAACGGAACCGTCGAGGCAGCAAACAAGACCTTGGAAAACATCATCCGGAAAATGGCCGTCCGAGGCAGAGATTGGCCCGACAAGATTCACCTTGCTCTCTGGGGATACAGAACATCCGTCAGAACGGCAACCGGGGAAACACCGTTTGCTCTTACCTACGGAATGGAAGCCGTGCTCCAAATCGAGCTATAAATCCCCTCACTACGGGTACTGTTGGAAAGTCAGATCAACGAGGTCGAATGGCTCCAGAGTCGCCATGATGAATTGGCCCTGCTAGATGAACGCCGATTGAGAGCCATGGAACATATCCGAGCTTACCAAGGAAGGATGGCCAGAGCCTTCGATAAGAAGGTAAAACACCGGGAGATCAGGGAAGGTGACCTCGTTTTGAAAGAGAAGCCCCCAGTCCGCAGTAACCCGCTTGGCAAATGGGAGCCTGTCTGGGTCGGGCCATATGTTGTTCAGAAGATCTTCTCCGGAGGGGCCATGCAACTCGCAGACCTCGACGGAAATCCTTTTGTATACCCGGTGAATGGCGATAAGCTGCGCAGATACTACGCATAAAACACTGAGTCAAAAAAAAAAAAAAAAAAAACCAAAAAAAAAAACCAAAAAAAAAAAGAGTGCTAAAAGAGTAATACCCAACTAGGTTGAAAACCCGAAAAGGACGGCCTAGGTAAAAACAGTGGTTGCACAAAAAAAAAAACAAAAAAGAGTGCTAAAAGAGGAATGCCCAACTAGGTTGAAAACCCAAAAAGGGCGGCCTAGGTAAAAAACAGGGTTGCACCAAAACAAAAAAACAAAAAAAAGAGTGCTAAAAGGGTAATACCCAACTAGGTTGAAAACCCAAAAGGGCGGCCTAGGTAAAAAACAGGGTTGCACCAAAAAAAAACAACAAAAAAAAACAAAAACAAATTAACCGGGTCGAACTACGGAGACCTGAGCCCTTTAGTCCAAGGGAACGTAGGCAGCCGGAAACGGTTCGGTCTAAAACACAAATAAAAGTCATACTTTGTCATCAGTACATTGATCAAGCCATGAAGGCGTTTCGAAAAACTCTAAAGCAATTCAAATATTCATTACAGTTAAAAACTTTTTGATGAGTCTAAGCTCGGTTCACTCCTACAACTTACAACCTACTAAAAGAAACTAAGATACATAATAACTAATGTGTCTGCTACGACAAGAAAGGTATACTCAGAAACCTCAAGGTCACTCCAAGCCACTCGTACTGGCTTCTCCCCTCTTCTTTCCTCCTCTTCGGGTCTTCTTCCTCTGCACAGGAAAAATGTCAGTCTTCCTCCTACCAAGCTCTGGTGTGGGGACAGGACCTATCAAACCAGCATCTGTCAGGGCCTTAGTAGCCCTAGCCTCGTCTCTCACCGCCTGCAGCCGAGCCGATAACATAGGAATCCGTCCCTCCTGTCTCTTGACATAAGACTCGTAGTCCGTCATGGCATCTCCGCTCCTATCATGAGGGTTGGCCCTCGCCTCAGCCCTCCTCATCTCCGAAACTGTCATATCTTCCGCACCAACAATGGCCTCACGCCATCTCAAAATAGCCACCTGAGTCTCCCCCAAATGCCTCTCGTACCAATCCAAGTACCAAGTGGTCAAAAATACATGCCCCAGATGCCTGAGGATAACCCTAGGAGGAAAGACGTCATAACTCCATGCTCGGGAAAGAAATGGGAATACTGAAGGATCATCCATCGAAGCAGAAGCCACCACCCTGGTAGCTATATCCTCAAAATCCTCCAAAGGAGTCTGCTCCAAGCCAAACTGTCTCCGAACTAGAGCCGAAATATAAAAACTGGACTGAGAAAGCCCCGGAAGCACAACCACATGAGACCCATCCTGAAGCACTCTTCGAGTCTCTACCCGCCAATGAGGCACCAACCACCTGATATCCGCAGTCTGGCGACAAGCCATCCAATACTCCCATGAGCCCTGATCATCGAGATCCACAGTAACTCCTCTCCTGGCAAAGGTCCAAGGTTCGACCGCATCAGAAGTTTCGCGAAGGACCCCCAGGCGCTCCATCAGCCACATAGTCAAAAGAAACGGGCTGCCCCCGTGCATATACCGCCTCCCGATAGCCAACCTATCATGAGCATGAAGGGTCTCTCCCAAGATCAAGGTCACAACATCCCGGCCCAAACGGCAATGTACAACCACATCCAGCAAAGCCCGATGACAAATCCCAAAAGAGTAAACCATAAACAAGGTACCAAACATGCAGAGTGCAAAAGCATCCCAATAGGCATCATCAATCAAGCCTAAGCCCCTAAATCTATCAGGAAGACCAGAAATGTCAAAATGATCAGGACCACGGATCATACCTTGTGCTTCCTCCGGACAAAGATGAAGAAGGTTGCACAACTTGTCAACAAAAGAGGCTCCTCCGGGCAAAGGAATCGCAATCTCCTCCACCTCGGGACCACCAAGCAAAGCCCGGAATTTTTCAACAGTCGGGACCATTTCATTGTAAGAAAAGCAAAAGACATTCCTCCTTGTATCCAAAAATGAAGAAGAAGCCCTCAAAAGATCATAATCCGAAACCAATTCCTTGAGAGACCACAAGCATCGTATCTTGTACCTTTCTTCAAATAATGACCTCCTCTCGTGCATAATCTCCCGGGACCACTCCTTGAACTTGTTGAAGAAAGAAATTTGAGATTCTTGGGACAATTTGGATGGATTTCTCATGCTCACAATTTTCTCCATGGATTTTCTCTATTTCTCCCCAAAAATGGCTGTTTGAATGGGCAGTTGGAGTGGTTGTTTGAATTAAAAGAGGGAAAACCAGATCTGAAGCAAAAATTAAATGCCAGTGTCAGATTTCGAGTCTTTCTGCGCGGATACAATTGTCACCATCAGAAAAAAATCTGCAGCAGTTTAAACTGCTGCACCACAGAGGAATATTTCATCCCGCCGCCGAAACCTCGTGCAAAGCCTGTCCAAACAGTTCATATACCAAACATCCACACCCTTGCCAAAAAACCGGGCTCATGCAACATACACATGCATAATAAAAAAAAAGTAGGTAACAGTAATCCTAGATCATTACATTCCCAAAAAAAAAAGAGTGTGCATAAAAAATAAACTATATCTGTCAAAATAAGTACAGTCCCAGAATCAACCAAAGATCATCAATCAGAATCCTCGGTGGCTGGCGCTTTCCCCCGGTCCCTCTTGCGACTCGGGCCCGCCTCCTCAGTAGTCATGAATATCTCAGGCTCGGGATCGTCATCCTCGTCTCCAGAGGGAGGCTCGCCTGGATCAACCGGCACGCCACGATAAGGCAAGCCGAGATCCGCAAAGAAATCATATCCGAACGTGAACGCATCGGATCCCTGGCCATGCGAAGATGATCCACCGTGGCGCCAAACATGTCCCTGTCCATGCAAATCCCCGAGGATGACGTGGTCCGAGGCGCCTCCATGCCAGATCTATGAGAGGAGAAAGAGGAGTCTCGGTAGAATGCTCGAAAGGAATAGGAAGTCTCCGCTCTACGGGCGACGGCCGTGCTCGTCTCGCTCGCCCGAGCAAACTCCACAGGTAACCATCCTCCTAAGGAACCTCTTGGCTCCAATCACCTGCTTCGTCAGCTTCTCCACAACCACAACCGGGAACTGCACGGAAACAAAAGCGTCAAAAATGATTTGATGCGAAAGAAAAGAAGAAGAGACAGAAGTAGTAAAAATCCGTACCTTCATATCCGGACGAGGACGGAAAGCTCGTGGGACCCGCTCAGGGATAGGGATCTGCACTCTCAATCTAACCCCATCCTGGACATATGAAAAGTCCGATCGAGGGTACCGCACAACCTCCTCCCCCTCTCTCTAGTACCTGGGGCGTCCTCAGCCTCCTCAAGATAAATCACGAATAATCCTCGCTCGCCACAAACCTCGAGAAGTGCTGGCCACCTCGATAATCACCCCAGGTCTCCGAACTCTCAGTCGGATGCATCATGTCAGCGGGAGGCTCCATCGGTGTCATCAAAGGCACACCCTCGCCATGTTGACGCGTCACCCTCTCCCCCAAGTAATACGCATCACAGGTCAAACCCCTCAAAATCCTCCGCTCCACAGTCCACCTCTCCGCACCCTTCAGCTGCTCCACCTCGAAGCGGCCCCAGGGGTAGAACCTCATCCCCTCATCCGTCTCAGCTCTCATCAGAGGCAGGCAATCCTTGTACTTGAGGGTCGTGCACCAACTGGAACCTATCTTCTCCCGAACATGCTTGGTCCAGGAGAGCATAGCCGAATATGCCCCGATGTGCTCCGCCGGCTGCCGCCACATCGTGACAAGAAAGAACTCCAGAGCCCACACCTGCGAAAGGTAAAGATCACATCAATAAAGTGCGGAAAGAAACAATGCGTTCTTAAGGAAAAGAAAAAGCAGAAGCTTATACCTCCAGAGGGAACTCAAAGCACGTCAGAGAGCTGACAGCCTTTCGGCTATACCGATCTAGAGCAAAATATAGCTCTGCCAACCCGGCCTCCCCCCAAGCTACCTCTCCAGCCATCTCCACATCAGTCAACGTCTGCAGCAGGGCAAATACCGCCGTCCCCTCGGCGTGTCCAAAAAGTGTGCTCGAAAAAGCGAACCACAGGAAAGCCCTAGCAATCTGCACAGCAGCCACTCTCTCATCACCGGCCTCATAGTTCTCAATGCTCTCCACGATCTTCCCGTGGACCACAGCATACTCCATCCCCATCCCCTTTTTGGGAATGGGGACAAAGCCTAAAAGGTCCTGCAGCTCCCGGTCACTGTAGCCATCTCTCCACTCAATGCTCCGTCCTTTAAAGGACATGCCCGTGATCGCAGCATAATCGGAAGGTGTGACCGTAGCCTCGCCCCAGAAGAAATGGAATGTGTGGGTCACGTCCCACTAGTGCTGCGCCAAAGCAAAAATCAAGCCCTTACTCTTGGGGAACTTGAGCAACCCCCTCAGACACTCGATGAACTCATACAAACCAGTCCCAATGACGATCTGTCTCGGACTCATCAAATCTCCTTTGCCCAAGACTGGAAGCCGATCCCACAGGCCGATCACAGCCTCCACTGATCCCAGAGTCTTCAGCTTATTCAGCTGCTCCATCACAAAACGATCTCCACCCTGCAATTGAAAGAAAAACAAAAATGTCAAAATAAAAAGGAAAAAATTGCATTTGCAAGCATACACATGCATCATAGACATAAAGTTTTGAAGAAAATTTGGCAGCATAACGGCATATAATGGACCCAGCCCCATTTTTCTCGCACAAAAGAAAAGATTTTTTAGCAATCACCATTCATCATCCATTCATGCATAAAGAAACATGTCAATAACATTGAGTCAACGGAAGCTAAACTCCATCCCATTTTTCACATCTGTGATTTCCATAGGGTTTTGGTCCCTCATATCATCTCCAATCATAAAAATATTTTGCATTCACCTTATTTAAGATGTTTTGAACAACTTTAATTCTCTGACCTTCCTCAGATTCTGAATTTTTAAAACTCTTAAATCCATTTTAAAATCAAGTGTCCACTGTCTTTTTCATTCTGGCAGAATTGACTTTCAACTTCAAGGAGTCTTTTGAGTATCAAAACTCAACCCTAAAATCATACCAAAAATCATGGGACTTGTTTAATATCTTACAAAGAGTTCTCAATTTTTAGTTTTCTCAGTTTACATTTATTTTAACCAAAACACACACACACACACACATAAATGGTTTCAAATTTGGAAGACTCGTTTTACGAGGCATTCCGGGTGAACCCTAACGTTCTTCCCGGAGTGTAACGTGACCTCCGAACTCAAATCTCTAATTTCGGGCATTTTTTCAAAGTTTTGGCCCTTAAAATAAAAATGGCGTGGCGACTCCCATTTTTTTAATGATTTTCAAAAGAAAAATCGCGGCGGGGCACATTCATCACAGGAAGGTACTTGCATTGTTATTGAAGTTCTTAGGTGCAAATCCCAGGGGTTGTGTAGATGGTTGCGGGTTAAGAACGTTGTTATTCTTATAAGAAAAATTGGGGTGATTCCTCCATTCGGGATTGTATGTATTAGAATACATCCCCCCCTTTTGTCCAAAAGAATTTACAAAGTTCACTTGATCATTAGAGGTAATGTCAAGTAACTCGCAGTTATCCATACTATGTGAGTTAGACCCACATAATTCACATAACACATTTACACTAGCTACGGGATTGACATTAAGATTTTCAAATTTTTTCAAAAGCATGTCAACCTTAGAAGAGAGAAGAGTAACTACATCAACATTATATTTACCGGGCGTACCTTGTTGCTGCTCCCTCTCATTTGACCATTGGTAATGGTTCAATGCAATGTTCTCGATAAGGTCACATGCCTCATCGACTCCTTTGTTCATCAACGCTACTCCTGTAGCGGCATCAATGGTCTCTCTTGTCTTGAATATGAGACCGTTGTAGAAGGTGTGAACAATCAACCACTTTTCAAGCCCGTGATGGGGGCACATTCTGAGAAGTTCCTTGAACCGCTCCCATGCATCATACAAAGTCTCACTATCTGTTTGACAGAAGTTAGTGATCTTCGTGCGTATTTGGGCAGTTTTGCTCGGTGGGAAAAATCGACCAAGGAATTCTTCTTGTATTTGGTCCCATGTCGTCAATGAATTTTGGGGGACCGAATTCAACCATTGTTTCGCTTTATCCTTAACAGAGAAAGGAAAAAGGCGCATCCGAATCGCTTCCGGGGTAATATTTTGAATACGTGTGGTATCAAAGTATTCAAAGAATGTTTGGATGTGGAGATGAGGATCTTCGAGAGCGGTGCCGCTATACTGGTTGTTCATAACCATATGTAAGAGTTGCGGCTTTATCTCAAAGTGTGCCGCTTCGACATTCGGCACAACAATAGGGGATCTAGTTCCCGGGGTACTTGGATTAACAAAGTCCCGTAGGGTCCTAGCCGATGCTTGCGGTTCTCTTTCCATGTGTTTTCTTAAAGTCTCTTTGAATCTTCTTAGTCTTTCGTGAAAACTTCGTTCGGGTTCCGGATCAAAATTGTCAAAGAATGTCAGAGCCCGTTTCATACACTAAGAGAAAAACACTTAAAGAGAGATTAAACGTAACAATTTATCGGAAGTAAAAGCAAAATAATACAAAAACAAAATAAAACGAAAAATTATGTAGTGAAGACAAAAAAACTTAAAGTAAACCGTTGTCCCCGGCAACGGCGCCAAAAACTTGTTGGGGAGTTAACCTAACGGTTTATTTAATATCCGCAAGCGCACATGCTATTGTAATATAGCGGGTGCAAGTACGGGTCGATCCCACAGAGACAGGGTTTACTTTGGAAATATTTTTGTCTTTAGAATTATAGAAAAGATTGGGGGGAGATAAGGTTTGATTTTAGAAAATAGAAGGAACATAAACGAAAAATACTTTAATAAAACTCTTATAAAACGAAGCATTCTCGGGATTGGAAATCATACACATAACATTGTTCATCAAATTGTCATTGTCTTAGAAATATAGGTTTTCATATAAATCAAGGATGGTATGTTAGGCTGACACTACTTCTCATGGTCAAGGTAGTAACGTTGTATTCTTCACTAATTATGTCCTAACTGTTTGAGGTTTCCGTTTATGTTATCCCCGCCCTGTCACAAACAGGCATTCCAGCTTATCTCTAGCTGACCATAATTAGTAAGAATCCATTAAGAACGAGAGTCAACATACTTTCCATTAAAGGAACATCCATAGGCCGTTGAACTACTTTCGTGATCAATGGAACCTAGTTTCTTTATATGGTTCCGTCAATCGAGATTCTCCGCTAGGTACTTCTCTCAATTGACTGAATCATACAAGTTGGACGTCTCCAAAATGTAAGGCATTTAGAGAATAATATAGAGAAATTGTTTAGATGAAGATAGAAGACAAGACTTTTCATTTTTTAGATGATGAACATGTATGCTTTTGAGTTTCCAACCCCAAGAACAAGGGGGATTTACTCACTAGCCATCTAGAACATATAAGCAATTAAAAATAGAGGATAGAGTAAGAAGATTTATGATGAAAATAGAAGGCAAATGGCTGGAAAATAACGCTTCACTTTATTGCTTTCTCCAAAGTATTTCAAGAACAAAATATGAACTTTGATCCTCAAATAATCTTCGGAAATTGATCTCACAAGTATTTGTGTTTAATCTCTAGTCACTATACTATGGAATATCACTAAAAATTCTGTATATAAGACTGATTACAAATGGTCTTTTTATAAGGGGGAGGGGACTCTTCAAGAAGGTGCTTCCAAAAGGTGCCTTTTAGTCTGCAGTCACGTCCTTGCACGGCCGTGTCAAGGGTTTTGCACGGCTGTGCACCCTTGGCGCCAGTTTTGAATTTGAATTTGGAAGACTTGCACGGCCGCTCCGAGGTTAGCTGCACGGCCGCTCCAAGGTTGACACGGCCAGAGCCAGTTCAAGGCTCGGCCACTCCATGGTTTTGGGGCCAAAAATGGCCTGTCATAGCCTTAAGTGCACGGCCGCTCCACTATTAGCTGCACGGCCGCTCCACCTAGATTTAGCTTTGTGTGTTCAATTTGTTTGGTGCTCCTCCATGTCCTTTATCTTTAAATTACCCAAGCATCCTTTTGACATAAAAAAGGCCCTAAAACCTGTCTAAAAATGCATAAAACATACCAAAGGCGTAAAATCTAATAAATATGGAAAAGTAAGTAAAAAGTACTAAAAAATGAAATGAGAAGTGATGATTTATCCATGTAAAAGTATATAAAACTTAGGATAAATGACTATATAATAGTCACTTATCAGGGACTACTCAGAGTCCTGCTCGTCATCCGAGCACTCGTAATACTGCCCCGCCGCAGCCGGATCCACAGAGGACAGGTAATCCCCAAATTCCTCAAGGCGGGAATACGAGAAATGCCGCCTCCGCGCCTGTGTCCCCGAGGACTCTCCTCGCTCGTGTCCCGAATATGAAGAGTGAAGAGCTCCGAACCCCGCCGTCTCACCAGAGAACTGGTTGAACCCCTGCGTAAAATCTGCCCCACCAGTCGTGGAGGCAGACGAGTCTCTCGCCGCAGACGGCCTAGACGACATCGGCTCATGCACAGCCGTACTCCTCCGGGAACTACACCGCAGGAACTCAACGAGTCTCCTGGCGTAGTTGGCTATCCCATCCATACCTCTCACGACCTGGTTGTAAGTACGGCCAGACACCTGCAAATTAAGAAAGCCATCAAAAGACAAACAGATAGCACAGATGCAACATTTGCAGAATGCTACTATCAAGTACAAAAAATTGAAACAAAGCACTCACCGAAGCATCGGGATCCACTCTGTACCGAGGCCTCGCCTCATTCGGAATTGGAACCGTCAGTCCCCTGCGAGAACCATCAGGCCCCTCATATGCCAGCCGAGCGCGAGGGAGCGGGTAGTCTCGGGGATATGCAGGGCCCTCGCCCTCTCTGTGCAGCACCTGCGGGCTCCTCAGGCTCGTCCTCCGGAAGACCTCATACTCGTCATCCTCCATGATAAATTCGGCATAGGACACACCCTATCTGTACCGCTGCAAATCCTCCATTGGTATCAGCATATGATACTGCATGTGAGGAGGCGGGTCCATCGGAACCAAAGGAATGGACCCCGGACCATGCTGACAAGTCACCCTCTCACCCAAGTACATCGCGTCGCAATGAAGCCCCACCAGTAGCTTCCGCCGACGTGTGACATCCTAAGCAGCATGCACTACAAAAGCATTGATCCGACTCCACCAAGTCAGCTGGATCCGCAGAGAAAAGTCTCGGCTCATGGCCAGAGACACCTCCTCATAAGTCAGCCGAGTGCTCTCCCTTGACTTTACCGGCTTCCTTGCCGCTTTCTGCCAAATCAACATGGCAGGGAACATGGGCGCATACTTCTCCTTGATCTCCCACCTATACGGGTGGAACACCTCCAAGAACCACACCTGTCAAACACATGGAAAGTTATATCAGCTACAAAGTAGATAATATAAGTACAAATGAGACAAGGAAGAGAAAAAGAAAGGAACTCACATCCAAGGCAAACTAAAAATAGCCTAAGGTGTTCTCCTCTCCCCGCGAGAACCTATCCAAAGCATGGTAGAGCTCGGCCAGGCCAGCCTCTCCCCATGCAAACCCTCTCACAGCCTCCAGATCAGTCAGTGAGACGAGTAGAGGAAAATGACATGACGTGTCAGCAGTGGGAAATAGGGTAGCTGACAAAGCGAACCAAAAAAACCCTCGAGCCAGGTGCTCTGCTCTCATCCTCAGGGACCCCACCAAATACGCCTCAATACCCCTCCTCAGATGAGCCTCCATCGGCCCGTACCAAATACCCAAGACCCTGGCATCAGTAATGTTAAACTGAGCAGCTCTGACAACTGCTCTTGGGTGTAGCCATCCACCGACATAACAACATTGCCCTAGAATGGCAACCCGGTAATCGCTGCAAAATCAGTGGGAGTCACGGTTGCCTCCCTCCACCTGAAATGGAATGTGTGGGTCGTATCCCACCAGTACTCGCTTAGAGCGACATGAAAAACTCTCGCCCTCTGCGTCGAGGTCAAAGCGGCCACTGCGCTGATAAACCCTGCCAAACTGGAGTCAACCACGAACTGCCGTGTACTCCTCTCTCCATCCCGAGCCTCGTCTGGGATTATCTCCCACAGCACACGGACCGCCTCAAAGGCTCCCCTGCTCTTCAAGTTATGAACATCAACCGGCCCTAGCCCCTGCAGATGAACACGACAAAGGTACGTTACCACAGAAACAACATCTACAGAATGCACAAACGCATATCGAAATGATGGAACACGGATATAGCTATTTTCTCCTAAAAATATTCTTGTCCCAGTCAGAATATTCACGGTTCAAGCTTTCCAAAACCTTTCGAAAAATCTGTCGAATCCGGAACTTCCAAAACCTTTCGAAAAATCCGTCGAACTCGGAACTTTCAAAAAATATCGAAAAATCCGTCGAAATCGAAACTTCCAAAACATTTCGAAAAATACGTCGAATTCAGAACTTTCAAAACATTTCGAAAAATCCGTCGAAATCGGAACTTTCAAAATATTTCGAAAAATCCGTCGAATTCAGAACTTTCAAAACATTTTGAAAACTCCGTCGAAATCGGAACTTTCAAAACCTTTTGAAAACTCTGTCGAAATCGGAACTTTCAAAACATTTCGAAAAATCCGTCGAATTCGGAACTTTCAAAACCTTTCGAAAACTCCGTCGAAATCGGAACTTTCAAAACATCTCGATAAATCCGTCGAAGTCGGAACTTTTAAACATTTCAAAAAAATTACTCCGTCCCAAATTAAGCTTACTTTAATTTCGGAAAACACCCCTAGACATGGAATTTTGCCACCAAAATTTTTATGTTGTCTACCCGTAATGTCAATTGAACTAAGCTCTAGTCAATTTCGACAAAGGCACTGCCTTGCTATCCCTTCCTTGGATTTATGAGTGTCCCGAGCCGGATAAAACTCGCTTGGATCCATGGGAAGAGAGGTGGTCCGCACTGTCCTCCTCAACCTCGCTCTCTCATTATCGGTCCTCCTGTGACGAGCCCGTGTCCCTAATCCGGCGTCCATGATAATTATCCCGCGAAGATTCGAACAAAACTCACAAAAAGGGGAAGATTTGTCTCTCTTTTCTCTCTTCTCTCTCGCCTGAAAATGGAATTTTGGTCTGGTTTGGCGTCGGTACTGGTGCTGATTAAAATCTGGTCAAATTGAATCCCAGTCCGGCCGAACTCTTTTACAGCCTAAAAGTTTCTTTGCCGCTTTGGTCCCTCAGCTTCCCATAATTTCAATTTTACCCCTTTTGGCCCTCAAAAGTGTAAAATTTCCCTAGTTAGATCTTTATAACACCCCGTCTCCAGACGTTAAATTTCCCATTAGTTCCCACTAACGTTCCGTCTCCAGACGTTAAATCTCAAACCATCTTCGGACGTTAAATCACAATTCCGTCTCCAGACGTTAAATTTACCGTTAGTTCCCACTAACGTTCCGTCTCCAGACGTTAAATCTCAAACCGTCTTCGGACGTTATATCACAATTCCGTCTCCAGACGTTAAATTTCCCGTTAGTTCCCAATAATGTTCTGTCTCCAGACGTTAAATCTCAAACCAACTTCGGACGTTAAATCACAATCTCGTCTCCAGACGTTAAATTTCCCGTTAGTTCCTACTAACGTTCCGTCTCCAGACATTAAATCTCAAACCATCTTCGGACGTTAAATCACAATTCCGTCTCCAGACGTTAAATTTCCCATTAGTTCTCACTAACGTTTCGTTCCAGACGTTAAATTTCGAACTGTCTTGGGACGTTAAATCACAATCCCGTCTCCAGACGTTAAATTTCCCGTTAGTTCCCACTAACGTTCCGTCTCCAGACGTTAAATTTCCCGTTAGTTCTCACTAACGTTTTGTCTCCAGACGTTAAATCTCAAACCATCTTCGGACGTTAAATAACAATCCCGTCTCCAGACGTTAAATTTCCCGTTAGTTCCCACTAACGTTCCGTCTCCAGACGTTAAATCTCAAACCGTCTTCGGACGTTAAATCACAATTCCGTCTCCAGACGTTAAATTTCCCGTTAGTTCCCACTAACGTTTCGTCTCCATACGTTAAATCTCAAACCATCTTCGGACGTTAAATCACAATCCCGTCTCCAGACGTTAAATTTCCCGTTAGTTCTCACTAACATTCTGTCTTCGGACGTTAAATCCCTCTTCGGTCGCCCTAGTAAGCCAGAATATCTTTTCACTCCATTAAGTGAACGCTCACCTCTCCGGCCGCCAGTCTTAAGCTCGACCATCCCATTTCAGCGGCCATCAAGGTAAGCCCGCACAACAATCCCTCTTTGGCCGCCCTAGTAAGCCCGAATATCTTTTTCACTCTAGCAAGTGAACGGTCACCTCCCCCGCCGTCAATCGTAAGCCCGACCATCCCATTTCAGCAGCCATCAAGGTAAGCCCGCACAACAATCCCTCTTCGTCCATCATCGTGGCCCGAACACCATATCCCCAGCAGACAAGACACGAGCGGCCAATCAACGTAAGCCCGTACAACCACCTTTCAAGAAAGCCTTTCTGTCAAACCCGGAACAGTCTCACTTAGGTTCAAACGCCTCATAATAGTCTCCATTTAGGTTCAAACGCCTCACAATAGTCTCCATTTAGGTTCAGACACCTCACAATAGTCTCCATTTAGGTTCAGACGCCTCACAATAGTCTCCATTTAGGTTTAGATGCCTCATAACAGTCTCCATTTAGGTTCAGACGCCTCACAACAGTCTCACTTAGGTTCAGACGCCTCACAACAGTCTCACTTAGGTTCAGATGCCTCACAATAGTCTCCATTTAGGTTCAGACGCCTCACAATAATCTCCATTTAGGTTCAGATGCCTCACAACAGTCTCACTTAGGTTCAGACGCCTCACAATAGTCTCCATTTAGGTTCAGACGCCTCACAATAGTCTCCATTTAGGTTCAGACGCCTCACAATAGTCTCCATTTAGGTCCAGACGCCTCACAACAGTCTCGCTTAGGTCAAGGTCCCCACGCGCGGCCCTTGTACCTACAAACTACGATCGGCTTGATTCCCGCTCGGGATACGTAGGAATCCTTCCGTCAAGGGTCCAGCCAGCTGACCTCTCAGGTCTCTTCAAGTAAGGCATCCCCCGATTTGGATCCTTATCATTTTTCGACGACCCCACTTCCTTCGAAAGTGATTTTGTCGAGGGGCTACTGTAAGTACCCAAATCTGGATCGTCAAAATTCGTTAGGAGTTAACCGGAATCCGTTAACTGGCCCTTTCCAGATTAACCGAAACCCGTTAAACTCCCCGTTCTCAAGCTAACAAGACGTTCCGAGACTGCCCCGTGCATCCCAACGTCAAAGCGTACTCAACACACGTTATCACACGTAAAAGTACATCTTTTCCTAAAAAAAAATGCAGTTTCTGGCACTTTCCGGGGGCATTTCGGATATTTCCGGACAGTTATTTAAAAACGGACAAAACCGAGAATAACGGGACGAAAACCCTAGCCTTGGTGAGTCACAGGGGCACGTGGCACACATGCCAAGGCCCTCCAATCAACATCAATCAGATTTCAAAGTGAAAAGACCAAAATGCCCCTGAGATTGAGTGACAGTCCGGACGGACTGTTTTACAGAAAATTCAGAATTGCCAACAAGTCCTCCAATTTTCCAAAATGCCAGAAAACCTCCCCAAATTGAGGAAAAGTCCATCCAGACTGTTTTATAATTTCACCCTATAAATACAAGGGCTGTCAAAACATTTCAAGAGAGGAAAAATATTAACCATTTTCACCAAAGCCCACGGCATGAACCATTTCTACCCCCTTCCGAGCCCCATTTTCTCTCGATTTGCATGAAAACCTCGTTTTTCAACCAACACGAACCAAACAAACTCAAAACACCCTTTCAAATACTAAACCGTATCTCGTATACATCAACCGAGCCAAAAGAGTTAAACCCTAGCCATAGGTAACACTCTCTCTCCCTAAACACTCGTTCCGTCTCGGTTTATGCGTCAAACGCTATAACCGCTTCGGTTGAAATCATTAAAATGTAGACATCACACCGTCTACGGGGTCCGATACATTTTACCCCAAGACCATCTTCTCTCCCGTAAGAGAAGTAATCTCGGGTTAAAACGGCATTTCGGCCCCGTTCTTTACATTTATGTCATTTACAGTTCGGATCGTTTGATCCGTCGATTTGCAACTTTACAGTCCGAACCGTTTTGATTGTGATAGTTATTTAGAAAGTCCGGATCATTTGATCCCTTGATATTGTCATTTAAATTATGCAACTTTACAAGTCCGATCCGTTTGGCTCGTTGATCGCATCTTTATTGAGTAACCCCACTCTTCTTGGGTGTAGCGTCTTTGGCTTCCTTCATTTGTTGATCTTCGACTTTCAACATGAGTAATGTTTAGCCTTAAGTCTTCTAATGATAATTTTCATTTCAAACTTGTTTAGAAGTTTCTATTTTTCGTGATGATTTAAGGAATCAGGGTCCACTATTCAACATGGATCAAATGATATTCATAAAGAAAAACAACTCTTGGGAAAGAGTTTAGGATAAAAAAATAACTTTTATTGATTAGGAAATTCGAAACAGACTCGATAGTTCACTTGACACAAACTAAAGAGGATAGAGATGGACTAGAATGACAGAACGAATCTTCGAGAACATACTAGGAAGTTGCCCTAATATTTTTGTTTTAAAGGAAAAAAGGAGAAGACAATCGGAGCCCCAAGGTGGTGATGCTTCAGTTGATCTTGCCGGCTTCATATAAGTCTTGGATGGCATCCCTCAAATTGTAGCAATTGTTGGTGTCATGACCACTAAACTGATGGTAATTGCAAAATTTGTCGTGGTCCCAATCTTCTCTCATTTTCTTAGGATGATAGTTTTCCATTGGCTTCAATTGTCCTTGACCTACTAGATCATCGAACATTTTCTTAAGAGTAGTCCCACCAAAATCATGATAGGTACGACCGGTGCTCCCCTTTGTTGGACAATTCTCCTTTCTGAATTCTTTCTAAGATGGATCAATTCATCAATTCTAATGCCCGATTTATGGAGCTCGAGGAAACTAGGAAAGTAATTGCCGACAAGCTTCTCTTGGTACTCTTCGTGGAGACATTGAAGTAGGATATGAAATTGTTCGTCTAGGCTTGGCCTATCAACGATTTCAGTCAGTTTGGTCCTCCTTCTTTTGATGAAGTCTGTGAATGACTCATTTTGTTGTTGCTTAGTTTTCTCAAGGTCTCTCTCCTAGTAGTGCGGTAGGTAGTGTTGTCCTCAAATTGTTCTTGGAAGGCACGACTGGCGAGTGGCCAATCAAACCTTGTGGAGAGTGGAAGGGTCATGAACCAATCTCTAGCGGAACCATTAAGGGTTTGAGGGAAGCATTGAACTAGCAAGTTTTCATAGACACCCATAGGTAGCATGGCCCAAGAGTAGGTTTCCAAATGGGATTTTGGACAAGTAGTACCATTGAATTTTGCAATGTCGGGTGTCTTGTACTTTCTAGGAAGTTTTGACATGGATTGACGAAGGGTGTTATAGTCAATAGAGAGTGAGGCTCCCTTGCTCACATTGAGGGATGCAAGTTTCTTTTCTAGCATTGCCATGGTAAGGGGTTCCCTTGCCTTTCTATTTTCTTCCTTACTTTCCTTCTTGAAAGTTGGGCTTTCGTTATCGGAGGAGGAAGATGATGAGCTAGACTTATACTCCTTTTTCTTGTGCTTGTGGTGGCTCTTAGCTTTCTTAGTGTACGATACTTCATCATCGGAAGCGGTCCCATTCTCTTTTGAGCTTAATTCGGCCATTTTTAGTTTCAAGGCTCGGAGTTCGTCAACCATGGCTTTCATTTCCCCGGCTTGGATTCTCCTTTCAAGTTCTAATTGGGCCTTCATTTCATCGGCTTGGGCTTGTAGCATTTCTTCATATAGAGTCCTTTGATCCTCCATTTCCTTCTTGAGTGCTTCGGGATTCATCGTGTCGGAAGGAAATTGAATTGCTACCGTTGGAGAGGTAAGGGAGCTTGACGACCTTAGAGATGAACTAGAGATATCCTAGCGAGACGCCTTTTAGAATATTAGCCCCAAATGATCCTAGATGGAGAAAAGGATGATGGTTAAAATTACCTCACGAGTGATTTTGTATTTTTGAAGTTTTATTTTTATTAGAAACGGAGTTTTGACTCACGGAGGGAGCGCACATCGGTTATCAATCACAGACACACATTCTGCAAAAAAAGTCTCGCGCGAGATAAGGTCGTCTTGAACGAGACAACCATTCGGAGAGATGGATTTTTCTTTTTATTTCCTTAATTCATGGTCGAACGGACAAAGATCCGTTTTCTATCTAGTATCCTAGGTAAATCTTACAGGCATACGTAATTCAAACCAAACCTAGGGACTCAGTAATTGACCATTCTTTGTAAAATAAAGCCATGTAAAATCATTTTCCAAGAAGGATTTTTTTTAAAGGGTCTTTCGAAAGGGTCATTTCGAAGGAACATTTCCAAAGGGACTTTTTTCTTTTTTCGAAGAGACTTTTTCGAATCCTTTCTCGATAGCCAATTTTACATTAGCTTTATTTTGGTCAAAGACAAGAAAGATTACCAAGTCAAAACCGACCGGTCACGGAGTGTTCTTAGAGAGACAATTTACATGATATGTGATGATGCAGGGTTGGAAGGCTAGGCTCCCCACGATATGACAATCTAGATGGATTGAATACGCGGAGTGGGATGATCCAACTTCGGAGAGACCGACGACTAGGTGGTTACCGTCATCCGTCCTTAGTGTGGGTCCCGGGTTAATCAGGGTATGTAGTGCAATGACAGTTATATTATGATGTGCGCTTGTGTGAGAGTCAATCTAGGTGATAGAGAAAAATAGAGATTTTTTTTTTGAAAACTAAAAGAAAAACAGATAATGGCCGCACCAAGTGGTTGCCTACGTTTCTCCCAAATTAAGAAGACTCAGGCCGTCGTAGTTTCACATAAAGAGAGAGAGAGAGAGAGAAAGAGAAAATTAAATTAATTAATTACAAAGCCCGAGTCAACCTATGACCGGTAAAAATTGAAATAATTCAATCTCACGCAAGTATATAGTTTAAGTATTAAATAACTATTCAACCCTGCAAAATAAAGTTAGTACAAGCAAAATAGAAATAACATTTATTTTGATTTTTCTGATTTTTTTTTTTTGAAAGTTTCTGTTTTGTTTATATTTTTTTTAATATGATCAAACTTTAAAGAAAGTCAACTGTGCCAAGGTTTTGCGATCAACCTTTGAAGAGTCAACAACCAAGAGTTTTTATTTTAATTGGTCATCTTTTGAAAAAGTCAACCAAGCTTTTCTTTTCTGAATGAATGCCGCCGCCAAACAGAGTTCCTCTCCGAATATTAGTTTCGCGCGGACAAACTTGTCCCGCGCTGGACAAACAGTCTGGCAGTAATTTTTTTTTAACGAAAACAGTACAGAAAAATTCCAAAAATTCCAGAAAAATCAGATTTCAAACAGAAAATTGAAAAGATTAATAACACCCAATTGTAACGCAAGTCTAACCCTCTTAATTAATTGTCCCCAGCAGAGTCACCACTGTAGCGATGGTGAATTTTTAACATCTAGGAGTCGTCACTTATTATTTATTGATGGAAAATAATAAGAAAAACCTTTTTGATATTTTCAAGAGATTCAAGGGTTCGGGGGTTAAGTTATGGAATGGGTAGGTCAAGGAGCATCCATTCCACCCAATCCGAAGATTGGTCTTGCTAATTGGGTGTTATTAATCTAATCAATCTATGAACAATAAAAAGAAATAAGTAAACCCTAATTAATTTATTAATTAGGAATGTCGGATTGTATGCTTCGAGATCACCTCCATGAATTGAAGGGACTCTAGGCTAATCCTTTTGATGGGATTACACTACTCTAAAATCAATAGATGGATTGAGAAGAGAAACAAAAGTTTAAAGGATGATTACCTTTTGAGAAGAGATTCAGACAGAGTTTCGACTCAATCCTAGATTCGAATCTTGATGCGCACAGAGCTTCGCCTCAATCCTTGATTCGGGCTTCGATGTTTGTTAATCAACAAGGTTGATAAAAAAAACTTTAGGTGATTTAGGGGTGATTTTGTAGGAATCTTTCAGGGAGAGAAACCCACAAAATGTGTGTGTTATGTGTTTTCGATCGGGGATCGGGGACCTCTGAAATACTGAAAGTCATCAAGTATTTATAAGGGTTTATTAGGTGGATGAATGACTTGTTCACCAAGTTTAGGAGACTCAAGTGGATTGGGACTCCTCCCAAGGAAGCTTCCAAAAACCTCTAGTCAGTAGAGACCCAGATTAGATGATATTTATCAAGAAAAGAGGTTGAAACGGAGAAGGAAAGTGATTCTGCACATCCTGCAGAGGGGTTGTCTTGCGCGAGACACGCCTGTTCCGCGCGGGACAACTAGTCTGATGACCATTTTGTCCTCTTCAGTTATTCCGTTAGTCAGTTAGGTCCAAAACTAACGAGGTTAGTCAGAAACTTAACGAAACTTGACGAAACTGATATGCTTTCATCAAAATACAAAAGAGAGATGAAGAGTAGTGTAATCATGAATTATAGGTTCAGAATGGGGTGTCTACAGGAAGCACTATTCAAAAGGTTTTTCATCAAGCCATTACTGAGCTAAGTCCATCCTCAAGAAGTCCCTCAGCTTTTGTTCGAGGTACATAGTAGAATATGTGGAGGACACCCGAGGACCAGGACATTGGCAGACAAAATAATAACATTGGGGTAATACTAGCCTCACCTGAGGGAGGACGTTCATGAGTTTGTACAGAAATGTGACAAATGCCAAAGATATGCCAACCTACCAAAACTACCAACCACTGAGCAAACTCTTGTGATTGCTACTTAGCTGTTCGACATGTTGGGGGGTAGATTTGATTGGCCTTCCCACGCGCCCAATGAAATTGCAAGTATGTGATCGTGGCTATTGACTACTTCACAAAGTGAATCGAAGCAAAACCTCTGGAAAAGATAACATAAGAAAACCCCATCAACTTCATCCACGATTACATTTAGTGTCATTTTGGGGTGCCACATTCAATCGTATCTGAAAATGGACTACAGTTCTCAACGGCCTTCGAGAGAGAAATGAATAGGTTGGGAGTCAAACACTGAAAATTATTGGTCACCTATCCCCAAGGAAATGGGCAAGCAAATGCAGCAAACAATCTAGTTTTAACGGCCCAACGTAAAAACCTAGATGGGCGAGCAGGCAGATGGTTGGACAAACTCCCTCTTGCTCTAGGGCAGTTCGTACAACCACCCGGGGGCCTACTGGGAAAACCCCATTTGCTCTTACTTTTGGAGGCATCGGTTGAGCTACAGATTCCTACAGCAAGGGTTGCATTGTTTGATCAAAATCAGAATGACTCCAACAGGTTGATTGACTTGGACCTGCTAGAGTAAAGATGGATGACGACCCAACTCAGAATGGTCAACTACAAGCAGAATACCAAGGGGTATCACGACAAGAAGGTCAAGAAAAGGTTGTTCAATGTTGGGACTATGTCTTGAGAAAAATTGAAGTAACAGGGCGCAAAGCCGAGCAAAACAAACTGACTCCAAACTGGGAAGGTCCTTACATTATCACAAGGGTAGTCAAAGTGGGGACCTACATGATTGGCAATCCTGGAGGCAATGAGCTGAAACATCCTTGGCATGCTAGCCACTTAATTAGATATTATTTTTGAAGTTATTCTCTATGTAACGATCTATGTCTTCAATAAAAAGGGGTTACCCCCGAAAAAGTTCCATTCACATTACTGCCTTATGTTCGCAATACGTTCAACTCAAGTCTGACTCTTGGTCGATATCGAAATATTAAACAGGTTCGACTAAAGCCTTAAGTCAACCTCATTTTTAAACAAGTTCGACTAAAGCCTTAAGTCAAACTCGTTCTTAAACGGGTTCGACTAAAGCCTTAACAGGTTCGACTAAAGCCTTAAGTCAATCTCATTCTTAAATAGGTTCGATGTTAGTCAAATATATGTTTAGATTTAGAATTGCTTAATCCCAATCACAACAAGCATTAATGTGGACCCCTAAATTTAATTAGACCAAATAGAATTTTTCTATGTATGATAGGTTCCCTTAGTGCTAGTGCCAGTGTTTTTAATATGTAATTTTCTCAAGATATGAAGACTTGAAGACCTGAAGATTTCCCTATCAGTTTGTGAGTTTACTTGGTAAAGAAGCTCCTTCAAATCGGTTGACCACTCAACTGGTCAGGGGCCCTTAACCGAACAAAGCCAGAGCCCTTACCTTACCGATAAACTCCTTAACCGGTCATGGCCCTTAGCCTGTCCAACCGGCCAAGCTTATCCAACAAGCTTCCTTTTAGCTAACCGAAGCATTTATTGCTCCCAACTACCCAGCCACCTACTTTAGCTGAAGTTGGTAAGCGACATCTTTGAATTGGCCTTTGAAGTGACATTCCGCTGCTGTCAGAATCTCAAAGTGGAATGTCAAAGTTACCAGTACTCACATCCCTTCAACTACTCAATGGAAATCTTCTCTATCCAATCTCAGGCATTAAATGCAAAGATACTCCCATTCAATGCCTGCCTGTCCAAGTCATCATTACAACCTCTTCAAAGACAATGGCTCCTTTTGAAAAGCTCACTATAAATACCTTCCTCGGAGCATTGAAGATGGTTGGTGCATTTAAGATCCTTGAGAGTGAGCTGCCAAGAACTACCAACCTGCAAATCCTCTAGTTCAAGGCATTCAATACAAGTCCTCACATTCACTAGACATCTCTGTAGGACATACAATGAGCACCTTCAATCAATTCTGTTGTGTTCCTCAACAAGACTACATATGAAACATATTGATTGAATCACACACACACCCTAGAGAAATCAGCTCAACTTGTGAGCACATCTCTAGAAAACACCAGGTTTTTATTAGAGCACGATCCATTAGTGGTCACCTTTATTTTAGCAGCCTTCAATCATTGGGCTTGCAACTTGTAATAGGTAGGAACCATTAATAGCAGTGCACTTTCACAAATCCAAGTTCTGACCAAATTTGGTAGAGGACGTAGAAGTTATTTAACACTGTGAACATCTTCAAACAACGTGTCATTTCTTTGTGTGTTTGTTTATTTATTGCATTGTTGTAATCGGTTGACAATGTTAGGTTTTGGGGTTACAAACGCAGCAGAAGATTTAACAATAACATCAAAACCCTAGCCCTAAGATCCGTCTAGCATGAAGAGATTAGAAATTAATATGAGATAGTGAAATTGTCACGGCCAGAATCACAAGTGATATCCAAGGTGATAACAGCACCAACGATAACTCTTAGGATAGCACACACACTTCGAAAAATAAAACAATTTTGTAAAAGAGATTGCAGCGGAATAATAACACCAAAATTGTTTTTCTCAAGTTATATAAATATAACTTGAGAGTGCCTCTTAGGCAAGACTTTATAATCACTATTATGAATTTACAAAGCCGAAAATGTTCCATATGGCTATAACAATATGAGCTCTATGGAACAAGAGATAAAGAATGAAATCCTATCCTAGCCTTTACACAACTTGATACCAATGTAATCAAGTGCAAAATTACAAGGGAGGAAGTATTAAAAGAACCAAACAAAGAACTCTATCTCTAAGCTTTCGAAGGTGTGAATAAATGGCATGTGTTGGTATGTCTTCAAATGAAACCTTCCAAGCTTATTTATAGTCTTCAATTTACTTGAAAGCTACTCAATAAACAGCCTTGGGGCTGTATTTGCACGTTGTGGAAGAGTGGGAAAGAGGTTGAGATTGTTCCTTGATTCAAGCGCCCACTTCCTAAAAAATAGCAACCATGTTGATTAATCTCCAAGTCCAAGCTTCAACACCTTGTACTCCCAAGCTTTATCACCTTATACTCTATTAAATCAAAGAACAACTCCTTTGAATCGGTCTTCCACGTTTTCAATTGTTGTTGTCAAAGTGATACTAATTTATGCATAAATAACATTTATGCATAAACCTTTTTCTTCCGAATTCCTCACATGTCTAGCTCTTTATTTGATCCTATTGCAATCTGAAATATGGACATAAACCATAGACTTCCGACGTTGGAAATGACCACCTCAGCATCAACATGCTCAAGTTCGATTCTCGCTCCCGGCCACGGCCACGGATTCGTACATCCCGCCAAAGAACCGCTAGCTCTGATAGACTTGGCGATCCAACGAGATCACGAGGACTGTCAACATCGCATAGTTCAAAACCCCCGTGTGTTCAATCAAGCAGATATGGGTGAACTTCTTGGTAATCGAGATCAAGGAAGGCCGCATGGAATGTCCCAGCCCGACTTCCTTCGTCAACATAATCCAAGTGTTTCCGCCATTCGGCAATTTGGATGTGATCACAGTTCTAGACACTAGTCAGACGGCGCGCACCTACGGAGACTGTTTAGCTCTCGCTAGAAAGGCCCTCATGGAACTAGCCGCTCAAGAAAACCGTCTCTGGGACGAAAACCAAGCTCAAAGGACCCACAGGGATCAAGCCCTTAAAGTGTCACAAGCAGCTTCAGACAGAAAACTAGAGGCAACTCTAGACCAGTTCGACCTCAGGGGTTTTGCTCACGGCAACTTCCTCGACTACCGTCTGTTCTCATCCAACCCCCTCTGCCAAACGAGGGTGGTCAATGGTCCCGATGACCTAGGAGATGGAACGGCACTGCAGAATGAATACCAGCGCTTATCTCCCCGAGGAAAGCAAGTTCTCTATGAAAGCGACAACGAAGACGATGAAACCATTCTCTTCCATGCCAGACATGATGTCAACAAAACCGGAATCCCAAGGGTCACGGGAGGATGGGGACGGATCATTTCCGCACTCAAATTGAAAGGCCAACTGAGAGAGGAAGGTCCATTCAAAAGAAATAGAAAGATAGAAATTCATCTCCAAAGAATCGCTCAAGGAGATTCCACAGTCTTCGGCATTCGTTTACGTAAACAATCAACTGGGACAACAACCAGCTATACATGGGTAGATGTTCGGGAAGCCGTGTACTCACCTTCCGACATACCC